>JAWWEW010000112.1:51504199-51550732 GCA_035583185.1 Anabacerthia variegaticeps
TTTGATGTGCAGGGTTTATCAAACCACTCAGCTTCTATATCTAACACATATTTAGAGTAGAATAGAATAGAATAGAAAGAATAGAATAGAATAGAAATTTCAATTCCTATAACACTATTAAATTCAACAGCTTACACAGTATTTCATTTAAGGTGCTTTTCTTTAAACAAAATCTCAGTCTCTATGGAGCAGAGTAAGCCTGCTATTTTAAATATACCTACTGTTTCCAAAACTACTAAATATACCACTGGATGGGATTATTTGTATCCATGTCAAAATATCAATATCATGATGTGTACTTCAGAGTAGTCTACTGACTGCTGGCTTTAAAGTGCTGGCTCTATTTTGTCTTCCCAAATAGTTGACTATAAACTTCAAAATTATACTTTCTGGTAAATGGCTCATATTCCTGTAACTCACATGCTATTTTGATTCAAATATTTGTAGCATAGAAATGTATGTGCGCACACTATGAACACAAGGAGTGCATTTTTGTAATCAGTAAAATAGAAATTATAGCCATAATCCTTGAAGCAGCTCTAACCTTGTGTTTCCAAGTGTTTGTAGCCTGGAAACAGAATGAGAATCTTAGAATCATATTCTAAATCCAATTCTTTTTTCTGCTGACTTAAAATTCCCAAGGTTTGTCTTTGTCCTCAAAGAAACAATTAGAAATTCTGTGAAGAATCTTCTTGGACTTGTTATCAAGGGCTTGAATATATAGTCACTGTTAAAATCACTTTTGTAACTAATTATTTTCCAATATGGGCTAGCTGATGGCAAAAGCCTGAAACTGCATAAAGAGATAAAATCTGTCACTAACATAACATGCTATTGAATTAAAATTACTTTTCAGTTTGGCTGGATTGGAAGATTTGCTGTTCTGGGCAAGGTCTGCAGAAGACATATTTTCCCCTACACATTTTGGTAGTGTGCTTTAGACTGTTTTCCAAAGCTGAATATTGAAAAGCATCATCAACTGCAGCACAGTTTGCAACATTTGCAAGGCTCTGCAGGCTGTGAATAGGAATACCTCGCTTATTTCATTTGTATACTTTACATCGTTAAAAAAGAATAATTTGGAGAATTCAAGGAGAACCATAATAGTGGATTTTCTGAAGGTTAATGGATGTTTTAGCTCAAACAGTTCTTTAGAGATATAGGCAAGCTTAATTCAAAGTACAGTGGTGAAAGGAGAAAGGTGTGAAAGTCATACAGGATAAAAATGAATACTGTGAATAATGTGGCCTCTTAAACGCTTATAATTAGAGCCTTCATTCCAGTTTTTAAGTCCTTTACATCTAGAAAAGTACATGAATTTCCTTACATGAAATGTAAAAATTGTTTCAATGTTTTTATTCAGATAAGCATCAAGGAAAAATGTTTGACTTCTTTCTTCCTTTATTCAAAACTGTTTTACCCAAGCTTGATACTAATTAAAACTGCAAAATATCTTACATGATTAAGCAAAACACAGTTATTAAGAATATGGTTGCCATATGTCTGTATGTTCTTGCACCACCCCCCTCAATACTAGAATAATATTTCAAATTAAAGTGCACAAAAAAATTTACAGGTTAAGTTTTGTAGCAGTAAAACACTGAACACATGACCAGGGTAAAAATGCTTCCCAGTGCTTTCAAGTCCAGCATAAACAGGACCACATACATGTTGCACATTTTTCGTCCCAGACTGATTTCCCTCCCAAGGAAGTTATGATCTGTTTCTCTGAAATTCTACCACATTAGGGCTAAACTCGGACTGTTTACTTTTATTCATTTAATTAATTTTTTATGATTTACATCTACGGGGTCCTCTACTTGCTGCATCATGTATCAACTCTGCCCCTTTTTCACATATGAATACAAAGCAGAACACAAGGCAAAACAGTGCCTAGAAGTAACTAAGGTCATTACGGGGGTATGCTTGAGGCCACTCAACTGTTTATGGATAATTATTTCTACAAATTTACTTCCTACATCAGAAGTTACGCTAGAGTTCCTAGGAGGAAAACAGCCTCTGGAAACAGCCATTAATAAATTAAGAAGTTCTTCCTAGGACTGAAGTAGTCCTAGAATGCCACCAACCACCATGATAAACCCAGCTGGGAGAAATCCTTGCATGTGTAATCGTGTGCATTTGTAGACACATAGTTTCAGGAGCATAGATCACCATAGCTTTCATATTTTTTATTTTGTCTGTATTAATAATTTTGTTTGTTTGTTTTCAGGAGAGGAGCATTCATAATCGGAATAAAAAGATAAAAGTAATGAAAGGGAACTGTGGGTGAGTTTAGAGTTATAAATTCACTAACACTGCAGATTTTCTTCAGCAGAAAGACTCTGCTAATGGAGTATTAATACCAGCTAGATTATGAGAAAAATTATTTAACATATATTCATTAAAAAGGCTTCTATTTAATAATCTACTACCTCCTTAACCTTCTGTTCCTTAAAACATACTTAGTTGTTTCAAGCACAAGAGATCTAGGACAACATGGCCTTTTCTTTTGCATAGTGCAGCACTCACTTAATCATGCTGTGTTGAAAAATAAAAAATATGGTGTGCCTAGTTTGCTGTCTTTACAATTTCCAACAAGCTGTGTGAACAAGTTTTTTTAAGGGGAGAACATTAGACATGAGTAAGTTTCTCTTCAGAGATTTGCAGGTATCTGTACTTGCCTGTAAAGCTAATCAATAAATCAAAAAAGCAGGAGAGTAGTAAAGAGCAAAAAGTATTAGCATTTGCATTTTGCTTTAAAATTATTTTGTAGTTTGCAAACCTATGGAAAACAAATTACAGTGGCTGTAAGACTTTTAAGGATTCATGGGATTGTACTAATTTTATACTACTTCACTCTAAAAAGATCTAATTTTCCAAATATTTTGGGGCTATAGGCAAACAGTAAAACATCAGAAAATCTGATTTGTGGGTAACATGCATCAAAACAATAATTTATCTTATTTTGAGCTTCCAAACATCCACTGTAACTATATGCATATTTTATATATATATATAGATATATATAGATATAAACAATAAAACATTTTTTAACCATTTTCTCCATTGGGTTGGGGTTACTTCATTAGCCAAAGCTTGATTTAAGCCCTTGTCCCAGATGACATTTTATGAGCGGAAGGATTTTGTGAAAATAATCTGTCTAAGTTTGAAAACAGATGAGTTTATACTCAGTTATCATATACATAAAAGTTTAGTAGTCATACTGAATTGTAGATATGCAAATATATAGAGGCTGAAATCCTTTATTTTATAGTTGGTCATAATTAACTAAGACACCAATAAAATATTATATTCTTCGTATAGGATGATGAATATTATTTTTGTTGTTTGGTTTTGAAATATTACTATAACACCCAACCACAAAACTATATTATTTTTGGAACACTATTTGAAAAAAATCATAAATCCAAAAATATTTCTTTTAATAGCCCCAGTGCTTTATAATTTGGCACATAGAAGCTATCATGGAGATAAGTCTGTAATTCTTTAGTCTGCAGCTAATTAAGTTTCTTCTTGCTCATCATTAGTATTTCTTGCAGCTCTCAGAACTTTCTATCCACTTGGATTCATACCATATGTAATTATTCTTGTCTTATACCCTCTGTTATAGAATGGACTATCCTGTTTCACTCATTCTTTAACTCCTTTATGTGTACATTGCCCTTCTTTCCTTTTTGTGTTTGACCTTACGTGTATGATTGTTTTCCCATTTTAAAGCTTAAAAAGCAACCTGATTACACATCTTTCTTTGTGCAAATGTGTTTTTATTCATTGTTTGAGAAAAGATTGTGTGTCCTGGGTGATATTATCTTTAGCAGCAACATCAGTTTTGTAGGACAGACACATGATAGCTTGTCACTTGTGTTAGTTCTGGTATCCCTTGGGGTATTTTGGATCATATTCATGTTTATTTCAGGTGCTCATTCTGATCATCTTTAACAGGGTCATAAACAACTGAGTTACTCAGCTATCTTGCTCCTGTTTCAATTGCATTCTCTTGCAGATAAAGTTTTCTTTTGCTTAAATGCTTTGCCCTTTCTTTTTTAATATTGTCTTCTTTGCTGTCTTGTATTATGCTGTATTTGTATACATTACTGACAAAACTGAACTGTTTCTATTCTCCTATATTTCTCCCTAATTATACTCTTGTACTAAACAAATTGGAAATGTACAAATAATGGATGGAAACTAGCTGCATAAACCCCCTGTGCTGAAAGATATTGTACTGTAAGGGTCTTTATTATTACATGGTAATTGGATTCTAACATTCAAAATAAATGCTAGACATTAAAGGGATGTTATTTAACACAGTGAATAATTATGATTTCCATTTCTTTTTCTATGGACATTTGAGAACAGATAATACTGCTCATGCATTGAACTTTTTTTCTCTATTGCTCTCTGGAGCTTGTTCCATGAAAACAAATTAATAGACTAGTGAGTCAAGTATAAAACAACGTGAAAATGCTCAAAGCTTGTTCAAAAAACATGTAAGTGAAAATAAGGCTATCCATTGCTTTTACTCAGCAAATACCAAGGCTTTAGATAGTACATTCCTTCAAAAAGTGTTCTAAAAATACAATCAGCCTTTGCATTACTGCTGCAAAATATTTTTGGTATGTATTGTTCCTATTTGGCACAATAGAATATTTTTGCAGAAATGTCAATTATATTTGAAAAAAGATTACATCTCCTAGAATGTTTATATTTTGCTGAATAGAGTAGTATGGTTTCTCTCATTAATGTCCTAGAAGTCCTCAGCAATTCAAAAGGGGTTACAAAGCAAGGATGAAAGGAAAGAACTACTAGCTGAAAAAATGAAGTTACGTAGATGTTATAAACATTATCTGTTGCAGATATTGCAATCGACATCTGGAATACTCTCCAGAAGTTCAATGGAAGTGCTCTGGATAAGTTCATTTTTGTCAAACTTTCTATGAGGTAGGAACTATTTTGTCATCAAGCTAGACTTGAACTCCACACTTCATTTCTACCTAAACTCAAGTGAACATTGCAAGAATTGCAACAATACTACCTATTCCAGAATTAACATTTCAAAGAAAAACAAAAATCAAACCAAACCAAAAAGCTGTATCCTCTTGAAGATAATAATGATTTCAGATGATGCTTAAAAAAAGAGCAACCTTCAAAAGAGCAGCTGAGTACTTGTAGCAAGTCATTTTAGCTAAATGAATTTTTAAATTTTAGTTTGTTTTCCTTATCTCTTCTGTAAACTGCATCCTTGGTTATCTGATGAATACATATAATGCACTCAGAATTTTTGAGAGCTGAAGTTACATTTTCTCAAGCCACAGCATTCTGTTTTATGTAACAGAAACCATGAAAGGAGAAAGATATTAAGATTTCAAATCATACCTTGAGTGAAGGGAGCACAGTGATTTGTCTCATTGGTATCTTGTTACTTTTCTCTTGTTCTTTCTTTTCATCTTTTAACATTAGTTAATATTTGTTATTGAAAATAGCAAAAGCCTTACACTTTATCATCTTCTGATTAGAGAAGGCTATATAGTCCGTTGTGGCACCACATTAAATTTATTACATCTTTCAAAGTGACTTTGAAACCCTAATTTGATTATCTCCTTCACTAACTGTATGTATCAATATGTATAAAACCATGATTTAAAAAAAGTAATTTATAAATAGCAGTCCAGAACCATTTCCAGTTGTAGTCTAAATAAGTAAACAAAATTTGTGACTAAAATTTCTGATAAAGAGTAAAAATTTAATTCCATATTGCTAACAATTTAATCTAATTTGTACTAAGTACCACATTTGAACTTCTCTACTGTTGACTTTAAATTAGAAAGAGTCCATCACAGCACTTTTTGACAAGAGACTTTGATTCTAGAATCCAAGTCATGTGTCTCATTACCCTATTATACAGAAACAGAAAGAATTGAGAAATGGCACATTAAAAAAAATTCTCTCTGTGTTTCTTCTGTGAAGATGTGCTCCCAGCCTTTCTTTGAAAACACTTGAATATTACCATTAATCTAATGAAACAGGTTAATCTTTGAGATAGTCTCATAAGAGTCTCAAGAGAAGATGAGAAGCATTTTTGACATATGATGGCTTTCCTCTTGAAAATGCCAACTGACATCAGTCACATCATCTCATTGTAGGAAGTTTTCATGAAATTTTGGTTGCATTTTGTTTCACAGTGTTCCATCTCATGCTTCAGAATTGCTTTGTTCTAAATTTATCCTATCTAAATTCTCCAATAAAAAAGTTAGTCTATGCTAAGTAGTAATTTTTCTAAAGCAAAAATATATTTCTAAACTGAAAATATACTTTTAATGAGATATTTTTGATAAGTGAACATCTTTTGAAATGTCCACATTTTGAAATTTTAACTGCTTTGGAGAAGAAATTACCTACACAACTCTCAATTTGTTCTTGAACATAAGCTTTAACTAGAAACTCGTCAAAATAGGAACTGTGAAAACTCTACCTTGAGCAATTGTACCCTGGTTTTTTTTGCCAATTTGGCCACATTAATAACTTTGGTTCTGTATAAATACTAGGAAAACAAAGAGCTTTTGCCTCGTTTTACATTGCTTCAGTATATATTTCTTTTAGTGAAAAAATAGCAGTGTCTGCTGATTTTATGGTAATCTTGAAAATCTCCTTCCTAATATTTTTCTTCATTTTCACACTTAATTTTCTTCAGCCTACTTGTAGTGTGATTTAGGAACGCAATGTTGACAGTATTGCATTCCTCAACATACAAAGACTTTCATATGTATTGACAAAGATTTTTCATTGTTTTAATTGTTTATTTAGTATACTAAGCAGATGTTCTTGACTGTAAAAAGAAGCACTACAGTGCTGAATTTTGAAGACACTGGAAATGGCAATTTTGGAATTAAAAAAAAAAAAGGTTGTTCAGATATGCCTTTGGGCTTCACAATAATTTAACTTTTAAGGCATTTGTAGACTTGAAAGAGATTTGTCACCTTCTTCTTGAAGCAATGACAGTTATCACCTACAAATGGGTACGTATGATGTATTCATTCTTGTGTCCATTAGTTAGAGTATAAAATTGAGCAAGTTATTTTGGAATATATGAGCAGAAATTCTCCCAATGGACCATCTCCATTAATTTGTCCAGCATCCCATGGATCTGCCTGAGCATGCTCTTTACTGAAATCCTGTGCGTGTTACTGTCACTCCAGAGAGCTTTGTAGATTAAATCACAGACCTGGATACTGAAGGAATGACAGGATTTGTGGATACAACAGATAACCTGCTAGATTAAGGTCTGAAATCTGAGAAGCATGTGCAGTTCATTATACATGGAACAGTTGAGAAATAATCACCATCAGTGAGAGCAAACAAAATAGTGCCTTGAAGCTATGCTGGAAAGATAGCAGTGCTGTTAATAATTAATTCTCCCTGTTGTGTCTGGCATCCTGCCTATGATAGCAAAAAATCCAATAGGATATTGCTATATCCCCCAGCTTGTACAAATCCACGAGGGGTGCACTACGGTTGATATGCTGTTGCCCAACAGTACAAAATTAAATCAGAAAGTACTGTCAGAGACACCCTTCCTCATCTCACAGAAAGCAATCGAATGTGGGAGATGGGCAAGTGTTGAAAGCCCTAGACTAAAGTTGGAAAAATCTATCTATTGCAGCAAGCCTGCTAGCTGTTGTTAAATCATTCCAGATAGAAACATAGCTATGCCTTGCCCTTGAACTTTCATCCTTTTCTGTTTTGGTTTTGTTTGTTTGTTTTTAATTTAAATCAAATTTAGCCCAAGCCCCTTTCAAATGGAGGGTCAGGCTGTACGACAGCCCTGCTAAAACAATCATATATCCAAAAGCCGAAAAATTTAATCTGTTTACATAGCTTGCATCCTTTGATCTATTTCTATAAAAGTTTACATAAAGTGTCATTTCAGTAGAAAGACTGCATAATGTACATGACGTGGTCCCACTCTCCTTGAAGTAAAGTTCTTCGTGATCTTTAATGTGTTTAGACCCACGATATGTATCTTAGATAAACGTTGTTATCCAGATTTTCAGGAGCACATTAAAGAAGAAATCACAGAAATAATCAGTGACAGCAAAAAAATTTCATCGAATCATAGAACCACAGAATGGTTTGAGTCCAAAAGAGCCTTTAAAGATTAACACTCTGCCATGGGCAGGAACATTTTTTACTGGACCAGATTGCTTAAACCCCATCTAACCTGACCTTGAACACTTTCAAGAATGAGGGATCCAGAATTTCTCCAGGCAACTGCTCCAATGCTTCAGCATGCTCATGGTAAAAATATCTCCCTTATGACCTATCTGAATCTACCCTCTTTACATTTAAAACCATTGTCCCTTATGCTGTCACTACAGGCGTGGGTAAAAAGTATCCCTTCAGAAGACAAAACTTTTTAAAATCTTAGACCCATAGAATATGCATCAAAGACCCTGAAGGAATTTTTCATTTAGTGTATACCCCTTTCAAACTTATACCCCTTTCATGTTTAGTTCAAATATTTAGTCTCCTAGAGGACTAATGCTCAATGTCTTGGGCTTAGGTAGGTTGGCTGTTTTAAGTTACTGCCTAAAATTTTGTCCCTGAGGGGAATATTATCAGAAATTGCTGCTATCAGAAATGTCACTTATTCTCTGTGTGTGGTTTAGTTTCAAATTGATTATGAATCTCCTCCTTCTAATCCCTAATCCATCATAATTCAGTTGAAGGAATTAGCTCAGGGGTTTATTATTACACAAAAATCATCCTTCCACTGTGTTGATTGTTCAAGCATTTTTTTATTGTCTCTTTAAATTCTGCAACTGTCTTCTTGTAGAAGTCTTCTTTGTCTATGAGTGTACTTTCACAAAACAGAGATCATTAATTACTAGGTGCTAATGAACTTTCTTATGCATATGATCAATAGCCAGTGAATTCCACTTTCTTTCTGGGAAATAAATTTCTGCTTTCTGTTGCTTACACTCCATTTCTTTCACTCGTTTCCTGAAAAGTTTCTGGTCAATATTACTTAAATAGGTTAATATTGAGGCATTATACTAATAGAAGGAAACCTATTAATCAAACCTTGAAAATGATTGCTATATGGAACATAATACAAGTAAGTGATACATGACTCCATAGGATGTTTTTGCCTTATGCAATCAACTTTTATCACAGTAGTTCCAAATTAAAAAGTTAAAAATAATAAATTTGTAGAGATCGATTTCAAGTTGGATGTTTTGTCATATCTCTACTTTTGAACAGGCACTTAGTGTATTTTATTTAGACTCATGAAAATATCCTAGTATTAGTCACTGTATGTTTGTGTTCCCAATAGTGCTTGGAAAATCCTTAAAAGTGTGTGCAATACAAAAAACCCCACAAACAAAAAAACCAAACCAAAACAAAAAATGCACCACAAGATTTTAAAATAATTTAAGGAAGAAATACTGTGTATTTTTCTGGCACTCTTTGAGACTGAAAGGTGCAATCTATCCTATTCTATACAGCACAGTACAAACATCTAATATATAAAAAAATGATTTTTTTTCTGTAACTGTTATAAAATTCACAGTTATTTAAGGTGCTTTTCTTATTGTTTATGGAGAAGGTACTTGCAACTGACTTAATGATAATTTTCTGAACCTAAATTGTGTCTGCAGATATTTTTTGCCTAGAAAAAAATTCCTCACTTGTCAGATTTAATCTCATGATATTATTGTATTGCCTGGACTGAAATATACAATGAACACTCAAAAGGTTGCCAGATACAACATAGAGACTGGATGAAAATGCAGTGCTTATTCAGGTAGGTGCAAGTTGATATTGCAGCATGCTATGCTCTAGTTGTCTTTAGTAGTCATTGTCAAACGAAGGAAATCAAACCACTCAGCTGTGACCTTCCTCTAAGCTGAGTGAGCACAAGCGCAGTGTATAAACGGTGTATGCCAGTTTCTGACCATAAGTACAGCAATCTAAATGCTTAACGTGCCTTTTTAGTTTAGAAAGAGGACCTGAAATTCGATGTTTTCCTTCAACTGCATTTAAATTTCAGGGTGCTTAGCATCAGTCAATAGTGCTCAGAATCTCGCAGGCTTATCCCCTACTTTATGAGCTGAAAGTCCCAATTAACAACACTTGTTGATACTAAGGGGAAAGTCATTTTAATACGGAGCTTAGTCATGAGGTCAGTGGATTTTTGTCTCTTGGAATTAAGGGATACATCCTTCTATCTCTAGTGACAATAAACTCAAATATCATCAGTTAATTTTCTGGTATTTCCAGAAGACTCAACGAATGACAGTTTACAAAGCATCAGTGCTGCTTTATCTGGTTAATTTTTCAGGTTCGGCATGCTGTTTAATAAGTACAGTATCATGCATGTTGTCTAGCTTTTAAAAGAATGAGTAAATTATTCAAAGTAGAACACTTTGGCATATAAAAATATTTAGTGGCAGGGTTGTTTTTTTTTTATGAGAGTAAATATTGTTTAATTGTCTTTGAAGAATTTTCCATAGCTTTGGTTTATCAAGCCTTTTAGTTGTTGCTAAATAAAATATTTCTATTTTGAAATAATAGCATTCTTGGACTGATATATTTTAAAAACAATTCCAGGACGTCTGCAATTATAGGCTTAGTTGACATTAGCTTTCACACGTGTATTCTCTGAATCTCCTTATTTTTTAAACACAGCTTTCTCTTCATTAATAACATCTCTTGTTTTACTCTTCTTGAAAATTTCTTCACAAACATTTTCTTAGTTGTCTTAAATCCATAAACCCCTCTGAAACCCTGACACTTACCTTGTATTCAAAAAATATACGATATTCTCATTTCTAAAGAAATTTTTTGTCATTGTTGCTTGACAATCACTTTTTGACAATATGATAATTATGTACAAAAATGCAATTATAAATTGATTGTTTCAGCCTTAGTGAAAACGTGAGATTTTAACACATAGTATCTTCAGTAATTTAAATTGGTCAGTATTTTGCAATGTGTGGTGTTGTCACATATGCACATATGAAAAATATTGCTAAATTCTGCAATGCACTGGTTTTGGGTTTGTTGCTCTTTTTATTGGTGTTTTTTTTTATTTTTGACTAGTATTTTGCTTTGAAAAGTTTCTCCTTCTGAAACAATTTTACATAAAGTACAGAATTAGCAAATCAAGTACTTTCTATTAGATTTCTTTACTAAGCAGAGATTTGGGGGATTTTGTTTTTGTTTTTATTTTTTCAATTTCCTCTTTTCATCAGTGTGTATAATATCTTTTTTTTTGTTTAATTAATTTTACTGTTGTTTTTGTCCTGTCATCCTGAACCTGAGTCATATGTGTTTTGGGGCCCATTTACCACTACTAGTGTAAGAGAAATCTTACTCTTATATGAGCGTTACAGTCATTAGACTGAAAATTATCTCTGATATCTAGCTCAGCAACAGAAAATTACAGAGCTCTAAGATTCTCACTGGGAATTTTTTATGTTGAATTATCAGTTGTATCAGAATTTATCAAAAAGAGCCCAATGGATAATCAGAGTAGGAAGCTCTGTCTCCATCCACTCTTCTTCCATAGGACTCAATACCTGGATATGCCAACCTGAAAATTGGTCTGACAAGCAAAGGCCTAGAAAACTTGACATAGTCATTCAACTTGGGAAGTTTGTCATGGCCACTGCTGCGGTGAAAAGATCACTTACCTTTTCCAGACAGTCTCCTATGACCCACACACTGCAGTGGTTTTAAAGTGATCTCTGTGTACGTAAGGTCTTTGAGGAGATGGAACACATTTGACAGTGTTATCATTCTTGGTCTACACTGACTGTTATTGATGTTATATAATTATAAGATCCAAATATGTTTGAATCTTCTCAAATTCACTTTCTTTAGGTTTCTCTTGTGGATCCCCAATGTGATTTATTAATTCAAGAAATGACAGGCATCAAGGGCGTGAGCTGAACTAGAGCCTACAGTTAGATTTAAGGATTCAGGCAGTCAGACTATCAGAGAACAGCTTCTCTAGAACTCCTCAGATATCTTTAGGCTGTCCTTGTGTGCAATACGAAGAGAATGCTAAGAATAAATTAACTTTATTATCAGTGGACAGCAAGATGGGGGTCAGCTTCCTTCAAGCTTTTTCCCACACTCTAGTGCCAGCACTCCTGAAATAAATGCAACCTTTTCCTTTAAAAACCTGGTAAAGTTAAAGACCACATGGCTAGCCAGTTTCTGAACTAAGGTCGTTTGTGTCCAGACAAAATGCAAGTTGGGAAACCTCAAAAGAGTTGCTACCTGCCTGAGAAAACATACCAATTAGCAAACATACTCAAGTTTAGGTACAGACAGTGAAGTTGAGTTTCTCTTTGATCATACAGGTGATCAGCCATCTAGGAAGATGCCAATAGAAAGGACATGGACAAACACCAGAATTGTATCCTGAGGTCCCAGAATTAATCCAGTTCCTGGGAAGCTTGGCTCTGCTTCCCTCAATAATTTCATTCAGAATTTATTTCCCCAATGTGCAAAACTTTGTTGCCAAAGCCAATATATAAATACAGAACTTTTTTGTCTTTTGTAGATTTAATTTGCAGGCACAAGTCCAAGTTTCTAGCAGCTGGAATCCTTAGGGTACCTTCTGTTGTGCACAAGTTTTTTCTGTATAATGTAACACGGGCAGATAATAGCTATGGCAACTATACTTTTTGTCTGATGGTGAACTATTTCTCTCCCATTTGACTTGTTGTTGCTGCCATTGTTGTTAAGTGACAGTCTGATTATTGACAGATGAGTGAGTTTGACAGTCTCTTCTAAAAAATTGCAAATGAATTGATATGATGGGTAGGGAGAAGCTAAAAATTATAAAATAACTAAGAAAAATACAGTGAGCAGGTTAGAAGAATATTTTGAAGAGGCCCTTGAACCAAATTCACAGACTTAAAATCTTGCCAAGGTGGTGATACCTAAAATGTATCTAATGTTTGACTAGGTATGGAGCAGCTTTCCAAATGTCTCTAACTGAAGAAGTAACTTGAAGAGCAAGTGTCTTTGAGATCTGCAGGGAATGCTGTATACAGAAGTTTTGACATCAAAGTTACCTCTGTGTGTGTGCCCATCATATACACAGAATTTTTCTAAGAATAGGTTGGAACCTTTGCTGCCTTTGCAATGCCCAAAGGACTTGCATGTGTTCAGGCTTCTATAAAAATACCTAAGTATTTGCTTCTAGTTAACTGAGTAAAATTTCCACAACCTTAGAGCTAAATGCCAGTGCTCTCATTTACTTTCATAAGAAAAAGGAGAAACTAAACAGAAAAAACCAAACCAAACAAAAAAAAATCCCCACCAATCAAACAAAAAAAAACCAACAAAAAAACCCCAAACAACAACAAAAAAACCCCAAACCAAAAGAACAAAAAAATCCAACAACAAAAAGAACAGTGTATCACATAGTAAAGGTTATGCAAAGCCTGAAATAAAGAAAATATCTACATCTTAATGCAGAACTCGTGTCTTACATATTTAGGTAAGGACCATTTTGACTCCTATGGAATCACTCTCTTGTCTAACTCACTGCACCATGTTTTATTCGCACTGCAGCACACTTTCTTTGTTCCTCACATGTATTTTCTTGTTACAGTGCTTCCTAGGCTGGTTCTAAGCCACAATAATAGACTTTTTTGCTCTGGTCTGACATGAAAATCAGAAGTTGTCAGAAGACTGTAAAGCACATGGCCAAGAAAATTATCAGACGCTCAGTGTACAGAGTATGTCAAGAATAACTCAAGCAAAAGTTGCCTTCTGTTTCCTGGCAGAAAGCACTTTTGTCACTTTCTTGCATGGAGCCACTTTATTACAGCTATTAAGAAACATTGCACTAAAGTTGTAAAGAAGATGAAATGAAAAGAAATGGTGCTGCACAAGCCAGATGTGCTAGTAGAGACATTCCAAGTCCTAAATATCAATCTTCTAAACGGCAAAGGCCATTTATATGTGTATACGGATCAAAGAAGCAAACAACAATACTGGTAATTCAGTACTATGTACTCAGTTCATGTGAGGCAATGAAATAATTTTATGCTCTCAATTTTACTTGAGATACTAAAATTATCATTAGGGTATGGACAAATATTGTTTGGCCACCTGCATCTGATTCAGGGACTATTGTAGATAGTGTGTGCTCTGACCATGCAGTTCCAAAGACTGGGAAGAACATTTGATATTGAGACCATGTCCAAATACATCACCTTCATTTGGCTTCTGTTTCCACTGAATTAGTAAGCTTTGCAGTGCTTTAATTGTAAATAATTTCAGAGTTTTTATGGGGTTTATTCCAGATAATAGTAATAATTCCTTTTTAGCTAAAGGGCTATTATGTTTTAACCTTAGATGCAACTTAACCCCACACAGACACTCACCCACTCTCCCCTGATGCAATGGGGGAGAGAATCAGAATAGTACAAGTGAGAAAATGTCAGAGTTGAGATAAAGACCATTTAATAGGGAAAACAAAAGCCATGTATATAAGTGAGACACAAAATGAAGCAGGCCTCCATCACACACAATAGTTACTTGGGGAGACAAAACACCATTACCTCTTCCATCCTCCAGCCTTATATGCTGAGCATGACACCATATGGTATGGGATATCCCTGTGATCCGTTGGGATCAGCTGTGTCCCCTCCCAACTTTTTGTGCACCCCCACCCTCCTTGCTGGTGGCGTGGTGTGAGAAGCAAAAAAGGTCTTGACATTGTGGAAGTGCTGCTCAGCAATATCAGATAAACCCCTGAAATATAAAACAGTTTTCAACACAATTCCAAAATTTACCCCCCCACCCCCATACCAGCTACTCTGAAGAAAATGAACTCTATCCCAGCCAAAACCAGCACAAGGGTTTCCTTAGTTCTCTTCTACACCTGGGGCAGAAAAAGAACATAGCCTTCTTATATATTTACTCCTCTGAAAGTGTCCTGAATAGATCATTGCATTTCTTAAAATATTATCCATAAGTATTTAAAAAATGTGTGTTGTTCATGTGCAGTTTACTTTTACAGCAGTTAATACTTGGATATTTGGTCTTTATAAGCAATTCATCACTGTTCTGTGAGAGAGAGACAGGCACTGTATGGAGCGAAATTCTGTTTCCACTGACTTAGCAGAAACTTTGTCACTTGAACTAGATCCTAACTTCAGCTATGTGTCTTGCACCTTGGAAACGTTTTGCATTTTCATTGAAGAAACTGGCATACACAAACATCTAGGTGTTTTGTTGATCTCTGAATCTCCAGATAGAAACCACAAATTCTCTTTGCTTTTTCATGACAGAGTTTAAATAAGAAAGCACTTAAGGAAGGGACCATTTATATGTCATGTTGAGAAGGTCTGTGCTAAGCTGTTCCACTTCCAAAATCTCTTGGTTTTCTAGGACATTGTCAAACTAAATATAAACTGCCCCAGAATAACCATGTGAGGACAAGAGTTGTGCAAAGCAGTAGTCTTGCTGTGATGAATTCTGAAAAGCAGCACAAGGTAGAGGTCTGATCCAGCACTGACTTGAGACCTACATTCTGAGGCTTCTGTGTATGTCCATTTTCCAGACATCTTTTTCTATGAACAAACACATGCAAGTCACCTTAATCTGTAGAGTCCTTTAAGTCATCTGGGTCTTGTCTTTCTTGTGCATTTTCCATTACCAGAATCAATGCCTTTCTTTTGATATTTCTGATTTCAGTAATGAGTAGAAAATTATTCCTTCTCTGACATGTCCAAGTTACTGTATTATTTATGGAAATTTTTCTCTCCCATCACTTTTCTTAAGTCTTAGTTTATTTCAGAGCCTCTTTCATATCTTTTCAGCAATGTACATGAGATGCTATCTGTACACTATAAAAATAGATATTTTATTTTTTTTTACCTTTTTAATACTTTGCTAAATTTTAAATTTTCTGTTCTTATTCTGTAGTGCATACTTAGAGTTCCCATGGTTTGTATAATTCCTGAATCTTTCCCATTTAAGTGAGGAATTTATTTTGCTGCTTCATAACTCCTTGCGACTGCTACGTTTCATCAAAATTTCCACACTCTCCTCAGTGTAAATATAGCCTTAATTGCAGTGCTGTTTCAAAACAGGGCAAATGGGATTTTTTTTTTTTGTGTGTGTGTGTGATGTCTTACATATGATAAATTCCTCTGCATCTTCTGTGAGAATATAGCTTCCGTTATGCAGTTGTGTGTGTGTGCCACTACACAGATGATACAATTGTGTTGGGCATCTGTTTCATGAACGTCTTGTGCTTGTCAGAATGCAATATTATGGACATGTATAACATGTCTATAATAGCTTCAAAGTAAAAATGAAATTCAGCAAGGAATGAACTGTCTTTAGTTTGTTAATCTTCTGCCTCTATGCCCTTGTGGATTAATCTTGAGTTGTGAGCTTGGATAAATATGCCTGGCAAGAAAATGCTGTTACTCACCCTTTCTTGCTTTCTTGTCTTCTTTTATTTATTTATTTATTCATTTTATAACTTTTAAGCTCTCCTACAGTGCACAGCCTAAAGTGTATATAATTATTTTCAATGAAGAAGTCTCTAGTGAGATCTTCAAGTTCCATATGCAATTAGATTTACTGGTGGTTCTGTCAGTCATGCATTGTTACTATATACCTGCCTTTAATTTACGCATGGTATGGAAGTCTGATTTGCAAAGTTAATTCAAAGTCAAGTTTTATTTAGCAAATTTACAGGGTAGTGGGGAGATATTTTGTTCATTTTAGAGATCGAGGCTGAATCTTTGCAAATAATGAATTGCATTTGGTCTTTATACACTTTGCTTTTATCTAATCATTGACTGTAATGACTACATAACCCATCACTACCATTTTCAAACATAATTTTCCACATATGCATAGTCACTTAGAAGGAAGTGATGCAAACAGAATCACAGGTTCACAGAATCTCACAAACCTACCAAAACCAGGATAAATACTTCTGTTGTTCACCCTACGGTCCCTGATAGAAGCCTCCCTCATCCTGATATCCACCAGCTAAACCCAGAGTACTTGAGCATACTTGCCTCCAGCTGGACAGAAAATTAAAAGGTAGCTAAAATGGATTGATTATTAAGTTTGCCTTCAGTTAGTGTGTGACAGGCATTTTCATTTATCTTCAAGGAATGCAATATTTACTTAGGGTGCTAGATTATACAGAATACAATTAAATTTAAATACACACATTTTCAAACCTGCTATGGAAATTTCCTATGAAAAGAGATTTTGTTCCATGTAGATTAATTTATCATGTTCAAATGTGAAAGCAAAACTGATGATTTCTTGGACAACAAAGAAGACAGTGGTGAAGCTTAACAGAGGAAAGCAATGGGAAAAAGAAATTTGAAAATCATGTTTCTCTTCCTACCTCTTCTGAATAAATTAGAGCTCTTTGGCTTTGTCCGGAGACAAAGATTACTGAATCAGTTATTACACTAAGGAGGAAACCACAACCACTTTTAAGGAAGATGGGGGATATATCTAAAAATTTTCTTGAAGAGAAATAAAGTAGGTTTTTTGGACCCAGAGGGCTTTATTTCTTTTATAGTTTTCTGGTTTGTCCAGAATGTCTCTACACATAATATGGTCCTTCATTTTTCTTTCTTCAGCCTCACAAAGCAGCTCTTACATTGAATAAATTTATACCAGTTTTGTATCAGATGGATCTCTCATCCTGAAATTGTAACAGTTTTTTAATTAAATGACAAAAATTTATGGCAATCAGGTGAAAAAATTATATTATCAGACACCTGTTTAATATCCAAATTCAATTACTGTATAATTGCAGCATAATACAAACCTCCAGAGTTTAAAACAGAAACTACAGTGAAATGGAATAAGGGATATGTTTTTATCTATTTGTGGACATTTCACAAAGAGGAAAAATGAGGTTGAATTCATGGAATAAGTTATTCACTGCTAATTATACACTGCTCTAGCATCAATGGAAAAATCAACCACAAATGTACTGCAATAACTTAGCAACGTGAATGGGAAGTGTAGCTGTTCGCTGATGCACATGAATACAAGATGCTAAATTGTATGAAAATGGCCTCAGGATATTGTTTCAGATTCTGTATTGGCTTCTGTATGAATAACACTGCTGCAGTGGAAAACAAAAGAAAACAAACAACTCAGAATTTTTCTACCAGTAAAAAATATATTAGATAAAATCCAATATTCTTATGGATCAGGAGCTCACGTTAAATTATAAAAATTCACTTGGGCAGTTGCTTTCTTTCTTCCTCTATTATACTATGGATATTTGTTTGCTTGGGAAAAAAAAAAAAATTATTCTCCACATCACACTTCTCTTTTTGCTTTGATCCTTCGAGTGGGCCTAATCTCATGTTTGTAATAGCCTAATCCTCTGCTATGGAAATTAATGTGGTGTCACACATATTCGGTATTATGTAGTTCCAGTGCCAGAAGGGACAGTGAGCCTTTAAAAGAGCAAAAAATTATAAAAATAAAATTTAAAATAATATAATAATAATAATAATAATAATAATAATAATAATAATAATAATAATAATAATACACAAGCAGACAAATAAGCAGTCTTTTCAATAAATATGTAACATGTGGCCAAAATTGCATAATGCTACTGAAAGCATAAATTGCTCCTCTGGGTTTGAAAAATCACACTTCTTTTTCCTTTCTTGGGCTAATCATAAAGGTATATATTTTGATTTCAGAGTACTAAAAAGACATAATCTTCTCAGTGAAAACCTATCAAGGGATAGATATTTTTTCTTTTTTCTGAAATAGTCACATGAGTCTTTGGAACAGCTCCTCCCACTGGGACAACACATAAGAGAAGGAATGAGCAAAGGAAATGCCTCTTATCTTTTGGGAGGATGGGGCGAAGTTCTCAGGCAAACCCCTTAGCAGATTCAACATTTGCAGAACTTGTGCAAATGTGAAGGGGTAGCCAGCTCTAGTTTGTCAAAGTTCCCTTGCATTCTTCACAGGCTCATGGACTCTAGGTTGCATATGTATTTCTGGAGAACTTCTGACAGGCTTGCTGAAAGGTTAGTAGTCCCAGTATCCCTCCTGAAAAGGACTTTCCACAGTGCATGTTTACATCTAGATGTTTAATACATCCTCATGAAACATTCTTATTTTCCTCAATGCTTTTCTTTTCCTTGTGAACAAAATATTCCTTTTTTCCTCTCACCCCTATCTTAAATGCTGTCACTAAGGGAATAAAAACGAAGAAGGGAAACAAACAGACAAAACAAAATCCCAAAACTCTCAATCTTTTAGTGTTCATTTCATTTGAGAAAAGTGTCCATAAATGTTTTGCTGATATTGTAAATCTGCAAAGAGATTGAAAGTAACTTTAAGATTCATTTTAATGGGGATGCTCAGGGGAACTGAACGGTAAAATCATTGTCTGTAAGTCCATTTAAGAACTTGTCCCTTCATTCCACATCTTTCTTTCCCAACAGCACTTAGAAATGTGTTTTTAATTATCTTGAACATCTGATTAATTTCTACATTGCAAACTGCAGTCCTGATGGGAAGATACTTGTCAAAGTATAGCAAGAATAAAATACATGTTATCTGAGAAGTATGGAGTATGGTTAGTCCAGTTTTCAACTCTTTCATTACTGTTCTTAAGCTTAATTTTTTTAAGCATTAATCTCAAAATATTGCTGGCAAACAGTTTATTTGGTAGTTCATTATACTGCCCAGCAGGCAGTGAAATCAGCAAGAGCATGGGCTTGTTGGGCTGCTCCATATGTTTATTTGCTAGCGTGTACAGAAAACAGCCTCACACAAAGATCCTGAAAGTGCTGAATCGAGCGAATATAGACAGAGAAGCTGGAAAAGAGGGAGTGGAGGATGGGGACTGAAATATGGATGGGCAATTTCTCACTTGACAGAGAAGAAAGACATCAGGGGCCTGAGTGTACCCACAAGTGACACCGGACCAGCCCTACCTGAGTCCTCTTGAGTTACTTGTGCCACAGTGATGTCATTCAAGCCTTGGCTGAGGTTTGGCCCCCAGTCTGTCCGCAACTCTAGGCTGACCTCCAAAACTCACAGGCACCTGAGGTGGCAATGTTCAAAGGCAAGTCAGCCCTGCAGCCTAGTCTAACACTCCAACACCCAGAGCAGCCCCTGCCCCCTGCTTCCAACACTGCTCAGTGGGATCAGGTGAAGGTACAGGGCTTTTTGGATGACAAGATGACTAGTGTGCTTCCTCATTCTCATTCTGTTCCACCTCAGGGATCAGTTTTATCCATACAAGAGAGGCATAAAGATGATTGCTGACATCACTGCCAAAGTGGAGGAGCCATATGGGAAGATTTGTAATACCACGTGACTATTTTGGTTTTACCCATTTTCAGAGGGCAGCCTCAGGGGTTGAATCAAAGAAATAATCCTTCATTTTATACAAACAGAAGAGAATAACTGAGCTAAGGTTTGTAGTCTCAGAAACCACATGAAAAGCCTCCAGGCAGCTCTTCTGCCAGATGAGATGATCAGTTAGAGTATGTTTCAGCCCCAACAGGTAGCCCCGAATTTTCAGTGCCTTAGTGAACATCATAGACCATTGCAGCAGTACATTGAACAAAGTGATGGACCCCCGTAGCTTTAGTTGTTCTCCCAAGCTCCTTCAAATAGAGAAAACCTTTTTCAATGCAGTGTATTGTGGTAGAGCTTTTTAGTATGTTTGTTAGAGAAGAAGCCTGGTATACCTTGTCTTAGAAGGGATTGATAGAGACTACAGTAGATCCATGATGGTCCTGAGTTCCCATGAGGTTTCATTACTAACCTTGCACTGACCCTAGAAAATTTTTGACTTCTACATGGGCTTTCTATGCTAGTGGCAGATAAGGAAAAAGGAAGAAAATAGGTTTCAGAGGCATATAAAAAGCCATGGGAAATTATCTGTCCAGAGTACCAATCCCTAGAAGAACACACTGTTAGCAAATAGTGCAAAAGAATCTAAAAATTCTTTTTGCTAATAATAGAAACACTGAGATTATCTCTTCCCTGGATTTATGTCTCAAAGTCCTCCAATGGAAAGGACATATTTGTGAGAAAATGTCAGTTGAAAACTTTCTTTTACTGAAGAACATAACTTAGACAGTTAGTCCTTCATACTTAAAAATTTCTAGTACTTTGGTATGCTAGTGGTGCAGTGCTAAAGTATTTTCCTAACTGATAATCATCCTGTAAAATGGAGTTCATTGCCTATGATATCCTATTGTATGACTCTGATTGTTAAATATATCTGCACTTACAGAAATTCAAGAATCTCAAAAAATGTAGGACATTGGGAAAGAGTAAAAGGCAACTTGTAACACCTTGATATTATAAAGCCTTTAAACTGGCATATTTCTTGGCATAACTCAAAGAATGCTTTGGTATAACAGATGTATGAAGACAGAGATTGATACAGATTGGTAGGTTTTATTGTCCACAAAATACTTACAGAAAATATTTAATAATTTCCATGACACTTTCTCAGTACCAGACAGAGGATTTGAAAAGTTTCCTAAGTCTGTAAGAGATTAAGATACTATAGCCAAGTAAGAGATATTATAGCCAATTACACTATTTTATTCGTCAGGTGATTCCATTGACTTCAGATGATCTTTTAAAGTAGAGCAGTATTAAGGTTAAAAATGAGAAGTTTCTTTTTTACTCTCCCATCTGCTAGATGTCAGCCCAACCTTTGGATATGCCACAAATTAAAATAAGTCACATTACTTAAATTCCCCAATCAGACTTTTTAAAGTGGCTTTCTTTGTGAATTGGCTGCTACCAATAAGTTCCAAATGGCAGAACACTGAAAATAAATGCTACATATTTAGACAAGTCCCCATTTATCTAAATTGCAGGGGAGAACAGTCTGCTTTTCATACAGGGAAGGACAAATGAAATCAAATACATTATTTCACAAAGTAATTTAAGCAAAATAAATAATTCAATGTTACTAGATTATTGCAGAATAGATCCCACAGACTCCTGTGATGTCAGTTCTGGCACTTAGTTTAATTCACGGAGGTCAGGAAGACAACTCCATCTACTTGGATAGTACATCATTCTTGCACTCTACAGAAGAGTCTTTGAAGAAATGGTTGCTGAGCACAAAGGTTTAATATTCCTATGTTCTTTCAAATACAGCCCAGTGTCAGTTTGACTATTTGAATGTGCCTATGTGTGTGATTGTTCTGTCTAACAATGTATGAAAGTATGTAAGACTAAATTAGATTAGAAGAAACAGTCTGTAACTTTCATGCTACCCTATACCCTGAGCAACCTGATCCAGCTGTGTGGCATCCCTGCCCATGACAGAAGGGCTGGAACTAGATGATCTCCAGTGGCATGGGGTTCAACAAGGCCAAGTGCCAGGTCCTGCACTTTGGCCACAACGATGCCATGGAGCACTAAACGCTGAGGCAGAGTGGCTGGAGACCAGCCAGGCAGAAAGGGACCTGGGGGTTCTGATTGACAGGAAGCTGAACATGAGCCAGCAGTGTGCCCAGGTGGCCAAGGCCGATGGCATCCTGGCCTGCAGCAGGAACAGTGTGGCCAGCAGGACCAGGGAAGTGATTCTTCCCCTGTACTCAGCACTGGTGAGGCCACACCTCACGTACTCTGTCCAGTTCTGAGCTCCTCAATTCAGGAAGAACATTGAGGTGCTGGAGCACGTCCAAAGGGCAATGAGGCTGGTGAAGGGACTGGAACAAAATCCCTATGAGGAGCAGCTGAGGGAGCTGGGGTTGTTCAGCCTGGAGAAGAGGAGGCTCGAGGGAGACCTTGTCACTCTCTACAACTACCTGAAAGGGGGTTGTAGCCAGATGGGGGACGGTCTTTTCTCCCAGGCAATCAGCAGCAGGACCAGAGGGCATGGTCTTAAGTTGCGCCAAGAGAAGTTTAGGCTGAACATTAGGAAGAAGTTCTATAAAGAAAGAGTGATTGGACATTGGAATGGGTTGCTCAGGGAGGTGGTAGAATGACTGTCCCTGGAGGTGTTTAAGAAGAGACTGGATGTGACACTCAGTGCCATGGCCTAGTAGGTGGTGTAGGGTGAAAGGTTGGACTCGATGATCTCAGAGGTCTTTTCCAGACTAATTGATTCTCGTGATCTTCCTCTCCAACCCAAACCATTTCATGATAGTGTACATTTGTCCATCCAAGCAAGATAGCAGTAGTTTTCTACCAAACTTGCTATAAACCAAAAATTGTAAGTTTTATACCCACAATTTATTTTACATCCTAGTTGCAAAAGAAGTTAATTCCTTGTGAAGAATGACTTTTCATGTCAGCTCTGTCCTGCCTCAGCATGGAATATCTTCTAAAAATAGTACAATGCACTACTACAACATAATGCAAAATTATGCATTCTAGTATCTCATTTCTCTCTTCCAAGATAAGCTAAAGCAAGACTGATAGAAGACACTGCTTCAGCAATGTACCAATCTCAGCAGCAGAAAAGATGCTCAGAGGACAGAATAATTTTCAACGTCATAAGCAGTGCTATAAAATTAAACTGAATTCTTCAAAGATATTGCAGTAAAGAAATGGAGTTGTTTCATTCAGTCAGAATAACCCTAAGCAGCTGCTATTTAGATTCATAGCTAGTTTTTTTGGGCAGATAGACAATTCTTTATGCTCTTTTTCCATACAGTTATTTGTTTCAGTTGTGCAATTGGTGATTATTAGTCAATCAGAATGCAAATACACCCAAGACAGAATAAGGACAGAAATGTCAAAACTGCATATACCGCTTACCCTTTTTGGAAGATTTGACTCTGTTTACCTCTCATTATAAATAAATAATTAAAAAAAAAAATAAAATACATCTATACCATGGGTTAGGAATATTTTTTCTCTTTTGTAATATTTAAAGTTATCAATGCATAAAACATTCACTAATAATGCAGAGTGTTTTATTCACACTCAGTATTCTTAGCCTAATAAATTACACTGTCCCATGTTTTTAAAGAAAGTTTGCCTGCTTTAACATGGACATTGAATTTAAGAGCCTTAAAAGGAGGCTGTTTCAAAGGGCAGACAATTACTCTTTCTGAGCATTGGTCCTCTTTTGCATGCCCTAGATTTACTAGCCATATTAAGAAAAACTTAACCCTGGGTCTTAACATGTTTTCAGAATGAGTGTTGCTGATTCCACTGTCTTTGTTTATTAATCCTAGCTATGATTATTAGCCCCATATAAGGTAAGCATTTTCAGATTATGATTTTAATAATAATAATTCTGGGTGAGACTTTAGCTAAATTGTCCAACTGAAATCAAGGTTATGATCCTTTCACAGCTGAGGTTAATACTGTAAATACCAGTTATGACCCTTGCTGAAGGACTGCTTCAGTAATTCACTGGAGTGAAATGACCTCAGTCTCTGGAAATGAAGATCCTCTAAAGGTTCTGGCAAGAAACCATATAAAGCAATAATCGAAAGTCAGTGCCACAGAAGGGAATAATGTTATTCTCAGTCTTATTTAATTTTGGTAATATAAAGATTCCTTCCTTTCTGAAAATTCAGATAAAAAGGAGAAATAAATTTTGTAATTTACACCTCTGACATTAAGCTGAAAAGCAGCACTGCAGACACCTGCTTCAGAATTGTCATTGTTTCCATGGTGCTACTTTCCATCACCTATTTTTAATAGTTTACACAACAAGATCAAGGGTGTCCCAGCTGTTACTGCCACTGTTGCTAAGCAACCTTTAAATCAGAGTTCAAGAAGACAAAGAATCATGCTTGAAAAATTTCTCAAGTGTCTGCTTTCCCCCTTCTTCTTCTGTCTACACTATTTTTCAGATGCCATGTTATCTGTTCCTTCCCCCCCCCACCCCCTTTCAAATTCTGTGTGAATCAATTGTAGTCTCCAAAAAGAATAAGCCACCTTCTAGCTACAATAGCCACTGCTTTATTTTGGAGGAGAAGCTGGGGCATTAAATAAAGGGCTTAAAACATATAATTTTTTTTTTTCAATTAAATCCAAATATTTTTAGAGCTCTGCAACCTGCTGCTGTTGTTGTGCAACATCTGTGCATGACTGCATCATGGACTGACACACCGATCAATGGAGAGAGATTCAAAGCTTGCAGGGAATTTCAATGCCCCCCCTGCACCTTCTGGAATCTTAATGCTGTCACCTGCAAAATGCTCAGAGGTTGAAAAACACAGCTAAGAAGGAAGACTTAGCATGGGTGAATCTGGAGAACTCTGGGGCTGGATCTCTGTCCTGGAATGTCATTATTTTTTCAAATTTTGTTGCTCAGCCATTAGCATCCATCCCCCTGTACTACTTATTTTGTGACAAACAGCAGCATGTCTTTTTAGTTAGATACATTAGCTATTATAATGTTAGAAATAAAGCAGTGCTGTGGAATGTAAGGATCAAGGAAAACGTTAAAGTTATGAGATTCTGCATTTCATTAAAAATCTTTGTTTGGCTCAATAGCCTTCTTTTATTTAGCCCATCCAAACTTTCATGTATCCAGGTGATTTTTTCTGTTGTTTCCTAGATCCTCCATTTTCTGGTCTCATACCTGCTTGATCCCTTACCTTTCTTTTCACCTCTCATTGTAGTCCACCAGAACAGTGTTTCTTCTTTCTTACATTCTTCTTTTGCAAATTTATTCTACAGGATTTTTTTTTCTTAATTTGCAAAACACTGTCTTAATAAATTCTCTTTAAAATTTTGCAGATGAGCAATTCTTTCTGCCACTGCTCATCACCTGTTCACACTTCCAAAGTGACCATTCTCACAAATTATGCTGTTTCTGGGTTTTTAATCTTCACAGTATCCAATCAGGTAAACAATTCACTAATTTCATACCAAGCATTTCAAATAGCTCTTTTCAACCACTTATTGAAATTATTTCTGTTCAGTTTTCAGCTTGAAAAAAATTTCCATGCAAATTCAATGTTGCTAAAAGTTTGCTGGTCACAGGGACAGAATTATGGCTAGCTCCACCACCTTCCCTGCCACACTGCTGCCTCAAAAACAATGTTCACCTTCAGAAACAGCCTAGAAGGTCAAATAGCTTGTTCTCTGTGTCCCTTCAGCCTTACTGTTTGACCCCTCTATAGAGACTTCAGGAAGACTGTCAGTTGTGATAGCACTTCCTTATTTATTTACTTGTTTATTTACCTGCTTGTTGTTAGGAAATAGGTACTGGACTTTTTGTCAGTCCTGGGAACAGGACTGAGATCATCAGACTCATTTAAGAGAGGTTGCTGATTTGCTGGATTATTCAGCCTTTGGTCTCTGTTCTCCTGGTCTGTTGCTGAAACTGCCACCAAGAAATAAATTACTCAATCTGTGAAGCCATTTGACCTTTGTTTTCATTTCATCTATGTTGGTGCAAATTAGGAGGAGCCTTATCACAATTACGGAATGACCAGCAATGTAAAATTGCTGTAAGTAGAAGAATCAACTTTTAGAGGTTTTATTCAAAAATGTAACTCCATTCCCAGTGTTAATGTGGTCTCTTAAGTCAGTACCACTACTCTGAGTAAATGAATAGATCATGCTTCACATTTATTTCACTGATTTCTATGCATCCTGCCAAGGATAGATAGTCTCTTAAAACTCATAGATAGAAACTTATGGATGACAATAAGTATGTCAGCAGTAATGGTTTTCGTGGTTTTGTCTGGACCCTAAACTCTAGATTTTGCTACCCCAAAACTCTGAAGGAATATATTCCATTTAAAAGAATGCTGTTACAATATTTCCTATATGAAGACCAAAGCTGTAAATAGGAAATTTTCTGACAGAGTCATTTCGAAGTTGAGAAATCTGCTTTTTTGAAAAAGAAATATGGGAGCTGCAGCTCCTTATTAGTATTCTGCAAGGTGTTTTTAGCACCTTTACAGTTAAACAGCTATTTCAGAGTTTCTGTATTTAGCAGAATCTTGTCTACAACCACTAAATGAACCAACTTAAGAACAATGACAGAATACAGGTCCAGGTCTGTGGCCCTGGCATTTGACTTAAGGGCTGAAGGCAGAAGTCTAGCCTTCAGATTGTACACCAGATCTGATGACCGAGGAGAAAATGTTAAAAGTGTGATTAAGCTACACTTGCTGCAAGAGTCTGTGCGTCGGCTTACCCTCCAGAGGTGACCACAGTTTTACGGCATGCAGCTGGATGTTCACATCCAAACCCAGTGCTCAGTTGCCTGCAGCTACCACCCCTGCCAGAGCAGAAGCCTCTCCAACAGCAGCTCAGTGCAATAGGCACAGAATTACTCCTGAATGGCTTCCAAAGACCTGTTAACCTGATTGTCTCAATAGTCAGTGGCATGGAAGTAGTTCCTCAGAATCCAAATCATTGATCAGATCATCTCTGTGCTAAGCATTACACAAGCACACAACAAAAGGAGGGTTGTTTTTTTCCTGAATAGCTGTGTTCCTGCAACACACATTTGCATGAGCATTTCTCATTGAGTGAACATTCCCTCACACTAAAAAGAGGTCACAGGGAATATTGCTGCAAATACATGCGCTTTGCTTTCCCACCTCGAATCCTGTGTAAATTAGAATCCAAATAATGTAATAAGAGATTAAATTTACAGTGCAGCACAAGATAAACAAATGAATTGAGGGTGATTTAATCAAACACCACACCATTTTACATGCTCAAAACAGTTCAGCACAACTATCACTCCTGGCATTTCAATTTCTGTCACTGTGTAAGATTAAATCAATATTAACAGCACTGGTATAATATAAATGATAATAGCTGAAAACTCATATTTTCCTGTCGCAATTAAAATTTCATCGCATGGTTTGTGTTGCAGAGGTTCTTCCTACAATTTGTTACTTGCACTGTGTGATGGACACAATACTCTTCAACTCCTGCTCTTTTTGTGGAGATGTCAACAAAAAGAAAATAAGCATATTAGAATACAGGTGTATCTCAAAGGTGCTTCAGAGATCAGGACACAGAATCTGAAGACTTCAGTCCTCTGATGGTCTAAATACTTATTAATATTAATAACTCTGCAATTTCATTGATGAGTTTCAACTTTTTTTCATTTAGAAAAACTTCTGTTATGAAACCATCAAAGAGTAATTTATAAAATAAATGAATAAATCAAAACCCATCACTTTAAAGAACTCTGTGAAAGAGATTTTTAGAGCTAGACAGGATTTCAATATAAATAGGAGAATCAAAGAACTTTAAGAGTAGTCCATAAGCAAATAAAGAATAGCTAGCACAAATAAACAGAGAAATGTTAAAACAATAAATAAAGAAGAAACAATTACTTGCTCTTTTCAAAGATGTCATATTGTATTTTTATTCTAACTCTGTAAAATAAGCCACTGATGACCAGGAACAATTGATATTCCTTCACAGCTGTTTTCTAATTGCATCTGAATACTGAAAATTCTAATGCCATCACTCAGCTGTACAAGGAATCTCTTCAATTGGTTTTCTTATTATAGCAAGTCCCCTGTTGTCCTGCTTCCCACACATGTATCTGTGGTGCGCTTTCACTGTAAACCCTGTCTTTT
Organism: Anabacerthia variegaticeps; assembly: GCA_035583185.1. Taxonomy (NCBI): domain Eukaryota; kingdom Metazoa; phylum Chordata; class Aves; order Passeriformes; family Furnariidae; genus Anabacerthia; species Anabacerthia variegaticeps. Next base: position 51,532,780 of record JAWWEW010000112.1, read on the forward strand.
AGGTATGCTGAAAGAGTGAGACATTTCACATTGCGATAGACTGGAATGAAATACACAAGTCGTTAGCACAGATGCACTTGTAGAACCTTTTCTTTCCTTCACTGTTTTATTTAGTCCTCCTAAAGTGTGGGTGTCATATATTCATTAACTTCTCAGAGACTCAACTTCCTGTATATTCATATGCCTATATAGACCCATCCCTGTGCATAGCTAGAAAGAGACAAATGCACATGTGCATTAATACCTACATATGCTGTAAGATCAAGGATTCACAAATCACATTAAGAAGGACTGAGGGAATCTGATCACTTGGTGTTCTGAATACATTTTAAGGAAAACATGGAAAAAATTGACAGGGAGAACCACACCTGAAGTTCAGAAAAAGGAACTTCAGAGCCACTGTAGACTTCTTCAGGTATTATATAGAGTTACAAAACAAGGGTAGCAAGGAGGGTTGTTTGGTTCTGCATTTTCCTTCCAAGAGTCTCTTGAATTCTGGTGATTCAGCAACTATTTTGTGCTCAGAGATCTTTTATCCTTTTACTCAAGTAGAAGAGTAATCCCATATCTCTGCAGTCTCGTGCATACTGTATCTTATATTATACATTCCAAACCTGGTATCCAAACACTAAAATTCTATTTATATTTTCCTCTATTTCCACATCAATTAAATTATATAGAAATATCTAATGAATTAGATATAAAGACTCATATTTCATTTTATAGTCAATTATACCTGAAATCTTAGAGAAGAAGCTTCCAGCAGATTCTCAAAAGATCAGGCTGCACTGAGTGGATTTCCTGCAGTTCAAGAATGCATTGGGGTGAGGGTTGAGGCACATAGTTATAAAGCCCAGGGTGCAGTCCTGAAGTGAGACTAGAAAGACCTGCCAGAGAAAAGTGTTAGGATTATTAGAGCCTTATTTTATTAATTCTACTTGAAAAAAAAGGAAAGAGCATATTTTAAGCCAGATAATGAGCAATTTTATTGCTCATGACCAGAATGGTAAGTGCTAAGTGTTTTGTGACATTTTAGGTATAAATACAATTATTTTACTATTTCTTGAGACATAACAGAGAAAAGGCTAAGCAGATCTGTACTTAGTTTGCTCTACTTATTAAAGGGAATAAAACTGTTATCACAGATGTTATATTGTGCTAGCTGCTAGAATTTTTTTAATATCAGGTGATTAATATAGTTAACAAAATTGCAGAAACTTCCTCTTTCTCTTGGTTCTATGTAGGTTTAAGACTGAATTTTTAGTATTGTGTTCAACCTCCTACAAAATACTGGGTTTAATAGGCTCTTAATTAAAAATAGCAGTAACTATGTTTTGTTTGACTTTTTTTCCTTTTTCTTCTAGAAACAAGCATATCTCCAGATGCAGTTGCTAACACATAGTGTAAAGTAATCCTCTGTTCCAGTCCTTATTCCAAATGCTATATGGTACTTTGACAGCATTTGTAATTTCTTGTAGTCTTTTGTGGTCTATTCAGTATATCCAGACGTGCCATTGTAAGGATCAAATAAATGCTTGTCGTCTTGTACTCAACTGTATGGTTCAAATAAAAGTATGCATTTCAAACAAGGGCAATATTTCTTGCTGTTAGCCCTTGTTGGATTTGACTAGAAGAAAGGGTCTTTAGTTCCACAAAAAAAGGTTTTCCTTCAGGAGACATGCAGCACTTGGACTTCTATCCCCATTGTCTATTTCCAATTGAATTTTCTTTCTTTTTACCTCTCTCTCTTTGGAGTCACAATTAGAACAAAAAGTTTCAAGGATTCAAACAGTCATTTTGTTACCTGAGTCTGCTGTGTTTAATGACCAGGGCTTTGGAAGCTGTGATGTCCTTCTTATTTGGCTATACCCACCAGCTACCTTGAGTCTGACAGTATTAGCCTTCTAAAATTGAAGAAAGGTTTCATTGTGACTGGAGCAGATTTGCGTATGGAAGCAAACTTCACTGGACGCTACTGCACACCCCCAAAGGAGAACAAGAAGAATCTGAACCAAGCATTTCAAATTAATGTTGCAGTAGGTGCTTTGAACAAGACCGTTAAAATCAATTTCTAGATTGGCACATGGATTAAAGTAAAGCATTAAACCAAATGATTTCAGAAAATACCTTGAATGTAATGAATTTCACTGTCTAATGAGTAGAAAAATGACAAACCTAGTCAAATCAAAGTGACCGGTATTGTCCACCATACTCTATAGAGGAAATTGAAGCTGTAACTTTGTTCTGTGTCACAAATATCTCTACTTCAATCTTTTTCCCTATGTGCTCATTCTGCGCTCTGTAATGAGTCACTTATATTTATGTGGTATAAATATTTCAATCATCTTACTATGATTATTTTTTAAGCCATTGCTGAAATAGAAATGAATATCTCCCAGGACTGTGTATTCCTATCAGACTCTTATAATCAGGATGATCGCTTAATTAGCATGTTTGTTTCCACTAGGGTATACCAATTAAGAGATATAACCAGACTGCTGTACACTCCTATTAATGCTTTTCTACGTTTAAAGTAAGATCACACATTTCAGCAGGTGTAGCTTTTAACAGTAACAGAAGATTTTCCAAAGGATATTGAGCTATTTTGCCATCTGTTTCTTATGCTGGTATTCTTAAATTACTAGAAACTAGACATTAGATGGGATGGGTTTTTTTAGAACTGCCAGAATACTAACTTTATTGTATAGTTTTCACAGATGCATTCAAGCTAATATTTTAATAAAAGTACAGTTGACATAACTAATGATTCCTCCAAAATGTTGCTTCCACTGATCTGATATCACAAGTCATTTTGGTTTTGTGTGCATACAGTGCTAGGTAGTTAAATTTCAAACATTTTCTGAAAAACTAATATGTTGTATCCTTTGTTTCTCTCTACTCTGAATATAAAACTCAGAGCTGCTTCTGCCTTTTCTACTTTTAATGCTGTAAAATATGTTTGGTTCTGTTCATTATGACCTTGCTAAAAAACCCAACAAGTTTACATTTGTTTCCAATGAATTCTGAATCAAGAACACAGTTATCTAAAATTGTTGTGCTGTCTTCACTACTATTCAAACTTATTTGGTCAAATTCTTATATGTCACTTTAAAATCTGTTTTGTACTGTGAGACATGGTTCTCTTCTAAAAGGACAAAATTTCAAAAAAGGAGGCTTAACAAACACTAGTTTTCTAATACATGAAGTATTCACAAAAGTGTTCATCATAATTGTTAAATTATTCTAAAATTTGCATGTACAAAAGTAGCTGTATTTTATTTGAAAATTGCTTTTAAATATGTGTGCACATTTTCCCAGTGTAGACTTATAAAGAATTTCCTTGATTTTCAGCTACATTGCTCCTAACTGATCTGTTATGCACTTAAATAATTCATTTAGAATTATTAAGCCTAGAAAAGACACTATTAAAAACACAATATTGCAAGTCTCAAGCACAATTTCTGTAATACCTAGACATCTCATGTGTCTCCCAGTTCAGGTCTGAGTCTTTAAAAATCACAGTATGTTTTAGTCTTATCTTTTAGCACTTGCGCTGTTACAACTGCTAGAAGGCTTTCCAAATCATTCTCTCCAATAATGACAGTTTAGTTAGTGGACAGTTCTGACCACTCTGCTATTTTTATAATGGGTATGATTCTGATTCTAAGGCAATGGCCATTTTCAAAAATTCACAACTCCATGAGTTGATATTTTAAGAAACATGAAATAGAGAATTGTGTCACAGAACTGAATTGGTTTCTCTTATCATAGTAACTTTAGAATGAGATTTATAAAACTGAAATTCCCTCTGCCATTCCATTTCCCAGTAGCTTTTAATGTATTTCACTCTTTTTATGAAGTACACATATGTACTGATGGCAATACAGTCATATTTCTTTAAAACCTGTCACTGCAAAGCTGTTTTCGCTTACTGTTTTGCCAAACTGAAAGCATTAATTTTAGACCAGTATAAGTTTTGCTTGAAAGTTGGCTTATCCTGATTTTTTTTTCCGGGGGGCGGTGGGAGGGGGGAAGTCTGTAACTTCTGAGAAGAAAATGGAGTGAATAATTATGGTGGTGGTGGTGGTTTTTTATTGTTTGTTTTGGGTTTGGGTTTTTTTGGGTTTTGTTGGGTTTTTTTTTGTGCAAGAATTTCCCTAAAACATTCTAGTACAGTTAGAGAAGCAAAGACTTACTCTTTACTGGTGGGAGTATTAACACCAAGGTGTACCTTCTGCATCACATGTCTGACCTCTTACCAAACAGGGAAGGATTTTCCCACCGAAATATCCACTTCTAAATGCTCACTAGGGCCTTGACGCAGGCAGGCTTATTCCACAAGGTGTCCTTTTTCATAAGGAGCTCATTCTCAGGACTGCAAAACCTGGATGAGATTTCACCTACAGCTAAAACTCAGATAGTCAATATTCTACTTCCCAATCCCTGACTCCATGCATAAAACATTTTTGGAATCATTGAAGAAATTTGTATGTATCAAAAATTTTTCACCTTGTGCATATTTAATATGAACAAATTGGTGATTTCACAGCAATAGTGACTTGAGTTGGTATTCATTTCCAAATTAAGGCATCTATTGATAAGTATCCACACAAGCAGTAAGTGATTGAACTTCATGCAGTTAATGGAATTAATGGAGATCTAAGTCTCAGCTCAGTTGCTTGTTTTGTCATCTAGTGGCAAGTCCGTGGTATCCCAACAAGCATTCAAATCCCACAAACACAGAGCTATGAAACTCTCTTAAATCCTGTGACATCTCTGTCCTCCCCATATCAAATATTGTTTTCAAGTGAATGGTGCCTCAGATCTTTATGTGCATCAGAGCATGAACAGTGATTCAGTTCATCCTAAAGTAGACATCAAACAACAGCCTGTTTAAGCTCAGGCTTGTGCTATTTCTCAGTTTCTACTTCTCCAGGACACATTGTCATGCAAATAATCCTATTTTAAACAACAGGCATAGAATCCTTTATAATTACGCCTCATTCAATTGCTGCTCATCATGTCAAATATAGGCCAAAAAATGTAGGATAACAGAAAGTAAATGGGAGAGAGCCAGCATACATTTTCTACTAAGAATGAATTCAACAGCATGCAAAGTAAAAAAAACCAAAAAACATAAAACGCCATCCTTGCAGATGAAAAAATCATTATGAGCTCATAGGCACAATCTTTTGCTCTGCAAATTTTCAAGAGTGATTTTGAAATGCAATTCATAGTAAAAATAAGACAGGAAGATGCTCTTTTTTTTTGTCTCTAAAATTCTGATGGTTTTAAGGTTCATCCTATTCTGAAGCTCTCAGAAATCATACATGTCACAGGCTTCAAAAAATCTCAAACCAAAACCACACAGGAAAGACACACTGGACCACAGAATAGTTGCTAGTATTCAGTAATATGTAGGAAAGAAACAATGCTTTCAGGCAGACTCTTGAGGTGTCCTGCACAGAGGCAGTAGTAGGACTCGATCATCCTGATGGGTCACTTCCAACTCAGCGTGTGCTAGGATTCTATAATTTCTCCAAAACAGAGAAAGGTTTCTGTATGTTTACTAGTAAACACTTGAATAAGGTTTATCTGTCTGCCTGACAATAAATACTATGCTAGGGCATGTGATGATACTGTTTTCAAGAGTCAGTTCTAGTGACTATTGTTCTGCATGAAGTCACAGTTAATGTTTCAGTATGGATTTGAAACCCGAAATTAAATATTCACAGGATACGAGGCTGATGCCTTTGTGTAATTGCCACTTCTAAGAATGGAAAAAGACTGTCACAGTGTGTTTCAAACCCTGATCATGTTCTTTAAGCAATGAAATAATAAATAGAGATTTTTTCCTGTGTATGTGTAGAGCTGTTGGTCTAAACCAGCAACAATAATAAAAAAAAATCCCCTAAGTCTCTGCGCAATGTTTTGGAATATGAAAATGTCTGTTTAATTATGAGGAATGTTCAGGAGGTTTTTTTTTGCCATCGTGACTTTGCTTTTGGACACCTTAAGATTAGTTAGGTTAGGAGTGAGAGGAAAAAAAACCAGAGGTACAGCTGGAGTGACACTGAAAAAGAGGTTATGGAAAGAAAGTGTAGAGAATTCTGCTGTGGAACTTTGCCTGGGCACTTGCACAAGGCTCAGTCAAGGTTCAGGGTTAAAGGTTTACATTAAGGAATGGATAGCAAAAGTCAGAAAGTGCAGATAGAGTGGAGCTTCAAAATGAAGATTCCCTGAATCAGTTTTAAAACAATTCATAGTGCCACAGAAATGCAGTTTTGTCTTATAATTCAAATAAATTAATAAAAACCTGATTTTTTTTTTTACCATCTTATTTTCCTAAATTGTCTATCTAGTATTTTTCTTCTTGATTAATTCTGTTCAGAATTTACTTGTTGATGTCTTTCAATATATTTTAAACTTCTTGTTGATTTTGTCATCATCAACTCCAGCACTGGAGTTGCAGCAGTTTACCTTAAATTTTATTTTATTTTTTTGGCTTTTTAGGTAACTTTGCTTTCTGATGTTTCAGTAAGGATGGAAAAACATTCATATCTGCCCAGATGGAACATTTGAAGTAAATAATGAGGGACAAAAGGAAAAAAAGTAGATGGAACTGGACCAAGAAAGAGCTTATTCATAGTAGGAAGATTCCTATTTAGAATCTATCTATCTTTAACTATGATTCCTACACAAGCTATTTTGGCTTGTTTCTCCTTTGAATTTGGTTCGTTTCAGCTTCTAGGTACTGACTCTGTATATATAAAAACCCAAATCTCTTTACTAGTTAAAGAAACTGCTATTTTCTTCTCACGCAAATACAGCTACCCTGTAATCAGCTCATATCTCCATCTTGTCTAACAAACACTTAAACCTTCTTTGCAAAAGCTTTAAGGATTCTACCATTCACAGCAGTTTTTATGTGGCATTTTGCTGAATTTTGTACAAAAGTTTAATTTTACAGCATTATTTCAAAAACATAAGAATTGTGAATGGCATTCCAATATTGAACCTCCCTATATCTTATAACAGAAATTCAATGTCTTGCTCCTGCTTTTCCTATTAGTCTTTTTGCTGCAGCATCTCACTGACAGGAGGCATTAAGTTGTTTGTCCACTATGGCTCTCGTTTCCTCTCTGGAATCTTGACTTTTATTATACAGCTCTGTCTTCTGTATAGATTCCCAGCACTGTTTGTTGCAAGACATTTGACTTCTTATTTGACTCTGTTGAATCTGGCTGTGTGTAAGTAATTCCATTTTATTTAGAAATCATACATTAACCTCATTTCAACCTTCACCTTGATTACCAGTTGGTCCAAACTGCTCAACATCCACCAGTTTTATCCATGATTCCTGTTTATTTCTGAACTGTTGCTAAGTAGGCTACATAGAAGTTGGATATTGAAAAATTTAATTCCTATGAAGTTTCACTGGACACACATATTCACTGCTAGTTGCCCATTGACACATAATCTCTTGAGATCGCTCTGTTGGATCTATTTATGTAATATTTTGATATTGTGTAGTGTTAATCAGAGTTCTAGGTCAAACTGTGTCTTATGCCTTTCATGGTCTGGGTATACAATATCTGAATTTTTATCTTTTCTAGCCAAATTTGTTATCTCATCAAAGGTTAGAATCAGGTTTATTTGACTAGGTCTAAGTTATGTAAAATTACTTTAGATGGCATCAATTGCATTCCTATCACTAACCTTCTTATCAGTGAATTTTTTACCAGAATTTTCATTATTATTTAGGACTGATATAAGGCTTACCATCTACTGACTATGGCAGACTAGCAATTCTTCAAGTTGCTGGAGTTTTCTTATGTGGAGATTTATTAAAAGGAATATTTCCTCAGCCAAATTTTGAGGACTCTCAAACATTATCTTAATTGAATATATTTATTCATGGTAGATGATGCTTGAAGTTTAGCAGCATGCAGTGCTGTGATTTTCCACTACTTTTATATCCTAAAATGTAAAATATACTCTTTATTATTTTTTTTTTCTGAGAAATGAAGTCACTACCTCACAGGGAGACAAGATACAGGCATCAGGTCCTCAGCAGGAACCAGGCTCTGTTGCTGCCACAAAGATGAGAATTTAACTTGGACTTGTGTAACACAGCAGTTTTAAGTTACTGTGGAAAAAACAGGGAGTCTCAGTTTTTCAATGGTATCTTGTTTCAGTATTGCCATTTTCCTGAGTTTGGAACCCTTTCCCCACCTGGGTCTTTGTGAATTGATAATAGACAGTGCCTGCCATTTTTCTCAGTCACTAAAGAACTAGTTTACACTACATTTTTCACATTTCATTTTCTTTGTTTGTATACTAAGCAGGGTTACTTAATGAATATATTCTCTTATTTCTGGAATAACTATTAATAATAATTTTGTTATATCTACCTTGCAATGAATGTTATTCTTAGGTGGTTCTTTTAACCTAAAAATTATTCTTGTAACCTTATATTTCTTACCAGTTTTCAAAATTTCATCCATTCTAGATATTATTGACCTGGATCTTTTCTGTTTTCATCTATATTTCTCATACATATGAGATATCTATGTATAGATACAAATCATATTTATGTAAATATAATATCTTAGATATTCAAAACAAAAATAAATATAATCACATATATTTATTTCTATTTCTATCTCCTGTCTTGCCCTGTTTCACTGAAGAACTTTTACAAAACATTGTTCTTCATGATTATGAAACCATTATTTTTGCATGCTACCTGATTCTTTCCAAAAACTCCCTACTTTTATTTATATTCCTCTCAAAATCTATCTTCTTCTAGTTCCTTACAGATGATGTCTATCATAGTTTTCATATTCTTTAAAAAATAATCTATATACAGTACCTGTCAGAAGGTCTTAAATGCTGGAAGATGATCATATCAAAACACTGGTACTACTAATAGTATAAACCATTAGCTTCTTTCCTCTGGGGTACAGTTCCTAAGGTCACCTAAAGGTGTTATTTCTGATGAAAACCCCCGAAAGACATATTTGCTGTTACAGGGAGGCAAAGATCTTTTCCCGCTTTTGTAAGTTTATGTGCAAAATAATAAATAAATAAACAGTTATTTTGTACTGAGAACCCCAAGCAACAAAGAGTTTATTTCAGCTTTATGACATGACTTAGGCCCTGAAGAGCTATTTGCACTCTGGCTTCTCTGCTACATAGTGCATCAAATGATAAATAACTAAGCACAGGGCCTCCACAACTCCCAGTTTTGTGAAAAATCTAAGTGTTGAATATTTTTCCTAGTGTGAGGAAATTTACAGAGAAGAAAATATGGAAAATAATAAAAAACAGAATAAGTTGTTTAAATAAAACAATAAAATAATTAAATAAATAAATAAAGTAATACAGTAATAAAATTCATGGTTCTGGACAACTAAGCAATTATGCTCTTTTCATCAATGTGTTATCAACTGAGAAAAAAAGAGGGAAAAATTTGACATGGACTGACCTCTAAGGTGTATTTCAGAGGCTGACTTGAGGTACAGATTCCAAAGATGGATAATGGATTTAGTTTTTGAGAGGCATTGTATATGCTGTTGAGTAATTGGTTTACATTCTGTTTAAATAATAAGGAAATCCCTTTTACATAGGTTTGTGCAGATATATTTAGAATAGACTATATAACCTTGATGGGTATTTAGGAAAATGTAAACAATCTGTTACATTCAAATCATTTTCTGTACTGAATTGATGGATCAGTAGATAAAGCTTCAATTACAGTCACAGAATTGTAATTTTAATTGGAAAATTGCATAGGCAGTGTTCACTATGACCAGAAAAATAAATTAGACTAATGAAAGCAACATCTAAGTAATTTTTGAGATTATGCACATGCATTAATTAAAGAAAGCATCTTTTTAATATATCTGTTAAAATGTCTTTTTGGGGCTGCATTATAAAGAGTACCTTTAGGTGGTCTGGGGAAATACAAACGAGGCAGGAAGCCCATGTTCTGAGTTGTATCTATTTTTAACATGGGAATTTTAGCACTATCAACTAGTGAGCACAATTGCTCAAGTTAGGTGCTTTACAAATTTAGGAGAGCAGAGTCTTGATACCTTACCGAAACAATGAATATTTGAACATGTAAAGAATGGTTTAGAATGTCCAAAAATGTCTAATGATTTTTTAAACCAACTCCCATAAAAATTGGTGTCCCTAGACAGCTTTGAGGAATACCAAGCATAGTAGGTAGTATTATGTCATTAGATGTCACTGAACTTTTAGAGAAAGTGACTAGCACTCAAAAAAGCAAAATCTCCTCTTATGGCTTATGGATTGATTACCCATGCTTACAGGTAATCAGGTAACATGCAGGTTTAGCATAACCCACTTGTAATTTATAATACTAACTACATCAGGACTATTTGCAGTCTTTGTAGTTCTAGCACCTACAGTAAAAAATTGAGGCTTGGCAACTTTATTTGAAATTTTAAAATATATAAGTAATTCTGATGAACTCATTAGATGCAATCCTTCAGCAGAAATTACAGTGTCTTTGGTGAAACAGTTATACATACACATTCCAAATTATACAATACTGATATAACACAAATCATACTTGAAAGGAGTCTGGAAAGATAGATGAAAATAAGATGACATTTAGAGACGTATGGTATTTCCATTTGGAAGCCTTTAAGTTTTGGGAATATTTTGATTTAAGAAAAATTCTGAAATATAAACAGAAGATGAATTAAAAATGGCAAACACATCTTAAAATTGGGACTCCAGATGAGAATTTCTCTCTGCCAAGCAGAGAGGTCCTAAGGAACCCTAAAATGTACCTCCCTGTTGATATCATGTTAGCTTCATAGTCAAAGTTATAATTTGAGCCATCTGATCAACTCCTTGCTTGCTTTTCTTGCTCAGACTGGGCCTGTATCCGGCTCACTGAACAGAAAGTAAAACAAGATTGTGATCCACAGAGCACCTAGTTACTCTTTGTACATTTTTGCCACTGCAATCAATAGGTGTTACAGACCTGCATGCAAAGAATGCCAGGAACATAATGTAGGCAGTAAGCTAGTGATAATTGTAACAGGAAAGGTGTTTAATACTGGAAAGTTCCTAGGAGATTCCATTTTAGTATACTAACACTGCTAGATGGATGTTCAGGAGATATGGAGTGGTAAAAGGCATGTTTTCCATACTAAATATGTGAGGAATGCATCCCTTGTGTTTTATAGTATGAGAAAGAAGGCTTCTGCTTTTGTGTTTGTGAAAGTAGCTTCCTTCTGCATGCTTGTCATTCCAGTTCTGTTTACTTATCATTTGTGACAACAAACATAATGAACCTTGGAAGCTTATAATTTCCTTTTTTATCATTCGTTTTGCTGCATCCTGAAGTTCATCAAGCTCCTCTTGCAAGTACAGTATTTGTACTTTTTCATTTTCTCATCTTTTTCTCTGCCTAACAATTATAGTTCTGTTCCTTTCAATATGCTAGAATTGCTATGAGTAGGACTTTGTCCTAGGAATTCTTCTCCTACTTATTGTGTAAACATGAAGCAAAAAATTCTAGGAAAAGAAAGTATGATTTATGGTTTAGACAGCTAGAATTGCCTAGGAGAAATTAATTTATCCTCATCTCCATGACAATGTCCTAACATCGTGCTAGATAAGTCACCTAGAATTTGATTTTCAAATGCTTGTTTTATTTTTAGTGTCCACAAAGATTTCATATCTTTTTCTCAGAAATACTGTGTTCCTACCACTGTTATTTAATTGCAAACAAGTTGTTTTTGGATAAATAACCGTGTGTTGCAGTAAGTTGTGAAACAAATCAGGGTATCTTCAGTTGGGCATTCAAAATTACAGCAATCTCTTGGGGACAAAAAAAAAAGGTACACATGGATCTTAGCTCCTTGTCTGTTGAATGGGAATTATTACATTTCATGTCACAAAAATACCAATAAAATGAATAAATTATTCCTTTGATACATTCAAATACTATAGTAGTGTCATGAGAAAACTCATGAGAATATTAATAGTCCTGTACTCAGAGGCTCCATAAAATGATATGCAGTAAACAAAGCATGGTGATGAACCCTGAACAAAGGCAGTGAAATGAAAGCCTGGGCTGTTTCTCCTGTGCTGATTATAAGCTTTCCTAAGCAATGACAAATCTGGGAGATGGTCAGAAACAGTACAGCCTTTAATGAACAAATTATCTATACCCTAAAAAAAGTATTATCAGCACTAATTTTGGCATTTCCCAAGTTTAGAGCTCTTGGCTTTTAACCTCAGTACTCTCTAATATATTTTTGGATGCACTCTATCAAAGGTGATCTTGAGCACTTCAGTCAGTATAGTCCTGTTGTACAGGGCTGCACAAAAACACTGAGACAGTGACTGCCATTAAGTAAGCAGTTTTCTGTATAAATAGGTGCAGTTTTTTGGGAGTTCTTCACATGTTTTGGTTTAGGGTTTAGTGTTTTGTTTTTTTTTTTTTTTAATAAAAACAATGGGGCTTTCTGTCTTGCTAAGGCTTTCAAAGTGGCATGGAGATGAGGGCAGCCAAGTGTTTCCACCAAAATAGTTATCTAAAGAATTGGCTTGTGGTGGGGTTCTCATCCAGAGGTCAGGATGTTACAACCACCCTGCCCTGATTATGTTGCTGAAAGGGAAATGAGCCCCTCTATATCCTACATAGACAGTGCAGGCTCCTGGCAGTGAAAGAGAAGGTTCTGGTGTAGAAAAGACTGTGATGGTCTAGAAAAGACTGTGATTTTCTGAGCTATAAACGGTTGAATCACACATGTTTTACTGCAGACATTTGAACATTGCTGGATAAAATATTTGCTGTAGGATTTGGAAATCTCCACCTTGCCTTTATAGACAGCCCTTAGCCCAGTATTTTCTGCACACAAACTGAGCAGTCTTATTCTTGCTGATTGATTTTCAAATTGATATTGACTTTCCAATTCACATTCCCCTCACTGAGTACCTTCCATTCATCCATCTATCGTATTTCTAGCATGCTCATCACTGTAGCCTGTCAAGGCCTTACATAAATCATCTGAGGCATAATCATATGTCAGATACCTATGCAAATGATTATTCTGTTTGCCAGTCCCTGTAATCTAGTAACTTTCCAAAACACAAAAACTGCAATCCCTTACTTTCTCTTGGCATTTTGCTATACAATCTATTCATCTTCATCTGTTTGTTAATTTTAACCTTCCAGTTTTCTTTCCTGAGAGCAAAAATCATACTTCAGCTGAAAAAGAGCTGTACAACAGTCCACATAAAAATCCAAAGTAAGGAATTTCACTCCTGTGAAAACATCATGGGTTGCAATACTGCACTGCAGAGAAATATACAGAACAGTTAATCCTGACTGAATTTATACAATTCATCTTAACACATGCTTTCAGAGAAAACAAAAACAAAAACAAACAAAAAAAAAGCAACCAAAAAAACCCTAAACCAAACACACTCCAAAAAAAAACCCCACAAGACAACCCACCACTTCTATTCCAGATTTGCAGTTTCTAATATTTTTTCTGTAAGGTTGAATTAAACTTTCAATAAAAAGAATGCCATGTTATTGCAGTATTTGTGGTAAATTGTTATAAATTCAATTTCAAGTAGAAAACATTAAAGATACATGAAAAACCTCTATGATTGACTTGAATAATGGTGTATCTTTTACATTAACACGACAAAAAAATGGAATTCAGTGTTTTCTGATGTGGGAGAATTTTCCTGAGCACTTTTCTTTTTCTGTACTAAAAAAAAAAAGCGATTTAAGTAAAACATGTCTTTGTTCTCAACATGATAGGTGACCATGAAGATTTGGTATTTTTCTGTTCCTTTTAACAAATAAGTGTTACCTTTTAATACAGATATTTCTCTTACATTGTCATTCCTTTCTTTTAGAGACAAAAGAAATGTGTCACAATGATTCATTTTGCCCATTTTTGGCAGTTACAATAACAAATTGTTTCAGTTTTAAATTTCAATTAGTACATATTTTAAATTATTTTCCTGAGCCAGTAAGAATTCATGAGTATTTTCTACTACAACGAAATTCAAGAAACATTTCAGAAAACCCAGTGCACATTTTAGAAACAGGGACCCATATGTGTGAAAGAAAATGTGTGTGCTTTAACCACACCATTCATTACCATTCAACACTTTGTTGCATTCTCTCATCCTGACGAAAGCAACACACCTGAAAACTACAGTAAGCTATAGCAGTGATAGTTGTATTAGTCACCAAAAAATGCAATTGTATTTACTCATTAATAGTCACATAAGTTTTGAGGGGAAAAAAAGAAATAGTAGGACAGAAAGGCAAAGAAGAGAAAACACAACATATCTACTTGATTATTTTAATTCCTAGATTTACTAACAAGAAAATATCCTCAGATGTCCTTAAACTGATTCTTTGGTCAGAACATGAAACACCAAAAATCCCCTCAGTTTTTATCTTTTGTCAAGTTTGTAACAAAAAGTGATGAATTTTTCGCCATCAAATTAGCATTCTGTAACCCAATAGCAGAGCACTTGAAACATTGCTCAAGATTTTATTTTCCATCACAGATAGTAATACCTAATTTGATGAATATTTTTTTTCAATTAGAGTAATTTTTGCATTTTTTACATAATAGGCCCTCTCTTAAGAGAATGCCTGGAGGATGCTGGTTGTGGGGGTCCTAGAGATACAGTAAAAAGACATTGTCTGATTACCAACTGTTACAGCAACAAAATGATCACAGCTCTTCTTTGTGCTTTGCCTTTCACCAACCCCTAAAATTAGTCTGGGTCATGCTTCTGCCACTCTTGGATAGACTGGGGTGTGAGGGAACGTGACTGCCACTGAAGAAGGGGAGGACTGGGGTGGGACAGAGAGGAGCTGTCCTAGAAGAGACAGTCTCTGCTCTCTGGCTTGGGAATTATCTCTTATTGCTTTAATCTGCCCATTGCTAGCACCAAGAGGAATTAATGAGAAGGGAAACCCACCCTCTGTGACACATCTGTTTTTTGCCTTTTCATTTATGTAGTAGAATCAACTCTGACTTGGCTTTTCATCCCGAAGTGAAAAAAAAATTCCACCTTTTCCTACATTTCCAATCATTTTTAACCCAGAGAACTGTATTAAAGTCATAAAGGAACTGTTGGTCCAGGAACTGAAGGGATGAAAGTCTCAGATATTTCTTAGAGCTATTTCACCTAGAAGAGCCCAAGTTTGCCTTCCTCTCCATAGCATGATCTTTCCATCCCTGATTCTAAGTGTTTAACTTCTCTTGTACATTTTAAAGAGGGTATATGTCTTTACAGAGGTCTGGGTCTCAACTCAAGTTGAATAACTTCATCCTTAAGTAGGCCTCATTTATACTGACTAGCTATATGAAGACAAAAGCAGTGATGGATATAGGTCATATGTTCTTATGACAGCCATGCTTATTTGTAACTTCTAATGGAACTGTTCATCGAACTACAATCAGTTCTACCTGACAACCAGGTGGGACGTCCCTGAGCATGCACTTAAGGCTCTGCAAGATCAGAACTCACACCTTCAGGAAATTAGTGAAACTCTTATCCTGATGACACAGGACATTTTTGGGATAATTTTTGGTTAGTTGCAGGTTCAAGTATTTTTATTTCTGTCTCGGTACACTTTTAATATTTGTCACTGTCCTTCCTATTGAAGGACACAGCTTCAATGATTTTGCTAAACGTGCTAGGTAGGTGCATTTTTGATATATGATATTCTTGAGTATAGTGAATTTATCTATATTCAGTATGAATTTCTGACATGTGGCATCACAGATACTGACAAATGATTGATTAGATTTGACAGAGGAAAATGAAGTATGCTTGACATAAAGCATCTATACTGCACTGTCAATATTTTCCCGTGTAGCTGGGAAGATAATTTATTTATCTATTTTCAACCTTATTTATTTAGTTCCTGTTTACAATTATAAGCAAACTTCAAATGTTTCTCTTTACTTGCTTCATCTGGTTCTGCTCCTACCCTTGCTGTCTTGCCATGCTTTGAACTGCCCTTTCTTGAAATGTATGTTCAGGAACACTCTGAGTTTACTAACCCCACCCTACATTTATCCTCTAATGGAGTGAGAAATGGAAAATACTTTTTAAACTCCCAAATACTCAACATTTCATGAATAAAGAAAAAAAAAGTCTAGCTAAAAAAATAGTCACAGTATTTGTATGAATGTGACTGAAAGGAGCAAAAAAGTTTGTATTGTACACGTGAATGAACAGACAGGTGCAGCAGGATGTTAGATACCTACTTGGGTCCAACACATAAGTGTGGTAGGGACATTTTAAGGTAGAACTCGCTTAAGAGATAAACATTAACTTTGTACCAGATACTGCCTGATACTATGCCCATTGAAACAAACTCTTCCATACAATACATCTGTCAAGAGGTTACATGCAATATTAATAGGCAACAAGGGTGTGGGGACTAGAAACTTAAAGTACCTTGTATTTCTCTCTGAATTTTCCAAGCTTATTGCAGTAGCAGTACCTCACACCTTGTTTTATTGGCAAGTTCTATCACATAGCATAATTAAATCAATGGGTAAATGGGCATGACACAATGTTCTGGTAAATTTCAAGCAGTTGACTACAAGCTATTTGCAGAAAAAGAGAAAAATCAACCTTTCCTAAGGACATAATTCTCACAGCCTAGAAAACTATCACCAAGTTTATCTTGGGTATGAGTGGCTGCATCTGTAATGGTTTAGTAACTTCAAAAAAGACCCTAAGGTTTAGATTTCTGCAAATGTTTAAAACACAGCCATTCCCATTTTTGCATCAAATAAAATAAGTTTTTCTTCTCCTTCCCTCCCCCCCTAGAGAAAGAGAGTTCAATTATAAAGCCTTTTTTTCCCTTTTCTTTTTTTTCCCCTTTTTTTAATGCATATAATCTTTCATGAGACATTGCTTGGGCATGATACAAGAAGACTTAGACGCAGAACTGCCACTAAGCTAATGGGAATTGCCAATTAAATCTAAGGCATAATATTGAGAGTCTAAGTATCTAAGCACAGACTCAAGTGTTCCCATATGGTGGAAAAACCTTCCTGAACCTGAGTGATATTTAAATTTGTAAAATATAGCATTAGGAAAATACAGGTAGAACTTTGTTGCTTTATATAGAACCTCATTATCCCCAGCAGAATGACTCCTGTTCTCTTGGGACCAGAGTTTAAGATCAAGTCTGAGCATTCAGCTTTTCTAGGTAAACGGAACTCATGTATAATTGATGTTGAGAGCATTAAATGAAGCCCTCATTGTCTCTTTTTTTACTACCTGACTTCAGAGTCACATTGACTGCAAACAATGAGAAAATCAAGCAACTAACTCCCCTAGATTGGTTAATTGCTTCAAAGGCAGATGTGAATGGAAAAGTAAAGGCACTTTCAGTAGCATTAACAAATCATATATACATTGTCACCAACTGGAAATGTTAATTTGACAAAATGAAAACTTTTTCCCTAGAAAAGCAAAAATTCCTATGTATTTGTCCAGAGAATTAGTCCCAAGAAATTCAACACCAAGTCTAATAGGCTCTTGCCATAACAGTACGACTGATGTGGGTGGCTGACTTGGATTTCTGTGAAAACCAAAAAATATCTACATTCTTCTTTGCTGGACAAATACTACAGGATATCAGGTAAAATAGTTGATAGTCCTAAAAAAAAGATCAGTTTCAAATAATCTCTATTATTCTAATATTTTTTGAAATTGTCAAAAAGTTTTCTTTGACAGTTTTAAAGAGGAAATCTAATTTTCCATCTTTTGAAAGAGTTTTAGCTTAGAAACTGTGGTATAACCATTAATAATAAGTGGTATGGTGATGCCTGGAACCCTGCAAAACAGACAACCTGGAGATGGGATAGAGAAATACCTTTATTCCAGCTTAGGTCCG
>JAWWEW010000112.1:51550832-51584720 GCA_035583185.1 Anabacerthia variegaticeps
TTACTTCTAAAGCTATAAAGATCCATAAAATACACACCAAAAATACATAAAAATACATAAAATTCTTAGGCATCAATGGAATAAAATATTTCAGAATTATTTCGATTTTGACCAAAAAAACCCTCACCTTTTTTAGTGTCTATTACAATTCAGTTAGAAAATGTTCTGATACCTTTCTGTTTTCAGTGGATGGAAAATGGTTTCCTTGTAATTCTATAGCCAGTGACAGTAACTGAATCTAAACTAAAAGCTTTCTCAAAAATGTTACGTTACCTTCAGATCAGTGAAGTATTTCCAGCCCCTGTTAATGCTAAAATCATAAATATACATTATCAGCTGCAAACTAACTCAAGCATTATTCAATATGAAACTGGCTTGCTCCAAAAGGACTATAAGAATGATGCTTTTTGGACATATCACAGCATAAAATTAAACCTGAGGAAGCCCTTTTAGGTTTCCATGTAACAAGAACTATTAAATAGGAAATCATTAAGAAAGCTTCTTCTCATAGTCATTTCTGCTCAAATATTAAAATAAGAAAATTTTCTTGTGCATCTCTAGGTACCTCAAGCACAGTGTGTACCACTGTGGCAAGTAAATCTTTAATCTTTTTGTACTGCAGAGAATTCCTGTTAATTACACATAGTTCAGGTGTTAATTGAAGTACTTTAGTGATTCATTTATACTATAAAGAGTCTCTGACTACATGCATTTGAATGCCCTGACTACTTAACTGTAAGTATTGAAGCCTTCAATGAAAGCTAGAAGTCTAGAGGTAAGACCAAAGAAAAATAGTAAAGAAAACTAAAAGAAAAATGAAAGGTGGAAAAAAGGCAAATTAAAGACTAAAGGAAAAAAATAACAAAAATAAAGTGTCCTAGTCTCTCTAGTTATTGAAAACTTCGGAATATATCAATCAGTAGGAAGTTAAACTTCAAACTCTTACAATCATAAAATATCAAAGTAGGAAAGTTGCCACTCAAGACACCAGAACAGAATTATTATATTCTCAGCTGTCATGAATATCAGTTTCAGTTAGACTTGATGGAATAGCTGGAAAAAAATGGACAGTGTTTCAAAAAAGCTTCTTCAAATTGCCTCTTCTTCCAGTTATACCAATAGACTTAATAAATAAAAAAAAAATTACCTCTACCTCTATGCTTTGCCTTGACTTCATTCATAGACTACCACAGTTACACACACACTACTATTACTGAAGGATAACAGAAATGTGAGCCAAGACTCCCCATAATTCCAGTGGTACCACTTATAAATATAATATGAAGCACGAGATATTAAAAATGCAACTATATCAGAAGTTCAGAAAATCAGTTTTATTTAAATGTAAATTAACAAACTCTCCTTTCCTCCAATCTAACAAAATTGCATAGTCCACTGATTTTAATTAAGATGGGAAAACTATTTTGATAAAGTTAGAAATGACCCCAACATGTGCCCAAAACTTAAAATGAAACAACATTTGAAGTGGATAGAAGGGAAAAAATTATAAAGTTAACTTTTCCTCTATGTTATTTTAATACTTTTTTCTCTTTCTTTCCTTTTTAGTGGCTTTTTTTCCTTTTTTTTTCTTTTGATATTTATGACAGTCCAAACTCTTCTAAATTTCCTTTTATGAGTATGAATATCAACAGCATAAGTATGCAAAGCCATAGGGACATTAATTGTAGATAAATAATGGGTTTTTACTGTTTTGAATGAACATTTCATTCAAAATTATACTTAACACATACAAAAACAAAACCCCAAAAACCCCAATGGCATGTCTCATTGTCACCCAGCCAATTGTGTTTAAAAACTCTAAATAATCAAGAAGATGAAAAGCTACACATAGCAGTTGATAAGAAACCCCAAACCACTCATAATATAAGCAAATTTTGTCATCATAATTTTCACAGGAATAGCTGAATACAGCCAGGGCTTCAGCAGTCAGACTTCTTGATTACCAAGATCTTAATACAAGCTCTGGCTGCAAGGGTAATCTAGACCCTGGACATCTTTCCTGCTGTTGTTCCTCAGACTTTTCAAATTACCTCTAGAAGTTTTGCTTTAAATTTTAATGGCCTGCGATTTTTTTCACTCAGAAAAACAGCCCATGGCAGAAAATAGTGAATTAAAACGCTCTTTAGGATAATGGCCACAGACATGATGACATTCTGCCTATGCAGGTGAAGACTCAGATAAGAATACAAACTTCTTCCTTTCCTTTGTATATGTTTCACGTCAGCACATGTGTATTTTTTATTAGAACTGAGTACTAAATTTTGAAGAAATATATAGAAAACCACACTATTTCCTCAACAAGTCCATTAAAAGAAAGAGGCCCAGATGTTAAAGACAGACACACTTGCATAACTTACTATGACAGTGGATAATATTGTCTGTACATCGCAAGAAGGAGAAATGTAGATCTTACTTTCCTAATATCTTTATGAGTAGTGAAATTGTAGGGATTAAGTACTAAGGTCCTACTGAAAGTATACGTACTCCTACAGCTTGTACTTGAAAGTATTGTGGCATGTACTACCTGAAAATTGATTTAATGATCCATGTTCATAAGATCCAAAGGAAGAATCAGATAACTACTTACTTTAGCAAATTACTACAGTATCCAAGATTACACTAGTGGTAGCTGCAGTATGATGCAACTATTATTGTATATAAATCTATCAAAATACTAATTGCTTCATCAGCTTATTACTATCACTAGCTGTCTCTACCAATTCAGTATTGTCATATCAATTTGAGTCTTTCTTAGAATTAGGGAATCAATTATAATATCCATAACACCCTTCAAAGCTAATTGAATTAGTTATATTTAATTCCCATATATTCTGAAAGACATAAAAATAGACAGGGGTTCTGGATTTCAGAAATCTGTTTTCTTTGTGTTGAACTTTGCCTTTTCAGGATCTCTCTACAGGTATTTTCTTGGGAAAATCTTCTGCAGAATAGGAAAACAGTACAGTCTTCTACAGTGTCTACAGTCTCTCCAGAACTCAGTGATGTGTATCCAAATCTCTCTAACGCTCATTCCGTGCAGTCACTGACATATTTGCAGTTCTGTACAGCAGCTGCTGACACATAACCAGTTATTTCACAATGAAACCTATAATAACTGTTTCTTTCCCAGTGAAATTTTGTCAAAACTGGCACCTAGATACTGTGATTGCTGTGATACAAACAGCTAACAGGGGGAAAACTAGCCTGAGCACTACACTCATTCTTCTGTGGAAGTACATGTGCAAAAGCATGAATGTTTAAAAATCATGGTAGTTTCTCACATATTTTAATGTTTCTTTTAAAATCCTGAGCAGTGTTACATTTACATCATTTCACAGTTCTGTCTTTTCTGGTCTAATACCAAGTGACTTTTCTCTAAAAAGCAGTGTAAGTAGATTACAACTCTAAGCATTAACCTCATCAAGAAAACATAATGTAAACACAAATGTTGGCTGAAAATATATGTTAAACTTCCATCAAGTAACAGTATTGACCAGTTATTGTAACTTTTCTGTAGTGTATTATGCTCAGTGATTTTGTCATGTCTGAAATAGCTGTGTAATTTGTGCACATGCATCTTCTCACCAGAAGCATAACCTGTGGCTACATGTTTTGAATAGATGGATCAGAAGGTAGATGGAACAGAAGGTAGGTCCAGACTGTATTTTAAGCAACTAGGAACATACTAGTGCCTGAACCACCAAATAGATACTCTTTTTCACAGCATTAGCTTTGCTCCAAATGCAAGCTTATTCATGTACTCTTTGGTGAGAAGGCAACCAAAACCATGATCCCAATGAAGAAATATCTAAAACTGGGAAGCATAGACTACAGTGAAAACTTTTAAATTGGAAATAGAACAAATATGTCTTAAAAGGCTCAAGAGCTCTGTTACCAGATAGTGGGAACAGGATAAATGATGATACCTAACTGATTTCCAAACTGGCTTTCAGACCCTGATCTTTGTAGGCACAGTAATGTGCTTTGCGACTGGGCAACAAAACATTATTGCCTTCCAGCGTTTTCAAACTAGATGTTCAATGAATAAGAAATGTTTTGGTTCATAGGAAGCACTGGGAGTTGAAAAACATAAGCTATACAAAACATTTGGGAACACAGCTATTTACTCTGTGTGACTGTTTCCTTTATGCATATATTCTCCACCACTTACCCAATTCTTGTAGTGCTGTCCAAGTTCAGAAGGACTAAACATTACCCATGTCTCAACATGTAGTTCTTCCTCTGGCCTGCAAAGTTCTACAGGGCTGTTTACAGACATCAGCAGTTTTTAATCCTATTTCTCTAGTCTCAATCATTTACATTCCTTGCGGATTTTTCAGTCCATTAAGTATGACCTTTGCATGTTCTCTGGAGTTTTATCATACAGTTAATGAATGAATTGTCCTCAGGGACAAAGTGTATGAAGGCCCATGTTCTACCCAAAACAATGTTTCTTTTCCCCAGTATGTCCCTTTAATTGGGACGATACTAAACTGTACCTCAATGACTAAGAAACTATGACTATTTCAAGAAGCTATTCAACCACACAGGACTCAATACCAAATTTGAGGCGTTTTCTTCCTCAAACACAGCATCTTCCTCTCAATAGTTGTTTATAGGAACTTTAAAATTTCATGATTCTACCATGGATAATCTTTCTTTTTCTAATATCATTAATAAGCAATTACAAATAAGAAGACTGATTATGACAATGAACATATCAATCTTAATGTATGTTAAGTACCAGGTTGTATCTGTAGTATTTGAGTAACCAGAAGAAGTCTTATGGTATATCACCAGAGCTAATAGCAAAAGATGCAGAAAGAAGCACTGAAGCTCATAGTGAAATGTTTATTAATTACTGCCTGTTTGCCGTGTGTGGCTTTTGGAAATGTGTGTTAAGAAAAAGGTATCGACAAACTCTTTGTGTATAAGGGCTGTGATGACTTATTAAGCCCACTTTTATGGATGATAAATTTTCATAAAATGAAAATATAAGTCAACCATGACTGTGACTCTAAAATCAAGAACTGTCTTTTGAAATTTTCCACATACTAGAGCAATCTTTCAGTATCAGACATCCAAGACCCCTTTAAAATTCAGAAATTTTCCTAATTTGAAAGACAGAAGTGAAAAAGAAATCAGTAAACAGTTTCTCCTGAACGAGAATAAAAAATAATTGTTTCTATCTTCTGTTTCTAGTGTAATATATCAGATTAATAAAATTGTCCTTTACTTCAGTGGCCCTGGACAATGTGAAATGCAGCCTGTAGGCTAAGCAGGAAAACATCTGTCTCATGGAAAAGCTGGGCAGGATGCTTACTGCGAGGTGCAAGTTGTACTCAGTGTACCTGCAGCTGGGTGCATTGTGCTAGCAGCAAACTCCTGGGATCTGAAGCAGTGCAGGAGTCAACTGTCATCATTTTTTTTCTCCTTTTTTATTCTTGTTGTTTCAATGCATAATAAGCATTCTGTGGGCTCTTGGCTCTGTCCAGCAATAGCGGCTGCATGGCTCACAGATGGCTCACAGAGACTTTAGCCCCCTGTGTCTGTTAAATCTTGCAGGCACTGAGTTTTGTCTGTGACTAAGCACATCTAAAAGTAGCTTTCTTTCTTTATGTGAGGTGTTGTCAAGGATATTCATTTGTTTCTGAGCCACTGCAGAATGTTTTCCCAACTATCTCATTTGGGAATAGCTAGGAGAGCAACTCCTTCTCATTTCCAATGATCATACTTACTGTGCGAAAGGAGAAATGCTGACTCTCTGGGTGGTTGGATTGGCAACAGTTGTCCAATAAGCACAGTTCAGCAGTGGATTTTTCAGTGCCAGGTCTGTAACTAAAACAGTTGATGCCAGAGAAATGTATTGACTAGGTCAGGACATTCTTTTCCTTTGCACAAAAAGAACTACATAAACGATTTTTCCAGTATGTAGAAAGTAATTCCTGATTTTAATGGCTGCACATGTCTACAATATGCTGCTGCTACTGAGAACAAAATGGGCAAGGTAGAACTGCATGTCTGAAAGTGGCTCTGATGTCTCAGTAGGTCCCAGTAGGCAGAGTATGATCTACATGTGATGCTCTATGAAGCTTGCAAATGTCTCCCAAACATCACGTTGGTGATGATTCTGATTTATGAATAAACAAACAAGCAGAAATTCACTATGGGTGTAGTGTCAAGCACTTATTAAGAACCATAGTTATCTGCAATGTGAAAGGGCAGCTGCAAATGCTGTTGTCAAAGGTGGTGCCTTTATCCATTAAAGAACCAAATCTCTTTTTAGCACCATTTGTTACATGAGTCACATTTTGTCTGGTTAGATCAGCCTGTGTTGTATCAAAAATGCACACTGTGTGTGCTGACAACACCCAAAGCAATACAGTACAAGATACATTTTTAGCCTAATAAGCGGGAAGCTGCAGCTGTGTCTTCTGCCAACAATGACGCGCTGTGCCTGCTTTCCAACATGCAGCTTTTCACTATGGGCTAAATGTGCTGCAGGCAGATGTTACCTGAGTACAATGCAACAGGCCTTGATAACAAGTGAGTTACCTCAAACCTGTAATATAGTACAGAGTAATGACATATCCACATTATATTCAGTATGGGTATAATAATTATAGATGTGCATTATACTATTTTGTCACTGTGATCCTCATGTAACCACTATATTCTTGCAAGCTCCCTGATACTGGAAGATACTAGGTCTGGGAGCTCGAGTTGTCACCTACCAGATAATATTCCAGAATCACAGAATATGCTGAGTTGGAAGGGACACACAAGGATCATCAACTATGAAATGCAGCACATACACCTATAAGAAAACACTCAGAGATGCAATATGATACTTTTGCCCCTTTTGTGATCGATGGCTACTTATCATTGCTTTCAAAGGCAGCCCTTTGGATGGCTCTTTCCTGAGTGAATTGACTACTAAGTGCCATTTAGGAAGACAATTTTTGTCCAGAATAATTTTGCGTGGTATATAGTTCTAAACTTTTTCTGTATATTTGTAGGCATTTCTGAAATGCGTATTTTCTTCATCATCAGGATTTCTTGCAACTATAAAGAAGAAATTTCCGATGGAGGGAAACTTTGGCCATCCATATGAATTTGCAACCTTCATGTTAATTGGCCATAAACAAAACATAATCCCTTGATCCATATCAAACAAGTGTTCCCAGTAAATGAAGCCTTTTCTTCTCAGAAAATGGACACCTTTTTGTGGCTTACAGGATATAAATGTCCTTTCCTGCCTTCATGAAAAGCAACATATTTTTAAAATAAATACTTCTTAGTTGCTATTAAAAAATATTTTGTTTAAAAGCTCCAGTGATTTATCTTTAAAAATAATGTAATTCTTGCAACATGTTGCATTTGGAAAATTTTGCCAATTTCTGATAATTGTTGTCAATAAGTTAAAACAATCACTGTAAGACTATTTCTTTTCTTCAAAGAGGAATGAAAATCCTGTATGTATATTTATGACTATATTTGAGCTTCCTTTGTGAAATTCCTTTACATGAATGCTTAATTATTTCTGATTATGCAGGCCAGTAATTAGAAAAGAAATAAGATTTTAAAAGACACTTGTGCTCAGTTTCATTAGAACATCTGCACTGTCTGTGAAGAAGAGTAGTCAATAAAATCAATGACATCTATCTTTAAATAAAATAGAAAGGCAAAATGAATTCAGGATATACCTGATAAAGGTCATGTGCCAGGGACATTCAATATCTTAAAACTACATAAAAGAGGAAAAAGTAAGTCTCAGAAAAAAAATCAAGACCTGTTTCTTCTTCTATACCATGGCTTCCTTTCTCTGCCTTTACTGACCTTGATGTTATTTAAGTTACCTGCATTTGACTGTGTTTGAGGAGGTGTCTGTGTAGCATCACAACTATGTTTGTGTCATTCTTCTGGCTCTAAAGGGCAAATGTGCATTTGCTTGGGACACCGAGTCTTATCTGTTTTCAGTATCTGTGTTTTGCACTCAATACCACGGTCACTCGGGAATCTAATAACTGACTTACTATGAGGAAGAATTAAGAATGAAAGGGAAAGCCAATACAAGCCTATGTAATTTTTTGCCCAAATACTGGCTCTTCATTTGTACAAGAGGATTTTTTCACAAAAGGAAAGTAGTGTGATCCTATTATGATCTCCAAGATGAAGACAGACCACTGATTCTTCTTTAGGAGGCAAATGAGAACAACTTTTGGATCAGCAGATGCTGCAGAAACAGTGAAGTATTACCTTCTACCCACCAGAGCTTTCTGTGGGAGGTGCAGAAACCAGTGTGTTTGGCAGCTGCTGCTCTGTGAAAAGGGAAAGAGCACTATTGGATGGGGACAGGTGGAGTGGTCTCAAAACCCAGGTGTAACCTCATTTACTGTTTTGCTTGGATCACCCATGCTTTGGAGGCATGACATCAACTTCTCAAGAAAAATATGGTCATTGTCGAAATAGCTCGATGTACAGTGAAAACCAATTAACCTATGCATTTGGGAAACTAGTAGAGAAGGAAATGTCTTCCTACCCCTCAGAGGAGAGCTAACCTAAAACACTAGCTATGTTTATTGGCACCAAAAGGATGTTTCCAATAATATAAAATCTGAGGTGTGGGAAAGCAAAGACTTATTTTTAAGGCAGCTGGTCCAGCCCAAATTAATTGCAGCATCAAAGGCAGTCAACTACATCAAGGCATGAACTATCTTTGTTTTGCTTGTAACATATGTTCCACCAAGATATCATAGTATAAAAGGCATACCTCTTTGTTTCTGATTACATTGCCTTAATGTGGTGCAGTGGTGTCTTTTTTTTTTTTTTAAGAGGTAGCTATTTTTTATAAAAAGTGGTCCATACTGCAATATATCAGGGACATGGTTTAGTGGTGGACATGGTAGTGTGTCGGGGAACCCTGCCTGCAGAACTCCCAGAATAGCCAGGACGAAACTTTCACCTAACAGTTAGATAGTGATGTATTGCATTAGATAGTTCCCTCTCTTGTATTTGTATGTTAATGCCCCCTGGCTGTGTTACCTGGATACCCGATTCCCTTGGCTAGCCAGTGATGTAGCATCATCATATAAGGCTGGCCACTCCCAGTCTCCCCCCCTCCTTACCTACCGGGCTCCACCCTAGCCATCCCTCCCCTTTCCCAGAATTGTGTTCTCCCCTCCCCTCTTTCCCCATATTTGCCGCGTCCCCGCCCCTAACTCCTCCCAGTTCCCAAAACCCTTAAAAGTCTCAGGTGCTCCCAATAAAGCCGTTCCAGCTCTCCACCCCTAGCCGGCTGAGGATCTTTCCTTTGTTTTCCCTCGGCGCTCGGCAGTAGTGCTAGGCTAACAGTTGAATTCCATGATCTTAGAGGTCTTTTCCAATCTAAATGATTCCATGATTCTATATTGTGCAAAACTTCTAAGCTGTGAAGAGCCAACTGGTAGTTATTAAATTGAAGTGCTGTCCTGGACAATTTTGGGCAGATAAATATATGTAAATTACTTTTATTTGCAGTTAGAGAATCACGGGGCAACAAAATCATTCATGCTGAAAGCGACCTTGAGCAATCTTTATTCCAATCTCCTGCTGAAAACAGGGTCAGCTGCTCAGGTAGTTCAGGACTTCTTCCAGTTAGATTTTAGACACCCCTGAGGCTGAGGAATGCAAAATCTGTTCCACTGCTTGACTAGTCTCATGGTGAAAAAAAGTGTTTTCTGACATCCAGTCAAGCCTGCTTTTCCAGCTCCTGTATGTTTTCTCTTATCTCATCTAGCCCCACTGTGAAAAGCTCTACACTGTCTTCTTGTTGAACATCCCACCCAATCCCCACCCAGATGCTGGGGGTTGCTGTTAGGTCCTTCTGAACCTGTCTCTGCCCCAGGCTGAACCACTCCTGGTCCCTCAGCCTCTCCTCAACAGCTGAGTTTCCAGCCCCAAACATCTTGGTAAATGTTGCTTCAGCTTAAAAATATCTTTCCTTGACCAAGGTACTCAAAGATGGACCAGTTTAGTAGATGCAGTTTAGCAGGTGCTAAGCAGTGGGGGATGCAGCAGAAAACAAAAATATTGCTAGGCATTCCAAGCATTGTGCCAAAGTTATCCCTTCTTTTGCCTGGCCAGCATGCAGATAAGCTAATGAAGCTAATAAAATTTTGGCTCGCTTTGTAGAACTGACCTCTCAGTACTGAATCATCCTTAAAACATCTACTTTCATAATTGTTCTGGACAATCAAGATTCATGCACTTTCACTTTGCTACAATCACAGATTCCAAAACAAAGTAAAAAATAATAAATGAAAAATTGAGCTTTGCAATAATGACATAACTGAGAGGAAAGCATCACTGCTACTATTCAGAGAGAACTGACTGTGCTGAAAGTGTAGGGTGTCTCCCTGGTATAAACAGATATTGAAGTTTTATTCTTTCTTTCTACAAGACCCACCCAATCTTCAGAAGCAGTTCTGAAAACACTGTTTTAATCAAACTTTATTCCTGAACAACTCGGTTATTAAATACTGTAATACCTTCAGTTAGAAAAAGGAATGTGACCTAAAACCTGAACATCATCAAGTTTATTTAAACTCATGACATTTAGATAACAAGAAGTTAGCACTTAGTCTAGACCCTGATATTTTTTGTGAAGTAGCCTCCCGCACTTAGAGACAGAGGTACTTACACACACAGACAATACAACTTTCTGGAAAAATGACAGAAATCCCTTGCACAATTCTCAAAATTTTTGTGAATCTCTAAAGACTGCAAATATCCCCGTCTAGTGATTAAATTTGATCCCAAAATTTTAGCGCATCCACTGATGACACTAAATGAGGAAGTAATTTCAGTTACGAAGAAAGTAAGAAGCCCTTTGAACTGCAAGTATGCAACTATTTTTGGTGGGGAGTGGTTGGTTATTAAATGGAAGACAGTGCTGAAAAGGCTTAAACAATTCACAGGTTTTAACAATTTTCTTTCACACTGGATCTTAAGACTACTGAGGACACTTTTGCAACTTCGAAATTTGATTAAAAAATTAATTTGTGACTAAGGTATCTAAAGTCCACTCATATTCCACTTTTTCACTTATAAATTCCTCTCAAATACCCTTTGATGCAACCTAAATAATATTCTATAGAGATTCAGCTTCTGAGTTTATATTCAGACATGCTTATATTAAAATTTATCTATATTTAAAAACAGTAGAGCATATTTGCAGATACCTTAATAGATAAAAGGGTTAATTTGGTCAGCTTTAAAATATATGCATGTGCTTGTGTTTTTCAGGCAGTTTTATCATACCACAAATAAATAAGAATTTAATTTCTCGTTAAACATATGACATGTGACAAATGAAACAACAATGAACAATGACATCAAATAGTGACAAATGAAAAATAACAGCCTCCTCCAGAAGCTTCCTCCGAACACCAATTTCCCCAAAATTCTTTAGCTAGCTGCTCTTTGGACACTTTTTATTTTTATTATATATGTTGTACTGATGATTGGAAAGAACTGTTTCTCGAAAGTATCAAGTATCAGAATGCATCTTTTTCATTGTCCTTAGTCTTCTAAGGCCATTCTCATTTTTCACATATGGCAATGCATCTTACTAGGGATATTGTCAAAGATTAAGGTGACATCTTGATAAAGAAGTTGATTATTGGCTTGCCAGTTTGGGGAATGCACATGTGTAGGAAGAGCATGAGAGTGGCAATAGCTAAAGGCTTCTATTTATAGCTACAGAAAAAGATCATATATAAATAAAAGATTCAGTTTGGAGAAGAAGTCAATTCTTAGTCAAACCTATGATTCCAATGTCTGCAATCTACTTATGCTCTCTCTATAAAAATGGTGGTGAGCCTGTAAGAGTGTGTCACGCAGAGAGTAAAATAGATGTCATGACTGCTTGCGCACAAGCAAAGTAAAAGTGCTGGAGAACCCCAGGACTGCCCGACCTGTCCAAGTGACAGAAGAGCCCAAGCTAGTTTTAGCCTGTGTGAACTATCACTCACCTAAACTCCTGGGCACACTTGGGAGCGAGCATGGGCCAGCGACCATTCCTAGCAGGCATTCTAACTTGTGGGCATGCTCACTGGGGCTGTAAGAGGTGTCAATGTTTTGAACATGGGCTCTTCCCTGACAGGTGGTCTCAGTGGATGAGATAGTAGTCATGAAGTAGAGCAGTTAATTGTCTAGAGCAGGTTTCACCTCTCCTGGGCTGCCTATGCAGTAAGCTGTGTGTCATCATGCCCTGCTCCAAAGTTGTGGACCACAGGCCAGCACACATGGCCTGCCTTTCACAAGAGCTCTTTAATGTGAGCCCAGCCCTGCCGTGATGCAACCCCTTGCTTTGGGTTGTTTCCTAAAACAGTCAGGGTATGTCCAGGACTGATTTTGGCATGCTGTGTGTAAAGCCTATTATCAGATCATTTCCCAGGCAGCAGGCTGACCTGCATAATACAAAGGTATGTTTGATTATTATCAAAATTCTAATCAGAGTTACACGTTGCTCACACCATGTCTGATGGCTTTTCCTAAACTCTGACCCTTTAGAAACTATTAGTTTCTCTCTAGAAACATATGCTTTGAATTTGTGCTAGTGTGTGCTCAAGTGATTTACTGTAGACTAATTAGGTAATTTAATTGACACAATTAGCAGTAATATTTGTGGAAACAGCACATAATGCCTCACTTCTTGTGTCCTTGTTTTTGTCATGCCAATTATCCTCTGCTTTTCTAATCAAATGATTTTATAGGAGACACACAATGAGATACAGAGTGTGACATGAGACTTTATCATTATAAAGGAAAATTCAACTCCTTGCTTTTCAAGGAGGTATTTTGAAACTATTCCCTCTTTCTTATGCAAATAGTTTATGACACCATCCTGGCTTGTAGAACCCCTTGTGAGTTTTTTTCGTTTAAAAGAAAAAGTCTAGTGTTCATCAGAAAGAGAGATGCTGATAGTAATGAATAGAGGGAACAATACTGCAGCAGGTACTCTGGATGCTTCCCCACAGGGCTCTGCTGATGGAGTTGAAGTTTGACCTGCAGTACCCTCTCTTATTTTGTTGCCATTGTATGCCAATTAAGTACATCACTAAAACTGCAGCAACCTGTTCACCACAGTTTGATATTTCTGCTGAACAAACCATCTCATTCCCATGCAGTAGTTCATGAATAAGTGGACCAACATTCAGCTGTTCAGCACAAAATAAAATTGATTTTGAAATCAAGTAGCGGTATCTTTTGTCAGAAAAGTCCATTTGTTCTTCAAATGAAAACTAATACATCTGCTTAAACTGATGTGACAGTCAGAACATGATGCCATCCCAAAATGTTTGTGCACTGAACTCTTTTTCTAAGATAGAAATAGACATCTGTGCATCTTGAGGCAAGAGCAACTCAACTTTGGCGTGTGAGCTGGTGCTTGCTCCCTGTTGCATATACTTTTCAGGGCGCTCCTCTGCCATAAGCCTACACAATTTCAATGACACTGGAAGTGGTGGGCATGCACATAGCTGGTCATGTGATAATTTGGGCATTCATGGATTTGGAAAATATCATGAGAGGGAAGGTGTTGTATATCTACTCATGATATATCTGGCATGCTCACGTGTATACCAGATCATTAGTCAAGGGTATGACAAATTGCTGAGTAGAAGTTCCAGCATGAGACACTAACATGGTCCCAATGCAGGCTCTGTGGCTAGCACGGCCTAAAAGATTAGGCATATCCATTTTGAGTTGATGCTCACAAGAAAGCAGAGCACTGAATACACAATACACAAATTCTTCTCTTACCACAAAGATTTTATTCTTATGGAAAAATAGTTGAGATAATAAAGCTAAATGTATCTTATTTTGTACCACTGATTTTGTAACATAGCACTACCTCTTAGCGTGCACCAAATGACACAACTGTAAAATAGAAATTCTAAACTCTATAATAGTCATCAAATGAAAGAACTAAAATGCATTCATTTTTTTTAAAAAGTAAAACCAAAATTCTTTTCTGTCCATGTGTTTTCAACATCTGGACCTCAATTAAGAAGAGAAAATAATGTGTTTGTAAGTCTGCAGAGTTTTCTTTATCTGTTTTTTTTTTTTTTCTTTCTTTTTTTCTGTGCTGCTGCTGTACTTTTCAGTTGTAGCAGTTTTTTTATGAACTCATGAGCTAAGCAGTTCCAAACTGGAACAGTACCAACCACTCCTACTATTCAACAAAATGTTTTCAAGAGCAGTTAAAAATACCAAGAAAGAAAAAATCCAACCCTCATTCTACATCAAATTCAAGCTTGGTAGTAACAAAAATAATCCTTTTGGGATCAAACTTGTCAAATAATAAGTTTAGCATTCTAAATACACAGTCAGATCTTGTTTACACTGAGGATTTCTAAGAAAGAAATTTTAATGATTCTTCTGTTCTGGTATGGTCATCAGTGAGAGACCACATGTAGACAAGAGTCCACTAGCTACATCTATTGTCACCACCATCTTTCACCTTTCTTAGGCTTCTTGAGCTGGTGGTAAGACCAGGCCTGTTGGAAGGACCCTCAACATGTCCTCAAAATAGCTAATTTTCAAGCAAGTATAGAGGTTGACTAAAGTATTCAAAGTAATCAGTTATATTTTTATGATTTACAGATCAGATACAAGGACAGCAATTTTTAGATGAAGTCAGTGGTAATATCAGCTGTTGCTGGAGATGGAAAACTGTAGTGACAGTGGTGAAATTGATCTTTCCTATAACTTACAAAATCTTCAGTTAATAAAGCTTTTTGCTGTGATGCTACTAGTTGTTTGATGGTGAAATACACCAAAATGAAACCAATTTGTTAACCTCTCAGGGAAAGCCTGTAAGTCTGCACTATGTCTTTAGTTTGATTTTCTCTGAGACAGGCAGTTATAGTTTATACCTGTGTAGTATGAAGTACATGAGAAATAAAGATGATGGGACTGAGAGAGGGTAGTATTTTAACGCTCTGCTCTTTAATAGCTGTCTCCACCTGAGGGTCTGAATGATGTGTCTAATATTAACACACTCTTCCAGGTTCACAGCATCTTTGTATGGTGATAACTATGATTCCCACTATGGAATATCCACCCATATCTAGGAAAGAATGGTGTTATGGATACCAGGACTATGTTGGACTTTTCCCTCTTCTCTGAAACTTGTTCAAACCTCTGAAATTCACAGCAGCATCTATATGCTAATGTAGTTGGGTGTCCTACTTAAATTCATTAACTGTTATAAACAACAGCATTATAGCCCTAGGTCCAATGCAGGACTTCAGAATCTATAAAAGGAGAGACAGCAATGGCTTTCAGGCACTGCTATCCAATTTGGTATACACAAGGATTTATGCAGTATACAGTGCAATGTGATCTCTCCCCAAATTACCAGGTATCACTGAAAAACACTAAGTAAGGGAAATCTCAGCTCCCATGCTTCACTTGAAAAAAGGAAACCCGAGTCCATAAAATGTTTTCTTTCATGTACCCTTGCAAAGATCAGAGTTCACTTCATTGCTTTTAGAAACCAGATGATTTATAGGACCTATGTCCACCATTTACAGAGCAGATTACTTGTTAGAGAATTCACCTGGAAACTCAGAAACCTGCTCAGGCTTGGGTAACAAAAGATAGAAAAAGAGCAGATGTTTTCCTCACTCAAATGCCCAAAGCTATAGGTTAATGCCTAAAAGTGCTCTGTAGAAATGGGATTAAAAACAAAACTCTGTATAAAAGTAGGTATCATAACCACTTCAAGGTGGGATCTAGGACTCCTTCTTTCTAAATGAATCTTCAAACAATTAAGCCAGGAATGTCCAACCTACTTATCTGTACCTAAAAAAAATCACAACAAAACAAAATCTTCCTTTGGTCAAAAGCCATACAATACCTTAGAGAGCCAAGGAAGCCGCTCAGGAGCGTCTATGAAGAGAAGATGGCAAGTAAAATTCAGGGGAGATACTGTCCCATTTCAGAAGAGACTTGGTTCCAGCAGTTCCCACTGGCTGGAACTGACATATACCAAAAATCCTCATACACACTTACTCTGATGCCACTAAAATTGTTCTCTCACTTTGGTCACCCATCAATAGGATATTATATTAAGCAGCTAGAGGCACAACCCCTTACCGTGTTTAAAAACTAAAGAAAATAAAAATGCATTGGATTGGATCCTGTTGATGTAAGTTGTCCATACTTGAATAAATTGAATACATTGGGACTTTCTACAGCACTCTACCTATCTTAAATTCCCACTGGGTTTTAGGCAGGAGTTGTTTACCTAAGCCCCCAAGCCAAAACAGAACTAGCAAGCACCTGGAGAACAGAACACAGGATTGATCTGAGCTTTCAGAGCTCCTGATCTTAGCATATCTCTACAATATCATATTTAAGCATCACCATTTCAGGTCTAGGCAGAATTTCAGATTCTGCCTAAATTTATGCTTTAGCAAATACATGGTT
Organism: Anabacerthia variegaticeps; assembly: GCA_035583185.1. Classification (NCBI taxonomy): domain Eukaryota; kingdom Metazoa; phylum Chordata; class Aves; order Passeriformes; family Furnariidae; genus Anabacerthia; species Anabacerthia variegaticeps. The sequence continues at coordinate 51,567,333 of JAWWEW010000112.1, forward strand.
GCTTATTTTCTTGGTATTTTTGTGTCTGTTCCTTTCAGTCAGGTGATCTTCTGTTTTAAGTAAGTATATTTTTCTCCCTGAATGTTTAGGGGTGGAAAGCCTAAAGAGGAAGAGGATAATCCTGTCATCTGTCTTCCTCTTCCTGAAAAAAATCCTTTACTGTTGTGTCTTTTGTGACATCAGATGCTGCATTGAGAGCAAAATCTGATGTCAGTGAAATCTAAGGGAGGTTTGCACTGACTTCACTGGAAATAGTATGAAGTCCTTAACATGATTTAACCCAGAAAGAACAGCTTTCTGAATCTGACTAAGCACATTCTGTAATAATTGTTCTGACAACTTGTACCTTCCTTTCCGTGAGCTGACACTGAGCTCTGGGGTAATGTGGCTCCAAGTCAGATGGAGATTAAGTGATGCAGGAGATGTTATCTCATCTTTGACCTTCAGTACCACCTCAATAGTGAGATACATTACTCCAGTCTCTGGAAAGGGAAATCAGTTATGTTTTGTTGACTAAAAGTGCCTTTTTCTTAGCAAAATTACATAAATACCTCAAGGAAAAAGTGCATGTTATTGCTTTGCACCAGAGTTGGCAATACTGCACATTTTGACTGTTTGGATTTGAAATTTAACACACATCTCTTCACAGCCCTCCCCCTCCTCAGTGTTCTTCTGAACAGAATATCAATGTCACCAGAGAGGAATCATCTTTCTTTTTTTTTTTCTTCCCTTCTTTTCTGCTGTTACTCCTCAGTGAGTTTAAATTTCATTTACTTTGGCAAGAGGGCTTTTTTTTTTTCCCTTTAAAAGTTTTAATCCACCTTGTAACACCTCCTAAAAAGAAGCGAAATTAAGCTGCAGTGTGCACTAGGAGAGAAAACCTACTTTATTTATCACCCAGTCCTACTTTACCATACACTGACCTAATTACAGCCCACACCACTCGGGGTAGGAGGAGTAGCAGAAGGAGCGCTTCTGCCACCTAGTGACTCCTGTCCTCCCACAGTCCCCAGCAGCATCCCTTTGTGGGCTTGGCATTTTCTTGTCCCTAGCACTCGACAGCTAATGACCTTCCCCCAGCCTGCCTGCCTGGATGCCGGGCTTATCTGCATACTGCTCTCTTCTCCTCTTTCACCGCTTCAAAACAGCTTTCATGGTGAATTCTGAAAGAGAGCTGGCAGCCCTCAGTAAGGCAGGTGGGATTTTAAAAAATCACTTGAAATGATGTAAAGTACAGGAAGAATGCAGAGTGTTTGAACCGAGCTAATACATGTCTGAATACAGAAAATACTTTGTATGCACAAATGTAGGCTGGGGTTTTCAAAGGAAGCATGGAGAGCTGGGTGACACTGTGGCTCTGACAAATCAGATGCACAAACAATTTGGGTCTTGAGCACTTGTAAAAGATTTTGCTTCTCCCTCTCCTGCAATTATATTTTTGGTAATCTTAATCCTGTAAAATGACAGGTTATCATGCACCAATTAGCCTATTTCTCAATGATAACATTTTCAGAATGAGTTTCTTGGACTGAAAATGAAAACTATAAATATTTTCGTATTGCTGTAGACCTAAAAATATTACAGAGCAGACCTAAATTTGACTGTTGGAAAATTAAGGTCTTTTTTCCATTCTTTTCTTTTCAAAGCATTTCAATATTCTTTTCACAACTGCTCTGAAGGTCATTTTTCTTAGTTGGGAGGTTGTTGCTAAATTTAATGTACATCATTGGCACCACTTGCTGTGCATAAGTGAGACAATGTAAGATTTTAAGGATTCCTGTAAGCAAATCTGAACATTCTTCCCCAAGATATGCAGACTGAGGGAAACATCAGCCATTATTTCAAACTCTATTTATAAAAAAAACCTTTCAATTTCCATAATTTTAAAAATTATTTTAATGAAGGGGTCCAGTAACCAATTTTTATATTTTATTTATATTTTTGTGTAAGTGTATTCTAGAGAATGAAAATTAAGATTTCAGAATGTAGCATTAAACAATCAAAAATCACTCTGACAACTGCATCTACAATTTCCAGTCATTTCCAGCCATGTTTTTTTTGGCACCTAAGGTGTTATGTCCAGAGGCCTGTTAAAAACTGTGAAATGTATTCTGCAAATGTGCCTTCTCATTGTAAGGAATATTATCACTATCTTGCATAAAGGCTTCATAGTGAGTCACTGATGTTAAACAGGGGATTACTGACATTCACTCTATTCCCTGCTGACGTGAATGCTCAGGTAGTCCAGAAAGGTGCTTGGTTTGAATATGACATAGTTTCCTTCCAGACCATGATGGCCTGCTGCCTCCCCAGAGTGGCTAGGATGCTGAGGCAAGGAGAGAAAGAAGGGTCTTGCCACAGAGACAAAGTACAGCCAAAGGGCTACTGAGTCCCTACAGGCTTAGACACTGTTTTTGCTTTACTTATTAGTATCCATCTCCGCCTTGCGATCTGCTTTGCAGAAATGCTGAGCACTCTTGTTTGAAACATCTCAAATTAGGCACTCCACATTCATGTACGCTTTGCACCTTTATCTCTCTGTGCCTCAGTTCTATGTTCATAAAAAGAAAAAAAAAAAAGAAACAATACTCTTGGAGAAGTGTTGTGATGATAAAGGAATAGTTTATGAAGCACTTATATATTTATCAGTGTAGAAAAACTAACACAAGGAACAAATTAAAAATGTGTGGAGTAGATAACTTGCAGGTGTACACACTGAACACTGAATAGAAAGATGTTGAAAAATGTTGCCTAAGAGAGATTTTTGCATTCTGTGCATTGACTACAACAGGGATCCTATAGAAAGATATAATGCAGATAATACTCTGTATACTCTATAATATTAACACCAAAGAAAATCTACCCAAAGTGATTAAAACTGGACAAATGGTTTCACTTTTGTCCCACATAGTTACAGATCTTACTGAAATTCTAGGACCTTAAACATGTTTCTGGTTGTCTCCTATGTTGCTCCTCCTGCCATAACCACTGTTTTGATCTTGCAGATCCACTAGAATCAAAATCTTCTTGCCCTTTCTATAGGAATCAGTGGGTAGAGAGTATTTGACATTGTCTGACAATCTTCCTTTGACACATTTTTGAATACAGTAATATGAATCATTTTGATACTGCTTATTTCCCTGGAATCTTAGGGTTTTTTAGGAAATATATTTGATATCTGGTTTGGGTTATCTGGTATGAGAGGGTTAGGCACTATCTGATCTGTCTATGATGCCAGACATATTACGAACCTATCAGAAAAAAAAATAAAACATCCCTCACCTTTAGAAGGGAGATCAAGAATGCTTCCATTTGTTGTTTTTTGTGTCCTGTATTAAGGAAAGATAGCATGTTAAAAGTTGAAAAGGGTGATGTTTTCTACTGTGTTATGAGGGCAACCAAGGAAAAAGTTACTCTAAAATTATTTTGAGAACCACCCATGGCTCTTAATCTGTTTCTGGGAAGGGTTCATCGTGTGTTTCGTCTACATGACTGTTCAGTGCAAATATTGAAATGGATCTAAGCTGGAAATTACATCCCCAGCACAAAGTATTTTAATCTACGTGCTATTTTAGGCAGACCTTTCCAACTAGTTGTCCATATAGTTCTTATTGTTCTTGTTATTATTATTTTAGTAGAAAAAATATGTATAATTTTCCAAGTACATGGAGAAGTTTTTAGAAAATCAGGAAAAGCTTCAAGCCCAATTTCATATTCAACATTAAAAAAAAAAAAAAAAAAAAAAGGAGGGAACAAAATGAAGTTGCTTTAGTTGCTTTTCATGTCATGGAAGAAAACAAATATTTGAGAGTGAAATTAAAACCTGTCTGTTATAGACATTCAAATTCAACTGAAATTTGAGCTACGAAGATTCAAATATTAATGCCTGTTTTCTTCCCATATTACTTAAAATTTTCTGAGTTCTGTTGGGGTCATTAATTTGCACAAAATATGTACTTGATATGTAAATATATTATAAATATATGTATGTGTGTTATTTGGGAAAAACAATTTTCCTCATCCCAAAAGTGTCATAGGTATAATCAATAAAATACTTAATTGTTTATAAATTAGGCTTCCAGAACACCTGCTTCTGTTCCTCACTCAGCACATGAATATATCAAACACAGAAGTAAAATGACAGTATCCTCAGCAAAACCAGTTTTCTCTAGGCCTGCTTCAGGGAGCTTACTCTAGGGAGTAAAAGAAGCCCCTAGCCAGGAGAAAGCAAAAAAGGAAAAACAAACAAACAAACAAAAACACAAAAGAGAGAGAGAGAGAAAAGGCAGATAACTGTGCTAAGTCAAGTGTCTGAAAAGACAAAAGTTGAATGCATTGGACAATGTATCTAGTGTAAGAAGAGGTCTGCTGATTACTGGCCCAGATGTGCAAAGGGATATTGCCTTCAGGGAACAAAGACAAAGCAAAGGTATATTTACAAATATATAAGGCAAAGGTCCGAATCTGGAAGGTAAGAGACATTACTTCTGAAAAACAAACAAACAAACAAACAAACAAACAAACAAATAACGCATGCACTACTAACTACTGCTATTTTTAAAAAGCTTGCTCGTATCTCAGCAAATGAGAACAATGAATGTAAAAACAGTCAGCAGATGCTTGCTGGTTTGGCTTCTACTATTTGTGTTATCCAAACTGAAGAGGTGTTGTTTTAGAAATCTCTTGAAAAGTTTGCATCTCCTATCTTAAATAACATGCACTCTCACAATTTGGAGTCCCAAATATTGGAGGAATAAAGAACATGTGGTCCTTCCCAAAGAGTTTTAGGTTACATCTAGAGTGCTAAAACTATCTGCTCTGTCTCACCTCAATACCGGGTATCAGGACCCAAGAAAGAACGAAGGTAAGCTTTTTAAGAATGTAGGGGTACTCCTAGGGGACTCAGTGTTGTTTTAATAGCTGGAGAACTATTTCCAAAAAGTGATAGCACTGGAAGCACATTCTGCAAGCTGGAGCCAAAGAATGTGGCTGAAGCCTTGTAAAACCTAGAGGAACTTAGTGAAACCGGATGGGCTTGGCATATCAGTCTAAACAGCAAAGTTGGGTTGAGTCCAGGAGGAGCTCGCTGGGAAAAGTATTTCATGGAATAGGACTCTGGGTTGCATTTGTTTCTTTAGACTGTTCTGCAGAAACCTCTTGGGAAATTGTCCTGACACGGTGCACATTTAGGTAAGACCGGATTTCCCTGCTTTAATTGGCAGATCTTATGTCTATCCTAATTGTGGAGAAATCACTCCTACCTTAAAATCACTTATGCTTGAGGCTCATAAAGTAATTACTATTCATATGATGAGAGCACCTCTTGTCTCCCATCAGATTGGGTCTAACATGGCTGGTACTGTACAAACAGACTAATCACTATTTGCAATGAAACAGATTGCACCCAGTATCAGATAGTGATATGAAAACAATCTCAATGAAAAGTGTCCTTAGATACAGTTCGAAACTCTTAATTAGGTCATCCTTAGAATCCTACCACACAAACACCTTTTAAATAACATGATTTTGAAAACTATGATGTGCTATGAAGATAAGGAGTAAATTTCTGGAGCCAACTATAAACATTTCCACCCAAGTGTAGTTGTTATAAATTATGCTGCCAAGTGATAATGGATATTAGCTTACTTGTGGCTATAAGAAAGTGATTGTGTTTATGTGGAAAAGGGGAATACTTTTCTCACATCTTCACCTCCCTCTGCTGCACAGTCTTACAAATGTGGTTGATGGTAGATGTGGCAGTGGTGGTCTTCTATCACGAAATTTATTTCAGCACATCTTGGGTCTAAAATTTTATGCAGAGCTGCATTATATTTTAATCTGCAGATGGGTTAGATGAAGAATTGTCCCCTCCAGGGAAACAGATTCTTTTTTCTTTTGATTTTTAAGACTGAAAATGGTTTGAGGCAAAGTTCCAGCAACAGAGGAAACTTGCTTAAATCAACAATACGGTACTGTGAGGAGCAATATGTCAGAACCACTAAGCCAGAGTGACGCACAGATTCAATGTAAATCCCATGATCACCAAACAAATCCACTTATTGCTCGCAGCATCTGTGACCTGCTGCTTTGCACCTTTCTCAGCTACAGAGTGATTCTGCTGTCTTCAGTTGTGTCCCTGCACATACTGTGTCCTTTAGCTGCTCCTGTAATGCATAGAAAATGTATATGTAGCAAAGAAGCTGTGGAAAAACATATTTAGGCAGAATATAGTTTCTGCTACAGAAACTATTCTACTGATTCAGAAGAAAGAGAAAGAAGTTGGGGAGGTATCCAATAATTTTAAATTTGGCTGACACACAATTAAATTCAAACAATTCTGTGGTATGTTATATTTGTATGAGATGCTACGCAAAGGAACTTTAAATTTTCATACAGTGCCAAAATACCCTTAATTTTGAGTTTGGTCATTCCTGATCATTAGAGAATACTTCTGTTATATTTGTGACTCTCCTAAATTGCCAAGCAGCACATCACATCCACTTTATCACATCTTGTTGAGGACCTTTGCATTTCCCCTTATTGGAAAGAAGCTATTTGATATCTCACCATCTCTGTTCCATTCATTGACTGAAGACACAGCCTGATGACAATAATACAACATCTCTATAACATTTCCATTTTCAGCCAAATGTGGAAACAAAAAGGCTTATCTTCTTTTCCTCTACCAGCTTACAATATTTTGTGGGTAATGTGGCTTATATTTTGATTTAAAAGGTCTTTCCAGAAAATGCACAAAATTCTATGATGTAAAGACTACAAAATACATACTTTTAAAATGCTTTCAGATTTGTCTAAATAGTGGGGAATGTTGCATCTATTTTAATGTTCTATCATTTTTGAATGACAATGACAGATAATGATTTATTTTAAAGAACGCTTGCAATTAAACTAAAGTCTACATTGGCAAAATGCAGCTGGGACAACTGAAACAAACATCTCACTTAGGCACTAGCTTTCTGGCATTCAAATTACACCAAAATTACACTTTATAAAAATGTGCTGCTTTTTTCTTCTCTTTTTTGTTTTTCCTTTGCAGGTGTAGGATGAAAAATATAAAGAGATATGCACTACGCACCTATTCTAATACTTCTTGCGCACTTCCTATTTTGAAAGGTTTCTTCGTAGCATAAAAAAAAAAAAAAAAAAAAAGAGATGCTGTGACTCCAGTGAACAACTGGAGTGATTTGTGCTTGTTTCCAGTGCTTTGGAGTGTATCTTAACTCATTTAGATGTTTCTGTTCTAGTCTGTCTGAGGCTTCCAAAATGTCCCTGTATCTATAATCTCTGAGTTGGTGTGTATGGACTAGGGATAGTGGGCTCTGTAAACCACTCCTTGCCCAGTCATGATACACTCAATCAATCCTTCCAGCATTGCTGTGAGTCACAGTTTTATTGTGTCTCCATACAGCACACATTTGGTTATTCTTCATTCTTCTGGCTGAAAAAAATTTGTATTGTGGTTCACCTTGGTCTAAATTATTCCAAGTGGTGTGCATCCTTATGAATGGCAGTTTTCTCAATTTGTTGGCATTATCGAAAAATTCCCACTGAGAACAGTCTTTCAGTTGTTCTGTAGATAAGATTGCCTTGATCTTGTATCAGGCCTGAGAGGACAGCAAAAAGTGGACCAAGACCCCTTGGTCAGAATGAATTTTACTCAGTGAGTCAATGATAAAGTTATTCAAGAGGCATTATTTGAAGTAACTTCCTATGATAGAAGTATGTTTTGGAAAAATATTCTGTATTAAAAATTTATTGTTTATTTTTATATTGTAGCATTTGAATATTGGAAGATTATGAGGGTTTCAGTATACATTTGTATTATTTCCTATATTGATACTTTATATTAATATTTTCACCTTTCACTGTGACACACATAATTGCTATTTACAAGCTGCAAAACTTAACACTGAAGTGTTGTTATTTTTAAGGGTTTTTTTAAGTCATGAGGCAACACTACTATTTAGTACTGTAGGAGACATTACCTTTTCTTCTGCCAAACTGTTTAATTAGAAAATAAACAAAAGACAGTAGTTATTTAAAAATGTTTTCTTTTTCAAAGGAAATGCTCTCTTGTTTATCTAGAATTAAAAAAAAAAAAAAAAAGTATTCTTAAACCTTGTCTAGTCTTCATATTAATAGTATCCCAGGATTTCGTATTTCAGGACTGTGGAGAGTGTGGGGAATGAATATGTGCTAACACACCTACAGTCTTTCCCTTGCCTTTTCCATTATTTTGTTTGCCGTTTGCCAATGAGATGAGAAGACAGCTATCCCCAGGAAGTCAGATATTTTTAACCGATATGAAATAGTGAGGACAAGGTTTCAGACCAAGAAGGTCCCTTTTCTTGGTAGAGGTGGCATTCTACTGAATCCTAGAGTCAAGCAGACAAATAAGTCTGTCATCTTAGTAGAAAACAAAAAATCCCCATGGGTTCAAATCCCAAACAAAATAAATAAAAACATAGTACAAGATCAGTACAATAAATCAGCCAGCCATGAGAATGAAAGTAGCTAAAAACATACTAAGGGAAATCACATCAGAGCAGAAAAATAGGAATAAAAGAAGCATTCAACTGCACAGAGAGAGAAATAGACAGTTAAATTAGCATGGAATCATTAAGACACAATAGGGAAAATACAATTTAAGACACTTGAAATGGAACAGTATTATATTCTCACAGGTAAATTTACAAGGAAAGAAAGAAATTAGTCAAGTGCAGAGCTCAGTTCAAAATTTTATTATCAATGTGTCCATGATTACAACATATTTACATTTAACATTCTTACCAAAGCAACAAAAGTCAAAATATGCTCTGCAATAGATTTTGCAAAAAGAGAAGATAATGAAATTATGAAAAAACTTTTAAAGAAGAAATTAGAAGGTACAGTTAAATTAGTGAAATCTACCCAGCCAGTATGGAGGGTGTTAGAGCACATATGTACTGGTGTCTTTTAAAAAAATGTATACTGCTTTAACAAAGAGACAAGGAGAGATAAAAAAGTGCTCAGTTTTAGAAGGGTGAAATGGAGTCTATTCAGTTAAGAATATATTCTTCAGAAATCCAAAGGTGTAACCACATGGGAAAATGGAAAAAGAATCCCCAGTGATAGCAGTACAAGAAGGCTGATGCCAGTATCATTGAAACACCTCAGGAGTAGAAAGCCTGAAGAGAGTTTATAATGCTGAAATACAGAAGCACTTATAAACAGGGAAATATAGTGGTCCTCATGTTCACCCATTCAGTGGGGGTTATTTATTTTTTTTCTGAGAGATTATGCAGATGAGGCAGAAAAGGCCTTTTACAGTGAAGTATCAATGGCTGAACTCACTTTAAAAATTAGCATCAAATAAAGAGCAAAATGAGCACCATGAGACCAGGTATCAGTTATGTAAGACCTCTTAGGGAAATTGGGATGAAAACTGACTTCGGTAAAGCCTTTGATACTGATTGCCATAGCACTCTCCTGGAAAAGCTGGCATCCCATGACTTGAACAGGTGCATTCTTCCCAGGGTTAAAAACTGGCTGAATGGCTGTGCCCAGAGAGTGAGGGTGAACGGTGCTGGTTGGCAACTACTACTTAGTGGGTTTCTCCAAGACTCAGTATTGGTGCCAGTCATGGTCAATATCTATTGATCATGTGGACAGCGTATTGAGTGCATCCTCAGTAAGTTCACAGATGACAGCTGGGTGGGAGTGTTCATCTGGCTCTGCAGGGGGACCTGGACAGGCTGGATCAATAGGCTGAGGCCAAGGGTAAGAAGTTCAGCATGACCCTGAGATTAGCTCAGTTGGTTAAAACTGTGCCAGTAACACCCAGGTCGTGAGTTCAATCCCCTGTATGCACCATTCACTAAAGAGTTAAACTCAGTGATCCTTGTGGGTCCTTTTCAACTCAGAATACTCGGTGATTCTGTAAGACAAAGTGCTGGGTCCTGCTCTTGGGTCATAACAACCCCATGCAGCTCTACAGGCTTGCAGCAGAGCGGCTGGAAAGCTACCAGGCAGAAAAGGACCTGGGGGTGCCCATCAACAGCCAGCTGAACAAGAAGGCCAATGGCATTCTGACTTATATCAGCAACAGTGTGGCTAGCAAGACCAGGGAAGTGATTTTCCCCCTGTACCTGGCACTGGTGAGGCTGCATCTCAAGTATGTGTTCAATTCTGGGCCCTGCACTTCAAGGCACTGAGGTGCTGAAGTGTGCCCAGAGAAGGGCAGCAGTGCTGGTGAAGGGTCTAGAGAGTAAACCTTATGAGCAGTGGCTGGCGTTGTTTAGCCTGTTGAAAATTGCTCAGGGGGGACTCTCCACAATGTTTTGAAGCCGGTGGGGTTTGACCTCTTCTCTCAGGCAATTAGCAACAGAACAAGAGGACATAGCCTCAAGCTGCACCAGAGAAGCCTCAGGTTGGACATGAGAATGAATTCCTTCACAGAAAGGCTTGTCAAGCATTGGAACAGACTGCCTAGAGATGTAGTGGAGTCACCATTCTTGGATATGTTTAAGAACTGATTGGATGTGGAACATAATAAAATGGTCTAATTGACCACTGATTGGTCAAAGGTTGGACTTGATGAACTTGGAGATTTTTTCCAACCTAAAGGATTCTGTGATTATGTGAAATGCTTCAACTACTGTAACATATAACCCATAACTTAAAAGGAATAAATAAGGAAAACAAAGTCATTCAACAATCTGTTTCACCCAACAAAAAACACAGTATCTCCCACGCGGGAAGGCACTCACAAGGGTAATTAAAATCAAACTCCTGGCCGCGCACAGGACCGCCCCAAGAATCACACCATGTTTCTGAGAGCATTGTCCAAACACTTCTTGAATTCTGGCAGGCTTGGTCCTGTAACCACAACCGTGGTGAGCATGTTCCAGTGTTCAACCAGTCTGGGTGAAGAACCCTTTCCTAATAACTAGCCCAAATCTCCCCTGGTATGGTTTCAGGCCATTCCCTTGAGTCCTGTCTCTGGCCACCAGAGAAAAGAGATCATTACCTGTCCCACCATTTCCCCTCACAAAGAAGTTGTAGACTGCAATGAGGTCTCCCCTTAGTCTCCTCTTCTCCAGGCTGAATAAGCCAAGTGATCTCAGCTGTTCCTCATATGGCTTCCCTTCCAGACCTCTCACCATCTTCACAGATCTCCTTTGGATGCTAATGACTTTGTATCTTTCTTATATTGTGGCACTCGGACCTGCACACAGGACTCAAGGTAAGGTTGTATGAGCAGAGTAGAGTGCGACAATCAGCTCTCTCAACCGGCTGGTGATGCATTGCCTGATGTACCCCAGGACACGGTTGATCATCCTGTCTACCAGGGCACACCTCTGACTCGTATTCAGCTTGCTAGTCTAGGACTCTTACTGAGGAAAAGGTATCTGTGGAGAGACGATACTGAAACCCATAATGGATCATGAATCGTATGCAGAACACGAACATCAAATGATTATATTTTTTCTCTCTCAGTAAAGAACAGAGGGGTGCCAAACACAATTAGTTGGCAATGTGGTTCAGAAAAAGCAAAATGACATGCTGTTAGTGTTATTGAGATGGTTGAGCTCTTTGTCACAGGATGTCATGAATACTAAAGTTCTATAGTGGTTCAAGTGTGATTAGAAAAATCATTCAATAAAACAAAGAAATGAACAAGAAAATATTCATGAAAGGCAGTTGTAACAAAGATAGTAATTATACTTTTACAGTCTATGGATTGTGAATGTCCAGCCATTATATAAGAAGAGAAATATTTATTTTTCTTCCCTGTTCTCAGAGTCAATATTATCATTTTATGGCTATTATTAGAGAAGACAGAATACTGTATCTGTTGGAAATATAATCAGAATACATAACAGGAAAAAGCATAGCAGCACTAAACACTCTAAATATTCAAATTGGCCTTGCTTGTCATGAGTTTTCAATATTGATCTTTATTGATTAATTCTTTTGGCCTCACAGTTTCTTAACCTTATCTTAATTGCATGAACATTTAGAGACACCTTGCCTTCACCATAAACATTAGGCGCTTATGTGGTGTGGAAAATGTGGCTTTAAGAAATAAAGATTTGATATCATTAAAAAAGTTTGCAGTGAGAATTCCAGCATTTGTACTGACTGGTGTCTGAAAATGTGGAGACTGAATAACTTTAGATCTGACATGTCTGACATGTATATTTTGCTTGACTATGACTTTGACTATAGTTTTTTGACTATGACTTTTGTTACTTGCAAAGAAGCAAAATTACAAGTGACATACAGTAAGGAAATCACAGCATTGCTCTCTTTCCACTTTTGATAAAGTATAGTAATTAATGTGTACATTATATGTAAACTATGTATTTCTAAAACTTATTACATATAAAAATAATACTTTAAATTCATAATCAGGCACTTACAGTCAAGAATAAAATCTAAATAAAAATAATAATGAAAGTATCTCTATATGCTATATTTGATAATTATATTTTGATTTGTGAGACATTTAATAAATCTCAAGACATTGCTTATAAATTTGAGCATAAGGAAATGGAAAGAAAATACTTCTTTATCAGCATGTAAGATCCACAGCAGAAGCAGCTTACTAGAAATTTGGTGTAATTCTGCATGTTTTGCTTTGCTTCTTGAACAAAACAATATTTCAATATTTTAAAGTTGATAAATATAATTATCCATTGAACATTTATTCATTCTTTTTCTATTGAGAGAAATAGCGTTTTGAATTGAAAGACACTTCCCACTGAGTTTGAACTTCCTATCTCTAAATCATATGGTGCTATCAGTACAATTTTCTCATTTGATCTAAACCATTACAATGAAACTCAATATTTTTCAAGTATCTATAATTGCTTGAGGGAAACAGAACACTTTAAAACATAATTTGAAATAAGTAGTTTTAAATAATGACTTATTTGTCACAAACTGATGAAAATTGGAAGGCAAGTTAAGCTACAGCAGATAAATCTCCATTTCTCCTTTATGTGCAATAAGAGGGAAGGGAAATTATGAATTCTGGTGGTTGTTTAAGAGGGGAATATAGATCTTTTCTGAGGGCTAAACAAAAAGAAATTGTTTTAAATTTCTTTGGTCTGATTTTGACTACCTTAGAGTGTCCATGTACCATAGGGTCTCTCTCTCCCTGTTCCTCTGAAACATCTGGTCAGTGACAGGTTTCCAGAATAGATGGATAATTTCTCTCTTCTAATCCCCAGCAGCCTACTTGATTGATCCTAGAGCGATGCTGCATAAAGATTAATATTCTATTGTTGAGTATCAAACAGCAGTAACTGATATCCAGCAGGCATCACAGATGATTTGAGGAGCATCCTCAATCTTGAATTGTCAAGTTGTGCATGCAACACTCTTCTACAGAATGGTGAGAGGAAAAACTGCAGAAGAGAAGGAAACAAATACAGCCCAAGAGAATTGAGGCCCTGTTTAAAGGGCTGTCTTGTGGGATAGGAAGACATTTGAAATGCCTTCTCGTTTCCAAACCACATTTGCAAAATCCAGTGCTGGGAAAACTGGCTCATGCAATTGTCGCATTCCTAACCCTTCTAAGCATTTTTTAACCTAGTGCTCCTCCTTTGTTGCTCTGTGCCCAGAAGACTCCCTCAGCCTCAAAAAAGATCTAAAATCTGTTGCTTTCTAATTAGGGCTGTTTGAGCAGATGAAGGAAGTTACTCAGCTTCAGTGCTGTATGTTGGACTGTGTCATTCTTTGGAGTGAAGGAATACAGTGCTAATGATTGCACATTATTTGGTACTATAGCTGCATAAGCTGAACCAACAAATATCAAAAATGAAAGCTAGCAGCAGGTTCTTTATATCTGAACTTCTACAACGTTTTGATCAGTAGATTTCTTTTAAGTGGTAAACAGCTTGTATACAGTCATGTCTCAGTGACTGAGTAGCCCGTTATATTTTGGATTTAGTTCTGATATCTTTGCAAGCAAAAGTGTGTGAATCTAAATTGTGCTTTTGTTAGTGAAGGATAGAGCTTCAGTGCAATAAACACTTTTACAGCAGGCATAGATAAACTCCTCCTGGCACTAGATGCATTACTACTCCACTATTTTTAATGATTCCCTACAATATTGTATATTAAAGCAATTAAAATAAAATACTAGGGTGTAACCTAAAAAAAGTTTCACCAGGGAAGCAGACTGCTCAAAAATGTACTTAGCCTCATTTATTTCAATATCTGAAAAAGTACTTTTCCTCTTCCAAGAAAAAGGAATATATGTTTCTATTCCTGTGAATTTGGGAAAGTTTGAAGGTAGTTTGAGTGTCTCTTTTTCATTGAAGTTGAGCGTTCAGAATATTACCGTGAGGCAACTGCATGGCATAGTTGGATTAGCTTCCCACAGAGTCCCTTGTGTTGTCATAGGCCTCACTCTCTGTTCAAAGCCCTGAGATTACTATTGGTTTTGATAGGCTGACTTTATTCTTTCTTATCCACACCTATTTCTTCCTTGCTTAGCCATGAAATATCTGGTCATTGAGTAATGTTTGGATAAAACTGAGAAATTACTGTGAGCTAGCTGTTTAAAACACAGAATTCGTATTTCATGGAGAAAGAAGGATGCCTATGCTAGGAGTGTGTTTTGAGAATATTGTTAGTATTCTCATAGAAAACTTTCTGATACTGTTAAGTGACTGTAATCTTTTCTTTGGGATAGGGCAAAGATTTGGTCTTTTTAACATAGAATCATTGAATCATAGAAACATAACTACTAGTAACTGTATTTTCATGAGTCCTTCACATCGACAGTTCCATCACACATTGGTGTCTCTTTCAGATCTTGCCAATCCACTCAGCATCTTGCTGCAAAAATCTGCATATACTTATTTCTGCCCCACTACTTACAGACATTTATGTTACCCTATTGTCTCAAAGCCTGCTCTGGTTAACTCATCGGTTACGTGATTGAACTGCTAAATAATGACCTTTTCACCATAATATATGTTGCAATATTACATCAAGATCAGAGCAGGAGAAGAGTGGAAAAGGGAAAATGTGATGCTGATGTGTACAAAGGGATTCCAGAGTTACCTGGGAAATGTGAGCTATTATTTACTTATGTTAAAAGTGGTAAAACTGATATTGCAAATCATTCAGATTTAGGCATACTATATGTGTGAAGAGTCAGTGTGTTTTCCGTGAACAGAAGTCATCCATCCAAAAATGGGATTTTTTAATCTCAAAAAACCTCATTAGATTTCTTTGGAGACATCAATGAGCCTGTGGTTTATGGTGATCCTATTGCTTTAGTACACATAACTTCCAAATGTTTTTGAAGTCTCCCACATTATTTGTTGAATTTACTAGGGTTAAAAGCATATAGACTGTAGAAAATCAGAAATCACGCTAAATTTCACAATGAACGGTGGTCCTTAAAGTATCTATGTGGGAACACTGAGCTATTCCACTATATTATAAAGAAGATTGTAAAAAAAAAAGAATAAGTGGAATGACAAAGTTTGAAGCCCATATTTAATTATTTGCAATTGCTAAAGTTAAATAGGCTGTGAAAATTCAGAAAAATATCAGTAGTAAGTGAGTAATAAAATGACATAATTAGATTTAGGTATTTAAAAATTTTTCCTTTATACTGTCTACTGTGATTGTCTATATCTAAGCTATAACCACCTAAAGAAGAGACTGCGATGTCATCATGGGTCTTTTTGACTGGGTAGAATTTCAGAAGCAATAGTAAAAATAAATAAAGTATTAACAGTTAGTAAGAACCATTCCAAAGTCCAAGGCAAAATAATATTTAGGAAATAATATTCATCCACTGAAATTATCCAGCAGAATTTTTTTTCATTGAAAGCATAGTTTGATCTGGAATTAATTGACAGGCGATATGTAATGGTCAAAATGGTAAACTGGTTCAGAAAACTATGAGAAAATTTTTGGAATATGATTAGTAGACCAATCAAAGTCTATAAAACACATACAAATAATATATCCCTCTTAGTTCAGCAATGTGCATCACTGGAAACAAAAAAACTATGCATATCCTGCCCTTACATCTTCTGCCCAGAATTTGTTACTGACTACTGACAGAAATATACAGAATATGGCCCTGAGAGACCATTTTTATTCCAATTTTTACACAGGGCAATAGATTTTCCCTGAAGCTATCCTTCAACCTGATCCACAAAGCAAATGCTGTTGCAGCATCCAGCATCCCACTGCCCAAGCAGACTGATGAAAAGGAAGGTTTTGGTGCTCTGAAGTGCACACTAGATTTCTGCCTGCTGGTGTGTAAGTGGACCTGAATATCCTTGAAGACATTATGAATTCCTTTATGCTCTGCAGTTGCTGCAACTGAATGTCTTCAGCTGAAACTCATTCAGTATGAAGCAGAGAGCAAGTACAGCACTCTTTAGGGTGCATATTTGTGAGGGGTTGATCTCAGTAGACATACACATATGCACATACATACACACGCACAAGCACACACACCCCCACCCCCACACACACCCCCTTGCTTGACCTGAAACCGGCTTGTCCCCAGACACACTGCGAGTCCTAGGCTTTCAGGGTGGAAGGTTGATGGAGCAGTTGAGTCATTGACATGGACCTACAGTAGACTGAAAAGTACTGATGATTTAATCCTGAATTTCATTATGTTTAATACAGGCCAAGGCAGAGAACTGTTGGTTTTTCTGGGCCTGTTTATTTAATGGAAAATAGCACTATTCTGAAGAATTAAACTGTCCCACTCAAAATGCAGTCCTCTTGTGCAGATAAGAGTATAGGAATTTGCTTGGTTAAAATGCAGCTCCTGTTACCTAGCAGGTTTTAATTGTGT
Organism: Anabacerthia variegaticeps; assembly: GCA_035583185.1. Taxonomy (NCBI): domain Eukaryota; kingdom Metazoa; phylum Chordata; class Aves; order Passeriformes; family Furnariidae; genus Anabacerthia; species Anabacerthia variegaticeps. Next base: position 51,584,182 of record JAWWEW010000112.1, read on the forward strand.
GAGTTTTCTGCTACATACTTATTCCTTCAAGGTAGTATTCTGCAGGACACATCAATCCTTATTCCAAGTCCTATCTTCTCTGATGTTGCCTTCTTTGGTATGGTGATGGAAATACATGTTCATTTGCTCAGACCAGCCTCTCCTTGCAGAGCATACATGTGGTTCCGTTTTTTCCTTCTGTGGCAGTATATTTGTAGATTTGACTTTTAATATTTTCCCTTCCGACCTGGACAACTATGTATTTGTCATAGGAACACTTCCACAAAACTAATTCATTTTTTCTGACCGAAAATTGCTTTTTAACACTTTCCTGAATGAGCCATCAATTAATATGCAGATTGGAATTGATCACAATTTCCTTGGAGTACAGTTCTTTTACTTGGTTAGTGATTAATTCACACTGGTGACCTCCCTGAGCTCTTGGGGATACAGATTTTAATTTTACCTTATTAGAGAATAAACACTTGTGCTGGTTTTAAAGGTAAACCAGCAGGAGAAATGGACCCACCACAAGAGAGTTTATAAGTCAGAGTTACAAT
>JAWWEW010000112.1:51584820-51645557 GCA_035583185.1 Anabacerthia variegaticeps
ATAGAGGGGGTAGAATACATAGCTTTGATCACCCCCCACACAGTGATAACCGGTCCCACCTGCTGAACTAGGACAACACTCTACAAATAATAGATTCAAATACATGAAATATAGCAAGATTAATAGAGGATCCAGTGATCATCTCTGCTATGTGGCATGCATTTGAAACAATCTCTTGTTTGCTAGTTATCTCTATGTTTACTAACTGATTTTATTTTTTTAGAAACACAATCCCTACATGGGAAAAACCCTTGAACTTTTCACATTCTAGTAATAATACTTCAGATAGTAACATGCATCAGTAAAATAATTGAATTATAAGACAGGAGGGAGATTTTTGTTTGGATTGGTTTGGGTTTTTTCCTGGATGGTAAAGATGGTGTTGTCTTTAAACCCAGGCCCCTCTATTTTTAGCTTTTTTAGGAAATCTGCTGCTCTTCCCTCTGCATTATGTAGTTCTGCAGACTGTCTCCCAGGTCAGACTCCCCAGTCTAACAGTCTGTTTTCCCTGGGTATACATGAGTGATGTCATGGAGCAAAAGCTATGGTTTTCGTGCCATTCATTCAATCCATATACTGCCATCAAGGTACTGATCATTTCACTTTGAATTTCATACTGCACTCTTCTCTAAACCACTCTGGAGCTGGTGTGTTGCTCACATATTTCACTGTGTGCCCGAATTTTCATCGAAAGGATGTGCTGCGTTTCCAGATTTTCACCTAGCTGAACTGGCAAGAGTTTCACCTGGCACATGTGATAGCAATTAGCCAGCGTAGCAGTCTCTGAAATGACTCTGCAATAACCAAGGCTTTGAAAAAGTGGCAGGGTCTCATGTAAACTTTAACCAACACGTGTGTGAGCTTCAGCAGAGGAGATATAAAGCACATATTTTTGTGGTAACCCCTTATCATTAAATCTCTGCCCCAGGCTCTACCTCTGGTGTTTTTTCACCCCTCAGACAGGCACCTGCAAAATCACTAATTCCATTCACCTGCTCACAGTAGCTGTTACCACTGTGGGAAAACTATTCCACTACCTTTTTAATCCTTCTATCCCTGAACTGACCCTACCTTTCCCTTAGCAGAAATTAGCAGAAAAAGGACCTATCAACAACTCTTGATCACAAGCTAAAAGTGAAAAAGTCTGAGTATTCATTAAAGGACAATGAGGAATATTTTAATTGCATATACAACTTCCTGAAAATATTTCCTGATGGAAAGCATACTTTCTGCTGGAAAAGTTTCTTAAATATGGCGTAGCAATTCCATACTGATCTTGAGAAAGATCCATAGCCCCATGGAGAGCAAACCAGGGCTCATCTGTGTAAACTGAACTCAAGTTCCTATTTTGCAGCTGGGACTCAAACCAAGGTATTTTCTATTCGAGATGACTCACAAATAGGGAGTTAGGATGGTAGGTGCAAAAACCTGACCACTTACCTGGTTTGCTTTATTCTTTTATTTTAAAAAAGTCCACAAAGTTTTGCTTTCTGACACAGAACCAACCATTTGAGCTTCATACTCTGTAAAGGAACTGCATATGAAAATGTGCAGCAAGACTTGCATCCTGTTAGAACAATCTCCTACATCTTCTGGATGCAGATGGATGTAGGATACTGACTGCATCCTGAAACCCATGGAGTTTGCCAGAAAGAGTAGTGCATTGTAACTGAAAGTAAACTGTTTGTCCCAGAAGTATTTCTGTCTCGTTATTAATGGCACTTAGTTTCTGACTGTAGTATGCCCCTTCTTTTTGTTTCTCAAAAAGCTTCTTTGAATCTGTAGTCCTTCTTTGCTATAAGTGAGGTTCATTTTGGTGGGGTTAAATAGCATGGTAAGTGAAGGTTTGGCCTTGTATATACCCATTTGCAAGTTCGAAGTAAGTTGTTAACAATCCCCATTGAGTGATTCACTCAATTAAAATTATATTACATTACAATGTTAGTGGTGAACTCCTGCTGATCTAGGCAGGAACAAGAAAATGTCTGTCTAGCCTGTCTCTGGCTGGAGCTTGGAGCAGCTGCTTTTGGAAACAATGCCAATGCAAAATGTTTCATTCCCTGATGCACTGTGCCAGCTACCGGCATTCATCAGTTTGGGACTTCTTCACTGAAGGTCAGCTATACACACCGTGTTTATATCACTAATGAACCCATTCACCATGACTGCCTGTTGCCCTTTATAAGCCATTTATAATTTGCCTATTCCAACTCCAGCATGTGGCATGCCAGGACATAACTGGCAATGTCCTGATTTAGCCAAAGCCAGTGCTAGAGATGAAGAGTGCAAATCAAACAAGTTGAAGCTCATCACTCCTATCTCAAAAAGAATGTCCTGAAAACAGTTATCAATCTGTTCTTCCACTTATCTCCATTAGGGTAGGCATGTTCTGACATTCTATATCCAGCATCTGCCCTTGGACTTAAAATATGGTCTTAAATAAAATTGTAAGATTAATCTAGACTTCCACCTACATAGCACAAAATTTTAGCAATATAAATTGTTTCCAACACATATTTTCCCTCCTGTGAGCTGTGACATGCCAGGGTAAATTTCCATTCCTTCCAATTGAACTAAGTATACCACATGTAAATAACTGAACATTTTCTAATTTATGTATGCATTATTTTTTACTGGAGAAAAATATTCAAGTCCCTAGAGGAATAAAACAGTTCTTTTACTATTCTATATTACTTGCATCCAAACAATAATTTCCATTCAATACAATTGTCTGTTACTTCATTAAGTATTTTTGAAGGACAGAATAGGAAAAAAAAAAAAAAGTCAGATACAAAGCAGCACTTTGTTCGGATTATTAATTTTCTTTTTTTCTTTCTTTCTTTTTTTTTTTTTTTTTTTAAATCAGAACTTTGTACCAAGAGTTTGGAAGTTTCTGTGGCTGATAAGTCATAAAGTACCGCCATACAAACCGATTTCCTGACAGAACATTGGGATTATCTGGCAAAACTGATATCTACCTTTGAAAAACATTAATCTTAGAGGAAGTGATTATCTCATTGAGACATAGTTTCATTTTTAAACTACCATTTCTGGTTATGACTTTCACCCGATTTTCTCTCTGGCACAAACCTTAATTTTGAATTTTGTAATTACAAAATTATTTCTGTATTAGGAATTCAATGGGAATAAAAGTATTATACTTACCTTGGAATACAGACTTTCTGTCTATGATAGCCCTGAGGATCAATTCTCGTGTGACTAAGATTTTCCTTCTGGAATGGTACTTATCTGCCCGTATGTAGAAGACTGCAGCAATCCAGCCTAGTTAATCTGAACTCCATCTATGATTCATAAAGAAAAGGTCAATAATTAGAGACATGGTGGAAGATTAAGTTTAGAAAATAATCTCACTCCTTGTATTGATTTAATGGTTTGCTTTTCTTTTTCTGTATCCTTATAAATGGGCACAATCTCTCACTCTTTTTACATTATTTCATATTTAACAACAGTTGGAGGTGATTTCACTTTCTACTGCTGCTACTCTGGTTAACACAGGTTGGTGGAGTGGGGAATGAAGCAGAAGGGAAGAGAAAATAACTCTAAAAGTCAGGAGTAGCATGGGGATGAGCTGTGTGTTGTTTGGTGTTTTGGTTTGTTGTGTCCCATTTCTCAGCTGCCACTTCACTTCTGCACAGTGCCCAGAACAACGAGCTTCATAAATTCATGTCAAGGACGGAAAGAAAGCAAAACAGTGGGCTAATCTGCCCAACCTATGGCAGGGGAAGCTGAAAGTGAAGACAGACACTGAAAGACACAGCAACTGATATGTGCCATAGCTTAATCTAGAAATTATTATATTTGACCGCAGTTGCGACATCAGATCAGTTGTCAGAATCCCCTTGCAATGCCCTAAAAACCTTTAAACCTTTAAATATGTCATTTTTTCAGTTCTGTTTCTCTAAACTTAGTACAATGCTTAGCATAGCCTACAGCATTATCAATTTTTACTGAGCAATTTATGAGGTACTACTCTACAATCAGTGATGCTAAATATAAATTTAGGGGCTGATGCAACTACTTCCAGTCTCTCAATAAAATTCAACCTCATTTGTTGGACAACAGGAGCTTCTTGGTTCACTGTAATTGGGAATGGGGCATTTCTTCAGGTAAAGCAGTAATTACCTCCTGCTTCCTTCCCCTCTGCTGGACTTCTGTATCCAGCTAACTGAAAACTTTATTTTTTTCCCTTTTAGTCTGTCCCCTTTCCCCCCATGTTCCTCCCTTCTTCCTCACCCTCTGCTTCAATCCCTCAATTTGTCAAAAATTTCCTTCCAAGTATATGATTTCTTGGTCAGATATCTTTGCTTTAGCACAGTCATAAAAGTTAACCAATATCAGAACCATTCTGGCAGATGCTGACAGGTTGTAATTTAATGATAAACTATCCCAATGTGAGAAAACCTTCCACAAAAAGTTCATTCTATGTAGCTGCACACAGTACAATAGTAGCTTCATCTAGAACTAAAATGTTTTCTTTCACCACCAAGGTTTACATGAGAATTTACACTTGGCACAGCTTAAAGTTGCTGGATGTAACTAAATCTGGCACAAGACCACTAGCATTAGCAGAATTATATCAGATATGTATTTTGCCTCATCTGCATCTATGAGTCTGATAAATTTCAGGATAATGGATAAGAAGAGTTATTTTACAGTGCCTGCTTAAAAAAAAAAAAAAAAAAAAAAAAGTCCAAGTATAAGTTAGAAAATTTGAATATTAAGGCTTATTCTTCATCAAGGTAATTTTGTTGTCTCCATTACCCTTAATGGAGCCATGTCAATTTTTACCAGTAAAGCGTTTCTTTCTGGCTAGTGATAACAAGAATGTATTATGCAAGTGCATGAATTATGAGCAAGGACTGTACTGTGAATAAATAGAGAGGGAAAAAATGGCTTTTTTGAAAGATCTTTACAGTCTAAACATTAGACAACAGACAAAAGAATGATGCTGTCAGGCAAGCAGAGAAAAAACTTCAGGAAACGACAGCATAATAAATGAAAGAAAATGTGACTCTATCAATTTTGACATGTCACAACGGTTTACTGTTTGTTTTAAAGCCATGATGATAATATTCTGTTCTTTCTGAAATATCAGGAGTAAAATCCAGCTCCATTGACACTGTGGGAGGCTTACCACTGATTTCTGTGGGAGCATGGTAGGCAGCAAGCAACTTACCTTTTCTGTATGAAGCCTGAGCTATGCTATCTCTGGATACAACATAGCTAGCATTAAATAATAATATTTTTAAAAGTTAATTACACATTTTTAGTGTTTCCTTTTCTCTTCTTATTTAAAAGAAGACTAATTTAAATAATAGCCTTATAAAAATGTATGTTTTCTTTTCTCTCCCTCTGGCTTTCCTATCCCTCTTCTTTGTTCAGAATAAGATGTTCATTATTTGTCCAGTAAATGAATAATCTGCTAATTAACTGCACTTGTTATGTGATGAATATTCAATTAGCATAATGGGAAGAGGAAGAAGATGTATCATACCTAAGCAAATTAATTTGTTGTTGGGCAATGAATTTGCATCCACCTGGTTGCAATTGCTCACTCAAAAAAGCTCTCCAGATTTGCTATATTTGAGAATTAAAGGAGCACACAGCCCATTTGCAGCCATATACAAAAGGTAAATACCTTTCTCTCTGTGTCTTTTAACAGCATTATTCAAACAAATTGAATTCAGAGATAACTTGTGTCCTATCTAGTGATAAGAAAAAGGAATTGCCAAATAAATTACATTTATTTCCTGTCTTTGAAAAATGGTAGCCCTCTCAGATCATGTTAACAATGAAGTGAGAGTTTTCCCTATGGAAAACCAGGCCAAACTCTTCCTACACTAAACACACCAAAATATACTTAATGTTCAAGTCCCTTGTTCCACTCTTCTTGGTAGTGTCTAAAACAAAACCAAAAGTAACCAGTATGAAATACTACAAAACCAGCGTAATGGTTCACACAATAATGAAAGTTCATCCAATTAACAAAGTGTAAAGCTAAAGGGAACAAAGCCCAGTTCATAGGACAGAGTGGACTCACTTCTGCCAAAGGGAGAGACTGTCTGTCTGAAGCTCCTGCCAATCCTGTTCCCTCAAATTTAGAGTAGAGTTATTATTAGTGCAGTATGACAAAGTCCTCCATTTAATCTATCTGTGACCTGGAACATTCCTGCCACAGCCTCCACACTAGTGTTATACCATTTATCCATAGAACAGCTGCTTTACAAGGATGACTGCTTTTTCTCTATTTGCTGCCAATTAAGGATCATTGTGGTACTTAGTATGGGACACAACAGTAAGACTGGAAATGATTCAAATGTAATACATAAGACTTCTCTAAGCTAAAGAGAAATAAAGAAGGGGGCAAAAAAACCAAACAAATAAACCCACAACCTTACCCAGCAAAAAAAAACTATACAGAAAAAATTATACAGCATTAGGGTAAAGAATAGAATTACTGATGCTATATATCATCAGGCCCCATGGCCAAGTGCTGAGGAGGAAATAGCTCATCTGTTCTTTGGGAGGGGGAGGAGAAGTCTAAACAAAACAAAACCTGCTGACATAGATTAATTTGCATGAAAATGCTATTCATAAATCCTAGAGATTCTCTCCACAGGCTTTCTGAGTGGTAACCAGCAAGTGTTAGAGGAGGAAAAGGAGTGAGGAAAGATACTGAAGTTTATGATGAAATTCTGCTTCTTGACATATGGGGTTCAGGGTAGTTTTCAACACTTATGGCTTGGAGGAGGGTGGGTTTGCTGAAACATAAAATGGTGCTGCAGGCTTATGCTGTAGGATACAATGCAAAAGGAGGTTTGCAGACACCAGAAAGGATGCCTGGGTGTCTATGAACACCCTTCGCACACCTTCTTTACTGGAGTCAGTGTGACATAGCACAGACATCAGTGGCAGCACCTCAAAACAGATCAGAAAATAGCTGTGGTAAGGTAGGAGATTTTGAGAGACAAATGAACTTCCGAGGTACAGACCTCACCTGAGAGCAGAATAGGATGAGAGAGTTGGGTTTTTTCCCTATATACGTATGTCTTAATCTCAATGTCTTACCTTGTTAGGGTCATAACTGTAGTTTCTTTCCATTTCTACTCACTGAAGACATGGAATTTGATTTGTCACTGTAATTTCTTTCCTAGTCTCAAATTCTGTGGTGCATTTACCCATGTGCTCTCAGCAGTGGTTGTAGGCACTGTCTCTAAACACTGTTTGTAGACACTCACTCAGGCTGTGGCAGACAACAAATTACTTCCCCTAGCACTCTCTCCTGTAAAGAGAGAGTAAAGAATGAGTGTGCTCAATGTGTGCAGTCAATGAGTAGCAGTAGGTTCAATGTGTGTCTTATCTCATAATTTCTTCTTTGTAAAAAGACCTTTCCTGCTTTATCACAGATTGACTGCCATGCTCCTACCCAGTTTTGTTTGGAGAATGAAAGACTCAGTCTGCAACCAGCACAAGGTCAGCAGTGAAATTTCTTTACTCTGTGCCATTCTCACTTCCTGCTGACACATAGAGAAGCCAGACTGGTGAGGGAAAGACACAATTTGTCCAAAACTCTCACCAGTTAGCACAGGAGCAAACTGTGAGTGAAGTGGCAAAGGAAAAAGGAGTAAAGAGAGAGATCTGCAGCCTGTGTCCTAAACACATACAAGTTACATAGAGATGTACTACTGCTGTCTGCAGATTTACATAGGCAGATGGGAATCTGGAAATGCTCTAAGTCTCCTGCTGGAGAGAGGATATCACAAATGGCAGGGATTCTGCACCTCAGTGGTTGCTGGCAACTGTTAAGGATGTAGAAAGATGTATTGTGAATGTGTTGGCCAGAAGTTTTTAAATAGACATTTTGTTATTTTATTTTTTGATAAGACGACTCAGAATAAGACAAAGGATAAGAGAATCTGGTTGATCCTGATGCTTTTTTGATGTAAGTGAAAATTAAAGGAAGTTTTAGTAGCTGATTAACTTTTCTTACTTTACTTTTTCAATGCAAAATATTTGTACCTTTTCCTTATAATCTCTTTATATTTTTTGCATATTTTCATCAGTAGCTTTGTTAATTGCTTTTTTTCATTGAATAACAAAGATAGAAATCTAATGAAAAAATATTTCTAATTTAAATAATAGAATTATTTTTTTAAAGAATGTTTTCAATTTAAAAAAAAAAAAAAGACTTCTTTGGGAAGAGAAAGGGGATTGGAGAAGGCTTTTATCTTCCTTTTTGTCTTTAGGAAAGATTTTCTATTCAGAAAAATGTCTGCCAACTCAATATATTTATTCCCTTTCCTGTCATTGACTGAGAAACATAAAGATCCCCTAGATAGTTCTGATTCCCCTGATAGTTCTTTGTCAAGAAGTCATTGTGTTTACGTGCTATTGAAGCAGCATGCTGCCCAGCCTTGCTCACCATATTTAGCTGTTTGAGTGTAGGTTATGTGTGTTAGGATGAGGGTGATAAAGCAGTTGTAGACTGCAACATACGGTGATTTTTCTTTACTGCACAATTACAGTTTATGTTACCATAAAGCTCTTGCCAGGGATGAAAAGTTGGAGAGGATTAAAGGAAATGCTATAAAACATATCAAAGTGGATTGCATAAACAATTACCATGCTCTGGGAAATGGCTGATTAATTGACTGAAGTGAGACATCTGCAGGACATAGGCACTATGGATATATCAAAGGATCTCAACTGCCTCATTAGTTTTAATAAAAGTGGCTTAATTTGTTCCAACAGTACAAAGCCCCCTGTTATACCTGGTTTTGTCATTCTCATTGTTAAGAGAAAGGGCAATACACCTGTAAGTACAAGAGTCTTCCTACAGCCAGACCTACTTGTACATTTCCTAGTGCTGAGACAAGGAAACAGGATTTTGTTAGATTTCATAAATTGAGAAAGAAACCGGATTTAATAAATAAAATGAGTGTGTGTAGATGTTTGGAAAAACCTTTACCTGCTTCTTTGACCTCTGGCTTCTCTTTGACCAATATTAAGAAAACACTTATTGTCCTTTCATCTGTCTTTCAAGCTTATCCAGGCTTTGTGCCAATAGTGCTTTGCAATCTTCAGTGAACGTTTTCAGCTAAACATTGCTATCCCAACCCCTGGTAAAAAACTTACAATGTCTGAGGCCCATAATGCAAAGGTAAAACAGTGATCTCCTATGTAAATGCCTAGCTCTGACTGAAAACTATACACACTTTAGATGCTCTGACCAGAAAATGATTCAGGATAGAGTTCTTTTTATTCTATTTGATATTTTCTTGGAGGCAAATGGTTGATTCTTTCTTCTTAAATCCCAACTATTATGCATATACATAAGTGTATGTATGTGCATGTGCGTATGTATATATTTGTGTATATAACCTCAGGATCTCTGGCCATTTCGCACTGATTAAGCACGCAAGTTTTGCAAAATGCAAGGAAGACAAACCACCACTTCCTTGAAAGTGAAAAAACTTGGTCCCAGGCTAAGTGTTATTAGGAGAAATGCTGAATCCCTTCTACATTTTTGTTTATTGATTTATTTATAAACATGGCAGAGAGAAGGGAAATTGCACATGGATGTCCTACTATGTTGCCATCAGTAGGAGGGATAGCAGGGTTGCTAAGAGTTTAAAGTGCAGTAAATATTTCTGTTGCTACCCTGTTAAGAAAGGACAATGGAGATAGAAGTGTTGGTAATATCTTCCTGGCTACCTAAGAATCTATATTCACTAGGTTTCTGTAGGATTATTTAAAAAATATTTTTGAATAAAGAAAATTAAAAAAATAAAATAAAATAAAATTAAAAAACGCACAAAAAAACCCAAAACCAAACCAAACCAACAAAAAAATCAACAAAATAACCAAACAAGAAGGGAAAAGATTGAGTAACATGGAGTAATTTGTATGCAATTATGGGAAAAGAGTAATTTGTTTACTCTTTCCAGGACCCTGCAGATTATCAGGTTTTCACTTAGCTATGCCCTTACAGCAATAGAAAATTATTAAGACTGTCCTTAGTTAGTACTTTGTAAAATACTTACATTCAGCACAATGCCATTTTCCTATTTGCTGCTGTTTTTTAAAATAATTTTAAAAATGCATATACAAAAGTATTTACCTAGTGTAATTTGTTACTAAAATGGCATGACTGAAAATACTTCTAAATATCTCATAAATACAAGTAACTGTGAGGAAATTTGAAACTTTAAGATGTAATTAGCAAATGTGATACATTATGAATGATAATCAAGATACTAAACCACTAACCTACCAAACCAGCTCCTAATGATAGATGCTGGAGTAGTACAGATATTCCAGAGACACAGTAGGAAAAAAAAAAGCCAACACCATAAAGCAGAATTTATTTTACATTTTAGAAATAAGATATTGTGGCTGTGATAAGCAAATACTGACTAGTGCTAAAAAAATATTTGCAGCAGCTTAAGAGATCGACAACTATTTTTTCTACCCTGATTAAATTTCCTCACCACTGCACAAGATGCAGGACTTGTATTGCAGATATAACTATGCTAATATATCCATATTGGTTTAGCAGTGGCAGCAGGATCCTTTTCTATAGAGGTAGAGTATGTTGACAGAAGGAGCTTTAGTTCCTGCATAGTTGTGTAACTTCCCCAAGCACCCAGAGGTCAGCACATAAAGCTCTTCTTTGTCATTATAGCTGTGTCCACATGGGGGTTTTGGCTCGTGTAGCTATTTTGGCAAAGAATATGTGATTTTTTTCACACTCTTCTCTGACATAGCTGTGTGGATGAAACACTGTAGAGCAGAAGAAGCATGTACACACAATATGTCTCTCCCTCGCCAGCATGCCTTTGCTTTTCACCTCATCACAAATTAATAACTTGAGGCATGGTTTACTGAAGAAAGCAGTAAACACGGGGAGTTTAAAGTATCACATCACTGTTACCCTCAGATACTACTAGAGGATCATGTGGTATAGGAAATAGACAAATGGGTGGTGCAATTAAAATTTAAAAATAGTTCCCATTTTTGTTTTGTTTTGTTATGTTTACATTAGATGCTAAGAAAAACTATAGCACACAGGCTTGGTTTGGCACTAGAAATTTTTGTGAACAGGCTCACCGTGTCAAATATACGTGGATGGGATAAAGAATCGTCAAGGTACTAATGGTTCACTAAAGTATATTGGTGAGTACAGTTTTAATGAATTGGGAGCCTCGATACTGGGATCATTAAGACTGGGTTCAGTTTTGTTTTTTCTGCCAGCATTCAGCAAACTATAAACAAAGGAGACTTTGTGTAGGCTTTGTAGACTTTACAACCAGAATACCCTGCCAGTCACACTTGGCTCCTAGCATCCCATAGCCAGTTTGACAGTCAAGGGAGGGATTTTCAAAGCACTGCTTCTTAGGACCAGGCCGCTGAAATCTGACACTCTCATGTAGAGCCAAGTAGACATTGTTAGTTGTAACAGCAGGAGGAAAAATTCAGTATCTTGTCTTCAGCTCTCATTTACCCATGAGAAGTCGTAAAAATTGTACTATTCCAGCTATTCCGATCCCCACACCAAGGAAGTGTTCATATGTCATCAAAGTACTGTCCCCAGTGTTCAGCTGTTAAAAGATCTAGGTATTATATTTGTCTTTTTTTATGCTTGTCTGCTCCCTTATATCTCCTGCTGAGAGCCCCTTTTTCCAGTGTAAGCGGGCTGAGCCACAGTGAGCAGCTGAAATGATTCTATAGAGTGGCAGAAAGTCATAGATACTAGCTTCTAGGACAAGCTATGCCTCCCTAGGAACACTTTATTTTACCCAGTATGTAACTAAATAGCAAGTGGTAGGTAGAAATAAAATACCTGTAATACTTGTCTGTTGCTAGAAACACTCCTCTCATCCCATTTTTTATTTCCTCTCTCATCCATTAAAACCATACTTGGACATCTCTGAAGTGGGTCGATGAATAGTAAGAAGTTTCAATATCAGTGGAAGAGAGCTGTACTCCAGATGAGTTTTTACCTGATTCCTTAGCAAGAAAATCCTTCACTTTGTTTTTGCAAAAACCTCTAAGAACAGGAATATTCTGATATGAATAAAAGAGTGATCTACAGGAATAAGTGTTTTCTGAATAAGTTGAACAGTAAATATTCACATAGTTTACATTTCTGTATAAGCCAGGAAGCTAGAAAATAACTCAATGCCAACCATTCTGTGTAAATCTTTTTCCTTGGACTAGCTGACCAGCCCGGGGCAGAAAGAAGAAGGAACATTCATTATCGTATTTATTCATTAGAATTAATTCACCTCCCAATAAAGGCTAGTTATAAATATATGTGTCATGAACAAAATAGGCTAAAGAATAATAACTGGAAGGAAAAGCAGAACATCATGAAACTGGTTTTGTGTTGTTTCATCTTGCATATTATTTGCATCTCTTACTAAAAATATTAGTATTACAAACCTGGAAAGAAAAGCCTAGAATTCAAAGATAATCTTTTACCAAAATGGGACAACTTCTGAGAGAGAACCAGAGGAAAAGAACAAAAAGAACAACAAAACAGGTCAACAAATACTTGTGTAAAAAGAGACAATTTATTCAAGTTATGACTAATGTATTCCTCTAATCCTATTATGATAACTGAAATAAAATTCCAACCGATTATTGAGGTTATACAGGTCTGCTGCATTTATTGTGATGTAACACTTGATAGACACTTCAGCAATCCTGTAAAAAAAAAAAAAAAAGAAAAAAAAAAAAGAATTACTTGAGCTGTTTTCCATTTTACCTCAACTGATCTGGTCAGACCAACCTGATTAAACAAGCAGCAGGATTATTTATCTTATGGGTCATAGAAAGAAGGGTTTCAGTGTCGTATGGACTGGGGCTCATGGTATTGATCTCACCATCACAATTGACCATGATTGCTTTCCAAGCTGGTAGCTTGATGGTAGAGAAAAATAAAGGACAAATTCTTCAGTCAGCTAGAAAGTGTCAGTTAACAGCCCTGATGACAAAACTGTTACCTACTTGGATTATTTTACACTAAGACAGTGTAAAATGAGCAAGGAGGACCATTTGTTTGCTACCTAAAACCACAGTCAGCCCCTGAAGGTACTGTTGCAACTTATTTATTTAACAATGGCAACCTGATACCTTTCTTAAGCATAGAAAAACAAAGTCACTAACCAGAGTGAGTTAGTCAAACTGTAGTGAACTTTGGTCATTGAGGACTCCAGAAAATATGACATCATCTAGTGCACTCGCACATGTTTATGTTTGAAAGTGATTCTTCATATTTAACTGCAATAGCAGTTAATATATTTTATACTCTGGCAGACAACCTATAAATACTTGTTCACTCATTTTTTTAAAAAATGGCTTGTGAAGTTTTGATCATTTAACCATCCTAGCGGCCTTCTATGATGGAGTGACTACATCAGTAGCAAAGGGCAGGGCTACAGATATAGTTTATCTGGACTTCCATAAAGCCACTGACATGGTCCCGCATAACATCTTTCTCCCAAAATTGGAGAGAGATGGGTTCAATGGGTGGACTGTTAGATAGATAAGAAATTGGTTAGATGGTCACATCCAGAGAGTAGGGTCAATGACTCAGGGTCCTGATGGACATCAGTGACAAGTGGTGTCCCTCAGGGGTCCGAATTGGAAGCAGTGTTATTTAATATCTTGACTAGAGACATAGAAGAAAGGCTCAAGTGCACCCTCAGCAACTTGCAGATGACACCAAGCTGCGTAGTGCAGTTGACATGTCTGAAGGACTCGATGCCATCCAGAAGGATGTGGACAAGCTCAAAAAATGTACCCATGGGAATCTCAGGAGGTTTAACAACACCAAGTGCAAGGTGCTGCACCTGGGTCAGGGCAACCCCCAGTATAATACAGCCTAGGGGGTGGACAGATCAAAAGCAGCCCTGCCAAGAAGGACTTGTGGAGACCAGTGGATGAGAGGCTAGACATGAGTTGGCAATGTGCATCTGCAATGCAGAAAGTCCCAAAAACCTGAAGGGAGCCTAAAAGAAAGCTAGAGAGAGATTATTCACAAGGGCATGTAATGGGGGAATGGTTTCAAATTGAAAGAGTGAGTTTAGATTAGATGTTAGGAAGAAATTCTTCACTGTAAGGGTGGTGAGGCACTGGAACCAGCTACCCAGAGTAGTTGTGAATGTCCCATCCTGGTAACTGTTCAAGGTCAGGTTGGATAGATCTCTCAGCCACCTGGTTTAGAGAAAAGTGTCTCTGCTACCAGCATAGGCTGTACATAACCACTGACTTCATCCGGAAATGTTGCACACCAGACCACTGCCTGTTCACACAATTGTCCGTGCCTTCATTTACTCCCAGAATTATTACTTTATGCTTCCTTTTCAGTTTCTAAGCCTAGTACTTAATTTAACATACAAGATATTTTTATATTTAGGGGCTATCTTGACCATATTTTATCTTTTTTTTTTTTCCAGGTAACATTTCCAAATTCTTCAAATGAAATGATTAAAACTAAGAAATAGGTCACAACCTTGGCAACCATCTGATGTGAGACAGTGTAATCTGCTAGCACAGTGGTTGTCATGGAAACTGACAATATTGGATTTTTCCTTCAATGCAACCTGTGTTTTATGCATAAATTATTAGCATATTATTAGCATATTAAATCTAAGGCACTGACACTTCAAAACAGACCACCCCTGTGTTTTATGTGTCCATGTCCTTAAATACATTTCCATTGGCACTGAGTAGAGGGTTCGGAAGTTGACTCTGACATAGGGAAGAGGTTTTTAGATTGGACAGTACAGACTGGTGCTTTTGAGATGAAGAGATCTCAGGCTCTATTCCTCTTAGCTAATGACCCACCTAAGTGTGCTGTATTATGATGCCCATTTGTTTTGCTTTTAAGGTCTGCATTGTGAATCATCTTATAGCTAAAATTTTGTTTGATGTGAAACCAACTTTTATGAGATATGTTGAAAATTTATACATGGTTTGTTTTTCTTTCATCCCAACTGGAATAAGAATAAGATATTCTAGACTCTCTGAGGGAAAGCATACAATTCTTTTATTCCTTCCTAGCCCTTTCTTTCTCACCTAACCATTCTCCAAATAGCCAGGAGTTAAAACTCCTGTTTTAAGCTCAAGGAACTTTCTCCCATCAATTAGCAAATTGCTAAACTGTAGCCTCTCTTTCCTTGTTGGCTTCCTTCATCTGTTCTGTATTAGCCTGCAATATGTATTGGTTGCAAAGAAGTAGCATTTCTGAATGACAAAAGATTCACTTTATTTATTTTTATTTTATTTTCCCCAGCCCAAAGCTCTGTGTGTAGTAACTTTCAATGTGGGAAAAATCCAGAGGCATGAAATAAGACCATTAACCCATTGCCAAAGAACTACTGTCATACAGCATATCATCTGAGCTGACATCCATGTCTCTTTCTTCTGTAAAGAACATCTTGCCCTTAAGGAAAAAGTTTAAAAGCTGAGAACAAAGGACTGAACAATGTACTGAATTTCATCTGTAAACCTTTGAAAAGAGGCAGGGTGACAGCCCATCACTTTTTTCCTTCCTTCCTTGGCATGGCAAATAAAAGCTCATGACCTCAAAGTTTTTTCTCATAGTGGTCACAACCTATTTTGGCTTCCCAATAAGATTTGTCCTTCCCGTTTTTCACGGGATTCAGATTTGAGCTGTAAGGGAAACACACTTTAAAACATATGTCAGGAGACAGAGGAAGGGTTAGTCTGTGTCACAAAATAGAACATGAGTGTACTGTTTCTGAGCGCAAGGGAAAGTTTGTCCTAGATTTATAGTGGATTCACAAGTAATGCAAGATATTTTCCTCAGTGGAAATGGAAAACTTAAAATTCTTTGTTATCTCAATCTTATTTCCATGTTTTCTATTAAAAAATTATGCAAAGTCAGCACAGAGATCAAAGAATGTCTATCTTCCTCAAATCTCTCCTGTCTCATTCTGAAATGCTTATGAAATCAGCAAAATCATCTGTACTAATTTGATTCTTAAATTATATGCCCTTTGGAGATGGAAAATTTAGAGAAATTTCATTCAGTATCATAGTGAGATATAATTTCTTACCTTGAAAATGCTCCATGCTGGGTCTCTTCATGTCACCCATTTCCTACAGATGATCTCAAGCACTTGCTCTGAGCAGCTCTCATTGGCCTAGTCATACTATTGCTGGTGTCAGAGGAAATATTCTGTCCTTGCAAGTTTCAACAAATCTTTCTCTTCCTCCACAGTACTTTGGTATAGAAAAATAAATCTGTATCAGCCAAAATAAATGCTTTTGTTATTAGAATTATTATTCTTTTCTAAAAACACAGAAGATAGATTCTCTTGCTATTCACCAGAACAATTAAATTAGGTAAATGTAGCCTTTTTGCTATGACATTTTAATGGTCACTTTTGTTGATTTCTCTCTATAATGTCAAATATTAATTAAAAATCATGTAAGTAAGATTCCTTAATGGCAAGTGGAACTTCTCTGGAATGTATTGGATCTATTTTGACTATCAGATCACACGTGGGTGTTTTTTCATTGTTTTTTCTTTGGTTTTTTGTCCCACTCCAATAAGCTAATGAACAGCTGTTTAAAAGTTCCAGTTGTGGAGGCTAAAGACTGTTCACTTACTTTTTTCCATGAAAAGACAAGAATCCTGTTTTCCCTTTTTCTATTTTCTCTGAAGCATTTTGGCATGTGCAGATAGTACAGGAGCATGCTGCTTTTATTTCTAAAATTTCCAGTATATTGCTACAACTCAA
The DNA here is from genome assembly GCA_035583185.1 of Anabacerthia variegaticeps. Taxonomy (NCBI): domain Eukaryota; kingdom Metazoa; phylum Chordata; class Aves; order Passeriformes; family Furnariidae; genus Anabacerthia; species Anabacerthia variegaticeps. Next base: position 51,601,617 of record JAWWEW010000112.1, read on the forward strand.
TAATATGCAGAAACAGCAATTCTGGATACTGTTAATGAAGTGGAACAGGATTTCCTAGACTCTTTTGATATGTCACTATGGCCTTTTCTGATATTGATTTTTCCAATGCAATTAACAAAGGTGAAAAGAGTTTTACTGCAGAATCAACATAATGTCCAGATTTATTTGTGATCCAGATAGTTGAGATTGTCTTCTCAGTAGTTAGGTTTAGAAATGGCCAAGAAGAACAAGATTAGTTAGACTTCAAACTATAGTTCTGTGTTTTGGGAAACCTTTTCTCTGAACCATCCTTTAAACTACATCACGGGGCAGATTTTTTTAGCTGATAAAGTGTGTCAAGGGGCTTTATCATTTTCAGATCTTAGTCTCAGCAAAGCAAACACAGACATATTTAACAGGCAACTGTATTTTAGTACTTATTGAGATGTCTCTTAGTTAGATTATTGTGCAGCTTCTCAAGCATAACTCTCTTTAGATCTAATCTCCATAGAACATAATCCATCATAAACAAACACACAGAGGCACAGGCCAGAGTCATAACAAAAGAATACAGCTTTGTTTTGTCTTATTTTGTTTTCCCACAGTTCTCACAGTAGCTTTCAAAGCTTTCTTTATTGTCTTTTTGCTTTATCAACATTGATCGGAGACCCTGGTGGTAAGCCAGAAGAAAGAGGATTGATCTCAGTTTCAAGTAAGAGAGAATTAGAAATGGGTAAATCACAATGTATTTACAGGGATTTTGCTAAATCCAATTTCCAAGTTTTTTTCAGTCTACTTAACTGCCCTTAGTATGTTACTGTAAATGTTTTTTCATATGCCTTTTGGAGAGGGAAACATAGATTTCAATTGTTTTTAATAATCTGAGAAGGTGGTATATAAGAAATTCAACTTGTTACATCAATGAGTGAGGAGACATCTCTCAAACCTAATCAGTGTCTTTGGGCAAGAGTAAAGAGATGAGTTCTTGAATGGCTTTCTGTTCCTGAAGTTGTCATCCTTGATGAACTCTTACTCACTGTAACTTCAGACCCTCTCACTAAAATGTTCTCTTAGTCACCTGTCCCTTTTTATGCTATTGCATGCTTTTCCCACCAGATGGTGGGCAACAAAAGCAAGAAACAGAAGCTTATCTGTCACTGTATACTTAAAAGAAATCAGACAAAATTAATTCAAATGCAACTGTGAAACAATTTTCCATATGCTGTTCTGCTTTTTATGCCTGCAACTAAAAGACAGCTCTGAAAGAGACCTGGTCAGTGTTTGCAGGTAGTTGATTTATAGCATAAGTAAGGCCTACATAAGCATATGCTACATATGTTATTACATATTTAAAAGATGCCAGTATGTCTCCTATTCTGTTGTTCTCTAGTTGTAAACAAAACTAATTATTATCAGGATAGGCATTTTCTGTCAATTCTTTTAAGGAGAACCATTTATTCCACTTATCCTGTTGTAACCAGATAAATGAAATTGTCTACCCAATGTGTAAATTTCTTCTCCTGCCTTGTTAGTGCTGTCTTGTACATGAAGTACTCATTTAGTTGCAAAAACCAATTATCATCCCTGTCTGGATACATTAAGAATTTTCCTACAAGTCTTTTTCTCTCTATCACATTTTAAGCAACACTGTACATGAATTATTCATATTGCCCATCTTGCAGGCAGGTTTTTTTATTATTAAATTCGATCATAATAATAGTTATTACCACAGTCATGGCAGTTTTATGAGTATTCTTCAATGCCATTACCTGGAAAGTTTTCAATCAAGACATATAAAAGATGCAAATCAATTTCCATAATAAAATTAAACTGTACCATCTACTCCTTCATCCTTGCAATAGAGTTGATTGACAACTTCTCTCTGATAGTTGCAGCTGATAACTTGCAGGCATGGTAATGGAGAATGGCAGATTCTTTTACTCTAATATTCTAAGAAATTCAGTATTTTCCTTGCCTTGTCAGTATTTAATGCACATCTCTCCATGCAAACACAGTGTTTAAGATGCAAACATTTGGTTTACAAATATTCCTCTCTAACAAGAGAATTATTTCTCTCTGGCAGTGTAAGATTTGCCTTTTACTAACCAAAAGCACTGCTGAGTAAATGGAATTATTTAATGAATATTCTCATTTGTTATGTTCTGAATAGTGCTGCCCTTCACAAAGGGATCTTTTCCCAAGGAGGATGTTTTACAGGTGATTCTCCTAACTTCATCCTGCACTTTTATTTTAAATCTTTCTCTTTTCTTTTTTTAGCACTGCTTTAGCACAGGTTTTAATGACCACCTGATGGTTCTTCTTTGCTCCCTTTTTGTGCAAGTACTTGATAACTTGTTCCTACTTCCCTGTTTGCTTACCACTTCTGCTGTTCTGTTTGCTCCCCATTTATCATTCCTGGTGTGTTAGATCGACGGTGCTGTCTAAGTAAAACATAAAATGTACTGTTCACCAGTGCTGGAATGAATTGTTGTATAATTGTACCTTTACTGTGGAGGTAGGTTAAATCTTACTAAAAGTTTCAAGTCAGGACCCTTAACTTCAGATCCATTTACATCGATTGAAAGGCAGAGAAATGCATTCATACAGAGGAATTTACTTTGGAATGATATTGGAGTAATTAAGATGAGAATATAAACAGCAATAATAGGGATAAATGTGCATTCCATCTTCAATTAAGCTTCAAATAAGGCTAAACAATACAAACCATCAATCAACCCTAGTACCATGTGAAATAAAGTGATCACCATTTAGAATCAAGAATAAATTTGTTTTCATGATACAGAATTGGACAATTCTATGCAGTATGTAAAGGTTAATGTTCCCATTGAAGTTTCTGTGTGGTGTCTGCTCAAAGGAGACTCCTGAAGTAGAGATAGTCTTGCTCTGTTCCAGTATAAAATCCTTACACCCCTAAGAACTTCCCCTTTCATGTTCAAAAACACTTAAGAAGCTAGATTACATCACACTTCAAGAAACTAAACCATGCAAGACTGAACTGATGTCTGTTATGTAATTCAATTTATTACAGCAAGGCTTCAGAATTAATGAGTGAATTACAATTTTTCCCATAAGCAACTTTTTATTTCTGCTAAGTTCATGTTAGGACTATTATTGTTATTTTCAAAGATGCATGATGAAAAATTAAATAAACTGTATATTTTCCATATAAATATTCTATTTTCAAATCTAGGTAGAGGTTGTCTAGATTGCCAATTAAATTATTCACCAGTTCTTAATGTTACCTGCATATTATGGCACCTGTCAAAATCACTTTCTGTTGAGAAATAATTTCTTTCTTCCTCTCCAACAGATCCTGAAAAGTTTGTTGATGTTTTTCCAGCTGGTGTTGTCCTAGTTACAGCAGCCAGGACCAGCTTATCACCATCTGGATGTAAGCAAAACTGAGTATTTTACACCCTCTGTATCATTTTTTATGAACTGCTAATAATGGATTGCTTGCAGCAGCTGCCCAGGGCACACCCAACACCTCAGGCTGCAAGCTGGGTGTTAGAGAACCCTGAGAGATAGGGGAATGTTCCTGTCTTCACACCAGTGACTCAGCCATGATAACTCCCCTCTGGGGAGGCATGAGCACCTTCACACCCAGCCTGAGGGGTCATGTCTGCTAATAGGCCATCAAGGATTCCAAAAATATCCCATGACGCAGAGAGTTAAATCACCTCTTGTGACACTCCTCACCCTGGAAGAGGTGCTGGGCATTCCCACCTGAACATGAGCATACGCAATCCTCAGGTTTTGGGATTTGGGGTACCACTCATCGAAACTAGAGGAGAACCAGAACCTAAACAGGACTGCAACTACCACTATTGACCAGACTGTGACCATCATCCTCACCAACAGGTTTCCCTTTCCTTTTACTTTATTCTCAGAGGGACCACGTGGCCCTCAGCACAGGGGCTAATGAACAACAATCTTTTGGTGCCCCAGGATGCTCAGTTATAGCTCTGGTTTTGTGGGTTAAAACCAATTTCTCTCTGTATGATTGTATTTATTGTAATCTTTCTAGTAAATCTAGTAAATCTTTCTTGAGTTGGGTTCATTTCTCCCACCGGTTTACCTTTAAACCAACACAGGTGTATAGATAAGTGTAATAGCCATCTGTAATAAAACTTTCATTTCTACATTCATGACTCTCCTCCATTACCATTTTATTAGCTAAAGTAATAGGTTATTCCATCAATTTTTCAAAATTATTCTAACTCTGAATATAATGTTTGGAATTTCTGGTAGCACTATAGCCCATGTGTAAAATATGCAGTTCCTGTGTACAGTGAAATATTAGAATAAATATTGTCATCATCACTGTGGGATAAACTGTACATTTTACATCACAGATGACTAGAAATTTCAGGAGGTGTTGGTTGGCATTTTCCAAAGGGCTAAGAGTCCATTTGGAATTTGTTTCTCTTGCCTTTGAAAGAAACAAGTCCCTAGCAAATGACATAACAAGATTGCAATCTACCTACTAGCAGCCCATTTTTTTTTTAAAGTTTAGATTTTGAAACTATTCTCCTATGTTTCCTGAATGAAATATATTACAAGAAGATTCAGGAGACACCTTTTCAGTCCACTCCAACTGATAGGCTCAAAGCTCTTTTTCAAACTGTAAAAGTACACTATAACAATCCTTCATTGCCTCTTCTGAAACATGCAAACTCTCCTGGTTGTGTCATATTCCAACTAAAAGAATGGTATCAATGGTAACTATTCATAGCTCAGCCAAATTCTCTGTCCTTATCCACATTACTGCAGCTCCATCAGAAATCTGTCCACATTTGTTACTGCGAGCTTTACAAAACTATCAGCCAGAATGTCAGAAATCATTGGTAATTTACTTTTCTTCTTAAATGAATTTGTTAATTTCCTGCCAGGAAACTTAAATTGAAATAAAGTCAATGATTTTCCCAGCATTCCTTCTTAACCTTGTTGTCAGAGAAAGAAAAACTCTGTCTGAAGTCTTCATGGGGGATGGTGTTCCTATAAGAAGCTGTGACCTTACCATGTGTCTTGTCACCACACATCCTTACATAATTTCAACAGGTACAGTGCATTTTACATGCTGTTACTTTTTGATTCTCATGAGGCTTTGTCACGTTCGCTTTAATCACATTGTGTGTCAGAGACCTGTCCATATCTATCTAGCTAGCTAGCTAGCTCTCTGACTATCTCTGTACCTATCTGAAGCCTGATAGATGCTCAAAAAGAAGGTAAGGTTTGCCCCAGTCTGAAAATTCAACACAGGAAAAAATAATTTAATTATTTAGAAATTTATTTCTTTGGAAAAATAAAATGTAGAAAGAAGTTAACCATATTTCTGATATTGGATTCTAATGAAATAGTTCAACCACCATCCTCGGTTGCACTGGCTTTATTAGAATGCTATAATCACAGAAAGAATGTACTTCTAAATGGAATTGCCTTGAGTTCAAAATTGGATTTTAAATTGCATTATTGTAATGTAATATTTTATTCATTGTTTGGTAAAAGATAACTTGAGATCACATATCTTTTCTGAGGCTCTGTCTTATTCTTTAAACCAGCAACCATTTTCCATGGCCCAATTTCTAACTACTGCCCTACAAATTCTTATACACCAGCTAGGGAAAAAGTGTAAGGAAGAGTCCAAATAGTCTGTTCAGGAGTTCATGACTAAAGTGTGGTTTACCTATAAGACCTTTTTCTCCCATATATCACTGAATATATTCATATTAGGTTTCATATTTGCAACTGAACTCCCTTTGTCTGACCTCCTGTAATTGAGATTCTAAGCAGATAAAGACCTTCTGTGCTTGCATGTCTGAACCGTTCTTCCTGATCCTGGTTCCCCCTATTTCTAAATCATTATTTCACTTTTTCTATTAAAACTTGACATGGCTAACAATATAGTTTTCAGAACTAGACTCATTTCTCATGAATGACAGATATCTCTTTATTTCTGCTGTGAATATTGTAAAAGAGGGAAAAAATTGGAGATCTTGAAGTAGCCATGGTATCAAAAATTGCACTTTGCTTTATAATAGTAATGCTTTGTAGTTATCCATCAGTCTTCAAACACTAATCAATTTTAAGTTATTACAAGGTTTATAATGGAATATATCAATTGTACTTCTCTTATCTTCACTGGAATTCATTCAAGAACATTTTTTATTTTTTTTAATTTAAACTCTCTAACAGCTATTCTTTTGCTCTGACTTAATAACCAGAAAGGTCTGCCCTCATCTTAAAATAGAGAGACAATGGTTATGTCTTCCTGCTCTTACCATCCATTTCACTGTTCCATTTTTTAAGTGGAATAGACCACACCTTTTGATAGATATCAAAGGAAATCCTCAGAGAAATATTTTTTGAAGATTAAAGGGGTGGAATTATAAGTGAGTAAATGTAGTTTGATTTAATAAACCTGGTCTGATCGAAAGAGTCTGACTCCCAAGTAGTGCAATATCCTTAGAAAGCCCTTTACAACCAGCTGGGACAAAGCAAAGGAAAGCACTGAATTTGAGCTTTTGAATATAAACGTTTAGCTTTGAGGCTACAGCTCAAACCAGTGCCACATTATACCTAATGTGAATCTTACATTATTTTTTAGAAGTTAAAGGTGTTCATATATGGAGAAAGGCTGGCATTGGGTTGTTGATCGTGTGCTTTTTGAATGTGGAGGTAAAAGTCAGAAAAAAAATAGAAAGAGTAAAGTTCTGGGTTAAACAGCAAAACAGCGTGTCTCAGTCTGCACATTGTGCTATGAAATGTATTCCAGTTATGTGGGAAAGCAACTGCTTTTTATTGCTGTGAATTAGGCTTTTAATCCAATTAGAAGGAGTAATTTCATTAATTACTATAACAGTATATGTTTGGGAAAATAAATATCAGATATAGAATAAATTTTGTGAATCTCAGATGAGCAGTTACGGTTAAAGCCACCCAGGGACTTCCAAATCTCACTACTGCTTTGGATTACCACAGTCACCACTGCTTAAACACATATCTTTGAATCCTACACTTATATCTGCTCCTAAAACTAAAGATGCCAGTATTTCTGCTGATAAAGCTGCTAAAGCCATCTTCTAAGACTAAGCTAGCTGACATCTGAGCCTTAACAGGTAGCTCACCTTCACTGTTTCCCACTTGGATGTTGTTTGTGAGGTTTGACTTAGTAGAAGTGATTGGGGTAAAACAGCTGGATTTCATGTTGCAGTACATACTGCCAAGGTGAGATGTTTCAAGGGTGGGTGGTTTATGAACATGATTTATATAGAAGCCGAATGGATGAATCACTTATATAGGCATTTGTGGCCTTTGCTTCTAGATCTCTTGCTGTTTGATTTAATCTGTTTTTCTTAACTTCCAAGTTCTTCAGTCAGTTGTTTCTGGAGATGGTATGGTGCCTTTCTGTTTGATAAACATTCAGCTACCTAAAGTGAAATGCAAGGGCCCTGGTGGGAGGAAGTAGCAATGATAATGAAATTCTGCGTGGCAGGTTTGTTTGGACTTTTTTCTCTTTTATAAAAGACAGGAAAATGTGTGAAAATTTTCAGCTCTCACTCCAAAACAGGGATGTTTGAAAACATTTCTCCCACTTCTGGCAGAAAAATTCTCTTCCATAATTTTTAGATCAAGATGTTCTTACAGCTTTTGTTCCCCTTTCCCTGGTGGGGGGAAAAAAAAAAAATAAAGAAGATAAAATCTTAAAAGTTCTGTTGCAATTACTTCTTATTTCTTTGTCCATTTACTAGAAAAACTGGGTCATTTTGTACGTGTGTGTGTGTGTAAGCAGAACACTTAGTTTTCAGAAAAAGTTCAGTTAATAATAGAATGAGTCTTTTTTGAACCTTCAAATACTGAAGTACTTGAAGTTTTTTTTAGCTTTCAAATATTTTACTGCTGCATTGATGTGGTCTTGGACAATCTCACATGGAAGTATACTATGAACTTAGGGTAGGCATGGGAGATCTATGTCAAAAATAATAAGATCCTACTGTAATTAGAATAATTAACATTGTGAAAAATAGGGTTAAAATGCTATAATTGTTAGCACAAAAATACATGAATCTTCTGTGGTTGTTTGAATACTCTAGTACAGTAGAAGAATATTCTTATTCACATAAGAAAATAAGTTTTTGTTGGTTTCTTTTTATTACTTTGGTGCAAACTTAAAACCCTAAAACAGGTCAAAGAGAGAGAAAAATAAAGAACTTTTGAAAGAATAAGCTGGCAGCAGTCATTAAAAAAAGAATGATCTTTCCTAAATACTCTCTGCATTTTTGCTTGATTGTCTTATAGAATAAATGGAACAGGTTTTACAGGGCAAGATTTGATAACAGAAGGCTAAACTGGTTAATATGTTAGACATTTCACAATACTCTTTAGAGCATTTCCCCACTTGATGACATGCTTATTTGTTCCATTTACACTGGAAGGAAGACTTGTCCAAGTATTTTTTTCCCCCATGAGAGGTGTCATCCTCTGTGGGAATTCACAGTTTATGCTTCTGGAAAGAAATGTGCTACTTTTCTACCAGCCTACTCACAAAGAGAAGATGTGTGGTTTCATAAGGCCTTCAGTTCTGCTAGCCCAGTCAAATGTTGCAGGACCTTAAAGCTCAACATTTTATAAAATGCTGCAGCTACTCTGAGGCATCAGTCGCCTTTCCTCTCACCCAAAAGAGACGTGAGAGGTTCTGTTGCTCTCACCAGAGACAAAAGGAATGGCAAAATTCCTACTACTCTCATATAGTTCCAGAACACGTCATTTTCTTTATTAATAAGAGTAGAAGGTGTGACTAAGAGGATGACTAATGGTGACTAAGAGGCAGACACTGTGCTATGAATCTCCATGTACTTCCTTGAAGGAAGGGATTGTGCATGTCTTGGGTTTTATTCCTATAGTTACATCTCTCCTAAAACTATATTAAAATCTTTCTGTCACAAAAAAATAGTGGTAGCATTTATCAGCTTTTCAGTTTACTGAGACTTTAATTCTTGCTTTGGTTGAGTCCCACAAGAAATGTTTGAGTTTTTTGTTTGTTTCTTTTTAAATATTAATTGAGTTTTAACTAGAAGAGTCAGCTGTGCTACAAATTTTGTAAGAGAGTATGGTCTCAAGAGAACCCTAGCCCACTTCTGTAAAATTCAGGTTTGTACAGTGTAAATATAAAATCCCATGTGCGGTCACTGAAACAGAATAAATCTGTGGTACTCACAGTTCGTACTTTCTCAGGGAGGCTTCCAGTGACTATGTTTACATGGTAACACAGGAATGGTCGGTTATTTTGCACTTGGTTGAGAGAAACTTCTGCTTACCTGGCATGACTGGTGGACATTAAGATGTTTTATTAAATACTGCTTAGTGACAAATCTGAAGTACTAATGCAAACAATAATATTTTCATTTCAGTTTTTTTAGACATCGGATTTGGTGGATCTTGAGTAAGACTCACATGGTATCTGTAACACTGAGACATCATGAGAAATTCTGGGATTAAAATTGTTTTACTTCAGTTACCCCACTGAATGCACTTCCCAGTTTAGTTCATTATCAATGCAGTTGTAAAATGTTTGTGTTGTACCAGTGAACCAAAAGATAGATATTGCACTATGTATTTACCAGGTAAAAAAAAAAATCTGAAGAATTTACTGAGCTTCCATCCCAAGTTAATCTTGGGGCTCTGGATGTTTTTTTGTTTTCACGAGACTGCAAATCAAACTGCAAATTTCTTGAGCTTATTTGGAATAGAGTGTTGTAAAAGTTTTCTTCAGGCATTTTTGGACTTGTCCATCTAGAAGGGAACAGCGGACACTTCACAGTTCAAAACAGAAAGAAAGGTATGGAAAACCAATAAAGGCGCTGGGGGTAAAGAGGGATTGTCTGTTTTCTGTTTTTCTGTTGAGTTGTGATTAACTATCGCATGTATTTTGGAGTCTGGTTTAAGACTTAGTTAAATTTTGCATCCTGGGTTTCTTTCTTCTGCTACCGGCAGAAAAAAAAAAGCCGGCTGGGGAGTACCGGGGAGTAAAACCGGGTCGGGAGTCCTTAGCGAAGCGGCGGTAAGCACGGGGGCCGATGGGGTGGATGCCCCAGAGCAGGCGGGCCGGGCCGTGCCGTGCCGGGCTGGCCGGCGGTACCGCGGCGCCAGCGCGCCCCCTGCAGGGAGCTCCGGCACGCCCGGCCGCGCTGCCCAGCATCCCGCACCCCCAGCCACAGCACCCTCGCCCGAAAAGCGGCCGGAAGTACTCTATCCATTATCAAATTGATTATTGAACCTTATAATTTAGGTAATAATGAAACAAAAACATTTTCTGCCCAGCTGCAGAAACGTTCATAAAGAAAACGATCATTCTTTGTCTAACCCTGGGTTTTTATTACTGTATTGATCTTCAACTTCCATGCATTTCACCGTTCTTTTTTTTCTAGTCAATTTAATTTGTACTGAATTAGTTTTTTACATCTGCAGTAAAATATTACTAAAATGTTCTATAAATTTTCATGAAGTGAGGATTTTCTTCATATGTTTTAGTAGGTAGTTTTAAGGAAATATGTTCTGCACCATCTGTGTCTTTAACTGCTCTCTGGTCATTTCACTGGAGTCATAAGTGTCCTCTTATGCCTTTTTCAAAGTATGATCTGGAGAACTGTGGATTTTTTAAAAGAGGGTTTGTTGTGGGTTTTCTTGGTTGGTTTGGGGTTTGTTTTTGGGGGGTTTTACCTTTTTTTTTTTTTTTTTAATTTTTCCCCTCTTTCTGAATCTACCTGCACTTCAGCCTCACTTTTATCATACTATTTTAATCTGTGAAGGACATACAACTATGAAGTAATTGCAGAGTGCTTGGGTATTTTCCTAACAAAGGAAAAGAAAACTAATTCTCTATTAGCACACGCAGTATTCCAGCTGTATGCAAATACACATCTATCAAAACCAGTCATTCGATGTCACATTTGAACAGGTTCTTAGATTCTGTTTTCTAAATCCTTTTGTAATTGCAAAAGAAAGCTGTAAGTCATTCCCGTTTCCATTTTTTTTTCCCTGAAATGAATTACTACATTTGCTTTCTACACCTATAAAGCACACTACAGAAAATCAAATAATTGTAAAAGATGAGGCTGTTGGCTCCCCTGAAAAAATGATGGCTAACAATTTGGCTAACTGCAGGAATGGACTTTGATTTGCTGGTGAGGCCCTCCAAAGCAATGCAGTTCCACAAACTCACATACTCATATGGGATAGCAAATCATAGAATCACAGAATCAGAGAATCATTAAGGTTGGAAGAGACCTTAAAAATCATCTATTCCAACCATCAACCCAGCACCACTATAATCACTCCTAAACCATATCCCTAAGTACCACATCCAGACACCTCCTGAGCAGTATCAGTGATGGTGACTTCACTTGACAACTGGACAACTTATTCCAGTGCCTGACCACTTTTTCAGAAATTTTGGATTTTTTTCTAGTATCTAATCTGAACTTAAGGCCATTTCCTCTGAATTTTTCACTTGATACATGACAGAAGGCTGACCCCCACCTCACTTTCAGGTCTCCTTTCCGGTTGTTGTAGAGAGCAATGAGAAACCTCCCGAGTTTCCTCTTCTCCAGCTGCCTCAGCCACTCCTCATAAGACTTGTTTTCTAGACCCTTCATCGACTTCCACTGACCTTCTCTGGACATGCTTGAGCACCTCAATGTCTTTCTTGTCATGAGGGGCCCAGAACTGAACAGAGCAGTCAAACTGTGGCCTCAACCGGAGTCTGGTCCTGCTGGCCACATTACTCCTGATGCAGATCAAAATGCCATTGCCCTTCTTGGCCACCTGAGCACACTGCTTGCTCATGTTCAGGCAGCTGTGAACCAGCACTCCCAAGTCCCTTTCTGCTGAGCAGCTCTTAATCCACTCTTCCCCAGCCCGTAGAGTTGCATGGGGTTGTTGTGACACAAGGGCAGGACACACATCTCCTTATTGAATCTCATGCAGCTGCCTGTCCAGTTCCCACTGAAGGGCATTCCTACCCGACAGCAGATCAACACTCCTACCCAATATAGTGTCATCTGCAAGCTTACTGAGGGTGCACTCAATCCCCTTGTCCAGATCACTGATAACGATATTAAACAGAACTGGCCCTGATATTGAGCCCAGAGGAACTGACCAGCCATGAACTAGATGTAACTCCATTCATCATGACCCTCTGGGCCCAGCCATCCAGTTTTCAACCCAGCAAGCAGTGCATCTGGCCAAGCCACAAGCAGCCAGTTTCCCTAGGAGAATGCTGTAGGAGATGTTGTCAAATACTTTACTGAAGTGTAGATAGATGACATCCACAGCCTTTTCCTAATCTAGTAAGTCAGAGAAGGAGATCACATTGATCGAACAGAACCTACCTTTCAAAAATTCACATTGGCTGGGTGTGATTCACTGATTGTTCTGCATGTGCTGTGCAATGGCACTCAGGATGATCTGTTCCACAACCTTCCCCAGTACGGAGTCAAGGTGACAGGTTTGTAGTTCCCTAGATCGTTCTTCCAACCCTCCTTCTGTATAGGCACTGCATTTGCTAATTTCCAGTAAATTAGAACTTCTTTGGTGAACCAGGGCTGCTGGTGAATGATAGAAAGAGACCTGACAAGCTCTTTTGCCAGCTTCCTCATTACCTTCAGGTGCAGCCCATCTGGGCTCACAGATGGAGATAGCCTGCTCCTTTATCTTTAAGATTTCCTTCTTCAAGCACATCCAGTCTTCTTGAATTCCCTTGTCCTTCATGCCTGACTGCCAAGGTACTGTGTCAACCCAATATCCTAAGCAGGTCAAAGCCTGCCTGCCAGAAGTCCAAGGTAGCAGCTCTGCTGGTGCCACATCTTACTTCATTCACTTTCAAAACTGAAGCCTCTATCATTTCATGGTTGCTATGCCTAAGGTGACCACAGACCACCATATCACCCACTAGTCCTTCTCTGTTCACAAATAATACCTCAAGTACTTTGTACATACCTTCTCCTATTTGTCGTCCTATCTGCTCTTCATTTAGGCTTATTTTAGAGATACCCAGTTGTTGAGGGATATGATGTTCTTGTTCATTGATTTGATTTGTTTCTTTTTTAAATAAAAAATAGGATGGAACCCAATAATGAGTTTGTAACAGTATTTCAGTCCACTTGTGAGTGTGGAATAGTGACTTTTGAGCTGATATATTCTCTCAGAATATATTGTGATCAGCACTCATTGTACAAAACGGTTGTACAATATGTGTGTTCCACCTTGTACTCAAAATTACTCTCTTCTGGGCTATGGCACCTTGAACAGAAGTGCTCCTGTTCAGGACTGGGGTACTGAAAGACAAGGGAACCTCAGGAAAAAATACTTGATTCTGACATAGATAGCAATGCTCCTGCTAAATTAAGGGTGACCTTGCAATGCCTCTCTAATGAGGGCTGTGATGCTGACATAGCAAAACTGAAATACCAAAGCTCCCTTCTGCTCATTTTGCTGTGGTTTACATGTTTCTTCACAAATTTCTATTTTAAATGTAGAAAATTGGTTAATTGCTATGGTCGTGCCAGCTTTCAGGTGCAGTAATTTGTCTTGTGTCTATCCAAACCTTCCTCTTCATTTGGACAATTATTCTCTTTTATTTAAATCCTCAGCTGTCCCTGTTGCCTGGTAAAGTGGAATAAACTTCCAGACACGCTCATTTGCACTTTGAGGAATTAAATGACCTCTCTTGGTTACTTTGTTTCATTTGTATTGTTTAGCTTGAACCAAGAAAATACCTCAGTGTGAATTTTTTGGACAGTGTCACCTGACTGACTCCTCTTCAATTTTGTTTTCTGTCCCCTCAACATTTCAGCCACCTGAGAAGGCTAAACCACTGAGGTCTTTTTAATCTAATCATTGCTGCTTTATCTCTGAGGCTAATAGAGTCAGTGGTTTTAAAGAGTGTATTTAATGTTCTGCATTTCATCCACATGAACTTTTACAGGAGATGTGTTGAGCCTTTTAAAAATCTAAGTTCTACCAATGTGCTCTCCATTCCTGCTACTTTTCTTACAATATTAGCAATACTAGTAGAAATTACCAGCCACAATCGTTGACAGCCATTAATAAATCTTCCCTCTGTCTTTCAGATTGACTCAGTCCAGTCACCACTGTAAAAATGAAGTTGTCTTTTTGGTCAATGTCACAAATATTTCGCTAGTGTGAACTCTTGACCTACTAGTAATATTCCTTTGAGTTGCTTCTCCCAGAATATGAGTCCCTTAGTGGGCTTCCACTTAACCAGCCAGATTTGCTGTTCTGTAAGGCACAAATCTTCCTATGTTTACATCTTTCTTATGTGGTTTGGGGGTGGGGTATCTTAACAATATAAATCACACATATTAAAGTTTTATGTTGAATGTCTTTGATAGCTGCCTAATCAGCATCCTTTGACAAGGTTATACATGAAATCATAAGTCAAGGACTCCAAGCAAGATGCTATAGATATTAGGATATACCTTATGGTGATCTGTCTTTCAGCGAGTCCAGTAATTGGAAATAAAAGGTGAAATGTTTTAAATTTCTCTTTTTAATTTCTGATGTTCCAGACAGCTTGTAGAGAATCCATTCACTGCTCTGTTCTTCCTCTCAGAAGATTGCCACTTATCCATTTTATGCCAGGTATCACACGTGTTTCAACTGTTGTCAAAGGTATACAAAATCTGTAAAAGAACTGCTTCACAATGCATGAAATTACCATTAAACAGTTACTAGTTTTCCTGGACTAGTGGAAGGTATTCCTGCCCATGAGAGAGTGGCTGGACCAGATGATCTTTAAGGTTGCTTGCAACCCAACCCATTCTGTGATTCTATGATTTATGTCTTAATGGATCCACATCACAGAGGTGAATATTTTCTCACTCTGCTTAGTAGAAAAGTCTGCCTAGAAAGCAGTAGAATTTAACATCACTATGGCCACAATAACTAATACATGAAAAGTAGACTAATATTTACGTTAAAATCTTATTCCCAAACTCTGCTCATTAGAGTCCTTATATGTCTGACACTCCAGCTTTAGTTGCAATGTACTACACTAATGATAGTGAAATACTGATAGTTACCTATTTAAAATTAAAGAATAATAACTTACACATTATTTTATATTTATATGTATCATGTATAATATGTCTCTTCTGTTCTCTAAGAAACCTTTTTGTTTTAACAACTAAGAATATAAGATAGTAAGTCTTATTAATACAGCATTGGATAGCACTGGGCAGACACTTTCTCATCATCTTAGGTAAGTGTGTATTCAGAAGTACATTACAATTATTAGCCACAAGATGGCTCAATAGGAGAGGAAAATGAAGCTTTTTTACATCAGAGAAAAAAAACCACATTTCTGCGCTTTAAAATTTAATTGGAATCTTGGCTACTCAGGCACTAGGACTCAATTCATCCAGTTCAATCCATTGTTAAAACACAGAAACACTGTACTGCTAACCCAGTTTAGACAAAAGGCAATCATGACCTTATTTTCCTTTATTACAAAGTTAAAAAATACAGGGGTTTTCCAGATCTTAGGAAAGACAGAACAAGAATGATGGAAGGAATCAAATTTTTAATGGCAAAACTTCATTGAAAAACTGTTGAATGTTGCACAGACTAAATAAGTCCTCAGGTATCATGAATCAAATTTATAATTCATTGATGGGTCATAAATTGCTAATACATAGAGTCCTGATCATTTAGTTGCCAACATTAAGATGTAAACAACGCTTATCTCCCTCTCTATTTACTTTAATACTACCTTCCCAGTTACTCATGATTTTGCTGCAAATGCTGTTATATATAGAATCACTTCATATCAAGATAGAATGCAAGATTCCTTTCTTCACATATAGACCGTTTTGGTTGAAAATGGAATTCTTCAAATTCATGCATATTGCCAGTAAGGTTTCTGAACATTTCTTAATAGCTGAAGCAAAACAAAGAAAATAAAACCACCTTGTTTGAAGCATCACATTTCTCTAAAACTTAGAGATCAACAAGTATCAGCTCCTGCATTTTACTCTATAGCAAGATTCATTGGGAGCACCAGTATTTTCTCTAAAGAAATAAGGTGATTAAATGTGAAGATGTTTGTGGATAAGCTGGGAGATGCATATTCCTGAATGACTACTCCCACAGCGGTGAGTCATAAGAGTATCAACACAGGTAGATTTAATGTTAATACACTGTTCCTGTGCAAACACTGCGAGCCCCTGGAGAGCCTCTCAATCCACATGGAACCATTTCTAGCAGGTAGCCCTCCACAAGAAGCTCTGTGAGAATGTGGATCACTTGAAAGTATGCTCTTGAAGCAAGAATAATTTCTGCTCCCTGGTTATTGAAGACTATGAATATATATCTAGGACTGAACTGAGTATGACAGGAAGAGTATGCTTAAATGTCAATGCCTTTTCTAGTAGTGAAGTAGTAACTGGAATGAAAAAAATGAAAAAGCATAGCTTCCCAAGGATAAAAGAAAAAAGAGTGAGACTGAAGAATTGTCATACTCTCCTCCTCTCTTTAAGGTTTGTCTTTTCCCCCCTCTCACTTTTACACCAAAGTCCTTTCAAGGTAGGTGTGATTACTCTCATCATGTTCCTGACTTTCAAAACTCTTTTTGACCTTTCATTTATGCTAACTGATGGCTTTGGCTGCTACCTGCACAGCCTTTGGGAAACAGCCCTTTGGTAGTGTGCCTACTGTTCTTGCACTTTGGTGAGGGTATCTAGCCTTGGAGAAAGCAGGTAATGTGGTGCTGCATTCAGCTCATGAGGAAAGGCAGGAGAAACTGAGTATAACTTATTTGCTCCTTGCTTATTGAAGAGCTCCCAGGGAGTAGGGGAGAGGGAAGGAAGCTTCATGGGGACTGTGAGCAGCAGCTGCAGCTCAAAAGGGGGGAAATGATAAAGGTTAGGGAAGCAGCAGGCAGAGGCAGAGCTTGCTGATTAGACCCTGGAGTTACAGAAATCAACCCCTTCGTCATCTGTTTCTTCTTCCTCCCACATCTGGCTCACCAGCTGCTGCCTGAGAGCAGAGTTTTGCAGCACTAGAGAGGCAGCAGGTCTCCAGAAAGCATTTTAGCAGCTCCCACCACTGCCTTCCCGGAGCATCCTGTGCCTCTCTCAGTCTGTTTTCCAGACACTCAAATTCCTGTCAGTCTGCAAGGTGCTCAGGGTCCTGCTGCCATCTCCACAGACAGCTCCACTGTTCTTTTTATTTATTTATTTATTTATTCATTTATTTATTTAATTTTTTTTGGCAGGTCCATCTAATCAGGCACTGATCAGAACGCTTGTCTGAGCAATCCCTGCAACTGATCAACTCTATTTTTCTGTGTGATTGTCTTCATCACTCAGTGTCTGACATTTGTGTTTTTTTCAAGCCAGACTATCTAGAGAGTAGAACAAGATATGTGAACCAGCTACTGGAGACACTTTTAAAGTGTGAGACACTAGCAGACTTCAAGTTGCACTAGCTGGAGTTTTAGGCTTAGGAATTTAGGGGTTGAACACTGAATGGACCATAAACTGGGACAGCTACCAGAGAAACTCATCCATAAAACCTCCTAGTAAGCCCCAAATTTGACCAGCCTTAAAGACAGAGCAGGAATGGGCCATTTTGTTCATTACTTTGTAAGTACTCTTTGTATATGTGTGATGCCTGTACAAGAACGGTACTCTTGTCTGTGTTAATCCCTGAATGGTTGATCATGCTTATGTATGTGAGACTTGTGTATATAGCAGAGGACACTGAAAGAGGTCTGCTGGCGCAGGCCATTGCAGGAATGGGAGTAATGAGGTTTTGCAGGTGTCTCCTGCAGAAACAGGTCTGTGTATTCCTCTGGTTTCTCAGGTTTTCCAGTCTTGGCAAGTCAGTTCGGAAGCTCAAATGAAATACTGTCTCAGAGTTATGCTTCCAGACAAAGACCTCTTGAGTGCTCTTCCAGGAACAAGTGCATACTTTCAAAGAATGATTTCAAGGACACTGCCATTATTGTACTGAGTTTTGTCCCATGTACTTTGAAACAATCACCTTTCACACACCGTTGTAGTACTGAGGTTAACAAGCCCTGATACAACCAAAGTCTCCTTCTCCTTGAATTTTCTGAGCAATGAAGTAAATACAGTCAAAATGGCAGAAACATAAGGAAAAAAATAATAATTTTAAATGTCATAAAAAGTTCATCTGAACAATTAGAGGTTCAGTGAGATCGGGAAAGAGACAGGAAAATAAAGGAGTTCAGATGGCAGCAGAAATAGGATCCTGACCAAGGGTGAGAGATGAATGAGAGGGGAGCAACAGAGTCAGAAGGATGAGCTGAAGTCTGGCAGCAGAGGGCAAGTAGAAAGATTTTCACAGCATCAGTTTGACTGTATTGCTTTAGAAACCTTCCAGTTTGTTGTGAGATCTGTACACTTCAGAGGGTCTTTGCGGAGTGTGAGTCACAGTGATTCAGAGTCTTTTGGGCCACAACTCCCAGTTTAGTTTCCCATGAAGCAAATATAGCTCTTCTGCCCATTCCTCAGTAAATATAGACTGTCAGGGCTTCAAACCAAGGTGCTGCTCTGAGCCAAGTTGCTAATCTAGGCACAACTAATGCTGTTTATTCTTTCCTTCTAAAAGTAGTGGGGCCAGTGTCTATCAACCATAAAGAATCAACACATCAACTGATAAAAAACCCCAATAAAATAAAAGTGTGCAAGGGCTAAAAGGTCCATATATATTCCTTCTGTCATCGATGACTCACATCAGTGCCCTGAGTGAGCGGTGCGTGGGCAGCTACGATTCTGTCACACAAAGCAGAGATATTCAGGAGGCAGACTTTCTCAATGAGTTTCCATACATATTTTATCAGCTTGGATGTTATCTTTTCTGGCTAAGTAAAAATAACTTGCAAACTCCAGCAAGATAATGAAAAAGAAAAAGTGAAATCAATCCCTTTTAAATATATTTTCTTGCAGTCATTACTTGAATATTGATTTTTAGTGAGAGCTTCCAGAACAGTACATTTTGACCTGCATATGCGTAACTGCTATGACTTAGAAAGGAGCAGCTGTAGTTGAGGTACATTAAGTTTAAAACTCAGGTTTAACTAATTAAATGCTGTTTATATGGTTTTTAGCATGTGATCTCTTGACGTTACATTGAAGGTCATACTTTCAGAGAAAAATAAGAGGCACTTGTTTAATATGAGGCTATGTCTGGATAACAGACATTGCAACCTAATAACTTCACAATATGAGCAAGTTACATTAATATAAGAATATTTAACATACAGCTATTTGATATTTCAAACAGCTTCACAAGGTCTTTAAAGAATCATCATTTTCTAATCTAGATGTTTGTAAATAACTTTCAACTTTGATCTATAACTTTTACTGAAATAAATGGTCTGGTTTTAGTGTTTAATGGAGAATTTTATAACTTGTTTTCTTTAGTAATATAAAAGTCCTCCCTTTTCATCCCTCAAAACACAAGTCACCATCTTTCAGACAGCACTGAAGCAATCTATAAGCAATACTCAGAATATCTTATTCTTATTTTAAAAACCCGTTGTTTTTAAAATGCATATTTGCACTTGAAAACCATTGTTTTTAACAAAGGAAAAGAAATATTTTAACTAAATAAATAAGTGAGCCAGCTAGAAAGCAAAAAAAAATTCACAATGAAGGCTAACGGCAATTTTAATTACACTGTTCAAAAGGAGAAATAAAGACATTCAAATAAGGTGAGGAAAAAAAAAATAATTCCAAGAGAATCAAAGAAACAGTGCTGACTTAGCTAGGGCCATGATTTTGATTAGTGTCTTTGGTCAAATTGAGAGTTAGAGCACTGCTCATGGAAACACCACAGTTGTTTTGATTTTCCCGTGCTCAAAGCAGCAGGACTTCATAGGCCATTGAATCCTTAAATGCATCCATAGAAGGGCAACAAAGCTGATGAAAGGCTTGGAAGGAATGTCTTATGAGGAATGGCTAAGAACTCTGGGTTTGTGTAATTTGTGGTCAGCCAGTTGGACTAGTCACTGTAAGTTCCTTCCAGTTGAAACATTCTAATGTATTCTATTCTATTCTACTCTCTTCTATTCTGTAGTACATCCTTTTAAACACAGCTTAGCAATAAACACTCAACTTTATGATCTTTTTCTGCTAGTGAGAATAAACAGAATAACTTACCAAAAAATGGACCTTGGGTATTGATCAGGCCAGAAGACGTAAAACATTTAGAAGTGTTTTATCATGTGAAGCACAAAGAGGGAAACATACAAAGGTATGCATACCTAGTTTTGATGTGTTCTGGTTGTTAGAGAACTCGATATCTTTTTACATTGTCATACTTGAACACTCTTAAATGTTATATGCAAATAAAAGGTAATCTACTGACACTCAGTGCAGTTTTGTGTGGTTTTATATTTTTATTTCAAATTATGTTTTATTTAAACTGAAAAAAAAAAAGAAAAAGAGTTTATTGAGCAGGAATTAATGTTCAATATTGGTTACAGTTATAATATGACTGTACTTTTCATTTATAAATTCCATTTCATTTGGAATAGAGAAAATCAAATTCTTTTGTCAAGAACAGAGTTTGGAGGAAGTCCTATAACTGAAAGTAATGTAACTGAAAAAGTTATAGAATGGCAATGTAACTAAAAAAAGAAGTTCTATTATAAATATATATTTATAAACTCTCCATACGAGAACCTCTGAAGCTTTTAAAGTTAAGACAAATTTAGAAAAAAAAAAATTCAATTTCTCTGTTCTTAGATTCAAATTGACTTTTTGCTCTTATTAATTCTTGGCAATATTTATTATTCATTGAAAGATGGCAATCTCGTCCAGCTTTTCTTGGCTAAACAGACAAGATGGCCCTGAATGCTGTCTAGATGAATCTTAAAACTCTCCAATATTGGAGAATCCACCACTTCCCTGGGGAGATTATTCCAATGTCTGACTGTAAAAAATTTTCCTCTTGCATCCAATCAGAATCTCTCCAGGAGTTACTTGTACCAATTACCCCTCTCCTTTTCCAATGTGACTTATTGTAAAAAGGCACTCTTCATCTTCTTTGTAGCCACCCTCTAAACACAGGAACATGGTGATAATGTCTCCCCTAAGCCTTCTCAAGGCTGAATAAACCCAGGTCTCTCATCTTTTGCTCAAAAGGCAGGTTTCCAGTCCTTTGATCATCTTTTTGGTCCTTCTCTGGACCCTCTCCAGACTGTCCACATCCTTTCTGTATAGCAGGAACAAAAACTGAACACAGTATTCCAGGTGTGGCATTACAAGCACCAAGTGAAATGGGATAATGGCTTTATCTCTGCAGGCAATGCCCTTGTTGATACATCCCAAAACCGCTTTGGCTTTCTTTGCTGAAGCAGCACACTCTTCACTCATACTGAGCTTGTTGTTCTTCAGGACCCCCAGACCCCTTTCCACAGAGCTGTTCCCCAGCTGGGTAGATTCCAGCCTGTGCTGCACTCCTGGATTATGCTTTTCCATGTGCAAGACTTTACATTTGTCTTCGCTGGACTTCAAAAAGTTCTTGTTAACTCACTCTTCCAACCTGTATAACTCTTCCTGCAGGGTAGCAATTCCTTCCAAATTGTCCACTTCATCAGTGTAATCAGCAAACTTCTTCAGGGTACACTTGGTTCTATCATCTAGACCACTTATGAAGATACTAAATAGTGCTGGGCGCAATATGGACCCCTGTGGACCCCACTGGTGACAGGTTGCCAGTTTGAAAAGGTACTATTTACCACCCCTCTCTGGATATGGCTGTCAGAGAGTTCTTCACCCACCACATGGACCACTTGTCTGGACAGTAACACAACAGTTTCTCTAGGCAGAGGCTGTGGGATACTGCATCAAAACCCTTGGAGAAACCCAGGTAGACAATGTCCACTCCTTACCTCACATCAACTAAGCAGGTTACTTTGTCATAGAAGGCAATCAGGTTTGTCAAGCATAATTTGGCCTTTGTGAATCTGTGCCAGTTTTTCCTAAACACATGCTTCACTTGACTTGTATCACCCAGGAGAATTCATTCCACAACTTTGCCAGGACGGAAGACCAATCAGCCCCAAAATTTGCTAGATCCTCATTTAAGTCTTTCTTGTAGATGGGGGTGGCATGAGCTTTTTACCATTCTTCTGAGATGTCCCTCAGTCTACACGGCTTCTCAAAGATTACAAAGAGTGGCTTCTCATCAATGTCAGCTTGCTCTTATATTACGCATGGGTGGATATTATCAGGACCCATCTATTTGCAGGGGTCAAACTCCTGTAATCATTCACACACCAACTATTCCTTCACTGATGGTGTGTCTCTGTTTATATCAATGTGGATTTTGTTCCCAAGGCCAGGGACCAAACAGTGCTGGTGAAGACAGAGATGAAGAAATTATTGAAACCCTCTACCTTTTCAGAGTTGGTGACTAATTCACCTCTCTTGTTTAACTGTGGGCCAATGTTTTCCTTCTGTTGCATTTGTTTACATACATGAAGATCCCTTTCTTGTAACTTTTGACATCTCTGGTCAATTCAAATGTGTGCTCACCCTTTGCTTTTCTAATCACATGTCTATATGCCCTGGCAATGCTCTTGTAGTTCTCAAAGGGTATTTGCCCACATTTCAATCTCTCTCACACCTCTCTTGGTTTTGAACAGAAACTCAGAAGGGAACACTTGCTCTGGCTATTTCCTCTACCTTTAGTGGGGATGAACTGTTCTTGTGCTTCCAGGAGTGCATTCTTGAAAAATTCTCAAAGCTCTTTTATTTTCCATAGAACCTTCCCATGGAATCCCTCACAGAGCAGAAGTCTGCTTTTCTAAAATCTAAAACCTTTGTCTTATTACTAACCTTCAGCATGCTCAGCAGTATTCCAACCTCCACAATATTTTGACCATCGTATCCAAGGCTTTTGAGCTATTAAGAACTTCAAATATTCAAAAAATTTAAATTCTCTTTGCCCTTTGGTTTATGCATTTGTTTTTATTTATGGGCTGCATTAGAAATAGCCTTCTCTACTGGTCAAGGAAGGTAATCCTTCCTTTCTACTCAGTACTGGTGAGACAGATCTGGAAAGTCTGGGATCGCTAGTACAGAAGAGTCATATACATGCTGAAAAGAGTCCACTAAAGAGCCACAAAGACAGGGGACTGGACCACCTGCCACATGAGAAGTGGGTGCAAAACTAGGGACTGTTCAGCCTGAAGAACAGAAAGCTCAGGGGGATAACATCAGGGGCTATTAATATTTGATGGAGGAAATGAAGAAGGAATCAGGGTCATCACAGTGGTGTCCAGTGACAGGACAAGAGGCAAATGGCCCAAATTAAAGCACATGAAAATCCATCTGAGCACAGGAAAACACTGTTTTATTGTTAGACTGGTCAAACTTGGGAACAGGCTGCCTGACTGGACATGATGTTGGGTGTTCTGCTTTAGCTGGCAGTGATGGAGCTGGAGAGTTGAACTATATGTTAGATATAGAGGATTCTCTGATGCTGTGATTCTGTGATATATTTCACTCCTTATTTGAGAATTTGCTAGTACACTATTTGAAAGAAATTCTCTAGTGTGCTGCTTTGGGCTGGGGTAGAGTTAATTTTCTTCACAGTGGCTAACACAGGGCTAGTTTTGTATAGTTTTGGCTAGAAAGTTTTAGAAGAGAATTTTCAAATTTTTCATGACATCAGTGAGAACACTTCAGACATGTATAAGCACTTTAAAAAATATTAAATTTAGTATATAAACAGCTCAGGAATGCTGACCTGGATTTTAGTGTAAAGATACTCAGAATTATTTACAGACTCATGATGATCAAAAGACAATAATTCATTCCTTCTGTAATTCAACTAGATGTCAGTTGAAGAGAAAAAGGTCAGTTTATTTTGTATAGAAAAGCTGTAATTTATTAGTTAGAAAAAAATTTATACCTGTCAGGGTTTACTTTGTACATATTCACCCTCAGTTTTCTAGTGTTTGAATGGTTAGTAATTGTGAATGTTCAAAAGCAGATTTAAGTAGAAAATGTAATGTCTCACAGATGTTTAGCTATTGCTGTTTTCTTTCCCCTTTAGTTTGAGGTTGGTTTTCTGTTTTTTTTTTTTTTTTTTTTTTTTTGGTTAAATACTTCAGATATTATTTCTTATTTCCTGAGTTAGCATAATTTCTATGCATGGTGTATTGAGTGTATTGTTTGGTTAAAATTTACTTGTGAAGCTTTGAGTTAAATGAATTCCAAAGTATGTAAACAACAGCTTTTCTATGATTCCACAGAAACTTACTTTGTTTTTCTATTACAATATTTTCCATAATACTAACAACATGATTGGTATATTCCCAAAGGCAACATTTTTATCAGCTAGAAATGATATCAGCAAGAAATGAATCATATATATTTGAGCCTAGTTTAACACAGTTACTGATTTTCAAGGACTATGAGCTAATCTCTAACTCATTAAAGTATTGTAAAGCATGAGGAATAAATGAAATTCATTTGAAGTATTCATCCATGCATTCTTAATTGCTTTAGCTTGACTAAAGTCTGGCTGGTGTCTAAATGAGAATAAGAACAGGCTTTTAACAAGATCTATCAGCCAGAGTTAATTTTTGGCTGCCTTCATGCCACAGGTCTGGAAATTTTGCTGGGAGATACTTGACTCCCTGCCCAACAGCTGATCAGCTGGATCATGAACCAGGTTGATGTTGTCACAAAGAGGAGAAAGAAAATAAGCATCACATGAGCAGTCAAAGCATACAGCCAAGAAGAGTCTTTCAAACGCAGAGCCTGTTTCCTTGAGCAGCTAATTTCAGGCCCAAGATATGGAAGGCGCACAGTGGTAGATAAATACAGAAAGGTCCCATAGCTTGGAAAGTTCTTTTTTCTGAATATTGAATGGGAAAAAGCAGATTTCTCTTGTCATCTGGAGAGCTTCTAACATCATGCATTGTCAATATGCAGGGGAAAAAAAGGATTTTTGGTATCAAATATTCTACTTTAGCATTCTATGATTTTCATAGAATCTGTGCTTGATTACAGTTCAGAGCAGAAAGCTAAAATAAAATTAACACAGTAAATAGTGAACTAGGTGTGAGAACAGCAGGCCTCTGTGTCCTTGAGATTGCAAGGGGACAAAAAGGTTATACTTCATCAGAAATTACAGTTATTTTTAAAATTTGAAGCCAAAAATAATCTTTGCACTAGCACTAATCTACCCCTTCTTCTTTCTCTTAGCTTTTATTGTGGAGCATGATGTTATATGGTATGACATATGACCCCTTTCATCATTTGGAATAAAGTGTCCTGGCTATGTCCTCTCCCAAACTCTTGCTTACCCACAACCTACTGGCCTTTAGGATGGAGTGTGCCAGCACTGCCCAGCAGTAGCTAAACAACTGGTATGTTATCAGCATCCCTCTGACTACAAATGCAAAGCACAACACTAGGAGAACTGCTACGGGGAAAGCTAACTCCATCCCAGCCAGACCAAATACGCTCACACTGTTTCTACTCATTCTTGTAAATACTGGGGGTTTTTTGAACTGCATTTTTTCTCTTTTCAGTTTCCTTATTTCCTGCTATGCTATGGTGGATCTAGAAAATTAGAAAAATCAACTATCTCTGAAAGAGTTGAAATGTATGTCTATTTCCTTTGTCCAGAAACTCCTCCCTTAGGAAAGAGGAGAGAGGGTTGTTTCCAAAATCAATGTTGTACTCAACCCTTACTCATCAAAGACAAAATTGATGAAAAGTTTGGGAAAAGTAACAGGAGAACAAAGAGGTCTTCAGCCTGCACACAATATGTTCTACAAATATCCTGGATCCTCTAGAGCCTCTGAAATCACAACAAAACAAAAAAAAAAAATAAAATTATAGAGGATAAGAGCTGAATTTACTTACTTTTGAAAAGAATGGTCTTCTGATGTTTTTTTCCAGCTTATTCCGTGTAAGACTTCTGGTAGAAGTTGTCTTGTTTAAGTGCTGTTGCTGCTATTGTTTTCTCATTATTTAGTAGGTCTATCTTAATTTCTGTTTACTGAAAGCAACAGTCATTGCATTGTAGTTTGGTCATGGTAGAATATTCATTAACAGCATTTGTCATCAGCTCTGAAACAAGCAATGCTTGAAATATGCTTTATCACATTTTCTGCTGTGCATAATGAATGAATATTATTCAGACTGAAATAGAATGATTATACAGACTGAAATATTAGTTATGCATTCTTTTAACTGTGAGCCTGAGATTTCTTGAACTCAGTGCCCTGAACAAATGTAAAATGCTTTTCCTTTGAATTCCTAATACCTTTTTTTGTGTATTTAGTAGAGAGAAGTACTGTGTTAACTTTTTGGTCACTCAGACAACCGTCAGTGCAGTCTATGGGTCAGGCAGAGGAGACAGCACCTAATATTACTCTGTCTCTTTATTCACTGTTGAGTTCATTAATTTGGATCTGCCTTCTCTTCCACTTCTTATGGTTTTCTTAGGAATTTGGGAATTTTAAAGATTTTGTTCTACCTGGCAAATTAGATTGAAATTGTACAGTGGACAAAAAGGTACACAGGGAGAGGCTGGAAAAAAAACCAGTAGTTACCAAACCGTAGCAAACAAGGCAGAAAATTGCATGACCCTAACAATCCCCCTTGTAGAGATTCAGAGGACAAGGAACAGTAGAGGTTTTCCAATGGTAAACCTTTCTCTTACATGGGCTACTTGCTTTTCAAAATATGAGGGAGCATACTGAAAAGTTTTAATATTAATTTGATTGGCACAACTTTTAAACTATTTCACATCCCATTTTATTTCTAAACTTGTTTCTTTTCTGATCAAAAAGGCAACAAAAAAGAAAGAAACTTTGACAGACATGCCAAGTTCATTATTTCAGGTATGGGAATTGTTACCTTCTCTTGTCTCCATAAACACACCGAGGTCCCACCGAAGTATTTCATACTTCATCTTTTATACTTCCTCAAAAAAGTTTTTAGTGTTGACAGTAAATTCCTAATGTATTGATGGAAGACAAACTATGAGCCAAGTTGTAACTGCCCCCCTGATGGAGCTATTTTCTTCATTTTTCTACACCCCATGGCTCTTTCACTGTAGCTTTTTAGCTATTCTTTTGAGTAATAGAGAAATACAGTGGGGGGAGAAATAGATACCCTTTATATCAATAAATAGCTATCTTTTCATCTGGTTTTATAAAAATGTGGTTTCAGACAATATGGAAGGTCCTTTACAATGTTTTTATTTCATTCATTCCTTCTTCCAAGTTTTGCTGAGGAAACCGAGATTTATTTTTTAAAACTTGACTATTAATTTAGAAAAATACTCTTTTAATAGAAATATAGTAAAGTGACAAATATTAGAAAAGTTCCAATTTTTCTTTAAAAAATTAATCACTGTCTGTTTACTATTCTATTTAGATGAAATAGTTTCCCTGAAAAAAAGATGATTTCTAGAGTTTTTTGGTTTTTTTGCTCAAGCGTTGATATTGGAACTGCTTCTTTTAACTTTTATTTATCATATCTATCCAATGTGGATAACAGGGCCCAGAGAAATAGCAGAAAGGATGAATGGGGCAAATTTAGATTAAAATTTTTTCTTTCAGAATTTTGTTAAGATTTGCTTTACACCAAAAATAACTGAAAAATTAAATGGTAGAGAGAAAAAAAATAAAAGAAACAGTCTCAAATTTTAGTAGAAAGACTAATTTCTTCAGAATCCTGTCATGCTCATATACTCAATTCTGTTTCCTGCAATACCAATGGGAAATGCTTTCAAATTCAACAGTAGCAAAATCAGCATCTATTCATTTTCAGGTTTTCGTTCACCTTTCATTTTTCTTCTGAGCTTTTAAAAAGAAATCATCAAGGAAAATACCTGATGTCCTGAACGTGGTAAGATTTTTTTAATTACAAGATTTGCTGTATCTTCTTGCTGAACAAAAGTACACTTAATCTAACTAATATTGTTATAGATTTATTACTATTATTAAATATGCTGAATCCCTCATGTTTCAAAAAATCCATTGTGATAAAATAGTTATAGACTATCTAGAATTGGATAAGTATTGAGTGATGGAAATTACTAGCAAACTCATTAAAAGGTAATAGATATAAGGGAGATGTTAAGATTATAGAAGTTCTGTGGTAGTGATTAGGAGGTCAACAATATTTCTTTTTTCTTCTTCTTTTGGAATATGAGTGAGTTCTGGGATTACTTCTGTGATTTTGCACACTTTTAGTCTAATTGCTATGGTAGTTTGTTAGGGTCTTTTAGTACTTGAATTATTTCTATTCTGAAGAGGCAGAGCAAGTGATAGTGAAATGGAGTAAGTATTTGCACAGCAGGAGCAGAAAACTGCCTGAAGCTCTGCCAGCTCCAGCTGTGAGGAGATGCATCTGCTTGGCTAAGTAGAGTCAGATCAGTATTTAGATCCTATTTCTTTAAAAAGCAGGACTTGAAAATTTGTATGGGGTAAGCACCAGCTGAGCCTGGTGGTGAGGAATATGTGGTGTTCTCACTTTGCAACTGGCTAACTCTTTTAAAAATAACAAATAAAAAAAATTTTAAATGTCTAAGTCTCATACCTGTTGTGTGCATTTTGGACTTTTCCTTGTGCCACCGAAACTTAGTTTTTGTCACCTCCTTGATTTTAGAAAGCAACTCTGATGATATTTGAACCATTTTTTAAATCTCTGAACATGAAAAATATTCATGAACTAGTAGTATACAAAACAAAATAATAGGGAAATGAAATAGTTTGTACTGTAAATTGATGGTCCATAACACTTAAACCATATATAAAATGAATGTTGCTTCAAAATATATAACTCACTATGGTTTCCTGAAGAATACAAGTGTTTGATATTTCATTTATTAAATAGTTAACATATCCAATGTGTTCAGTAGAGGAAAGAAAATTCTCCTAAAAAGACTGTTGGATGGCAAAATTTTCTGTCAAAATTAAATGTGGGTTTGAAGAACATTTAATAAACATTTTCCTCAGTACAGATTGTTGAGATAATTAACACTGATATATTAGACGGAGCTGCTTCTTGAATATATTTCCTATCTGCAGATGGAACACACTTAATCCAGCTTAGGAGTTTAAATCAGTGTAGAAAATCTATGCAAAATACCTTCTAGTCTGACACCTAGCAAGGTCATATGTGGTAAGAAAATATAAATAAATGTACAGCACTATGAAGGAAAGGGCAGCTAACTTCAGAATGGCAAAAATAATTGCTTTGTTAGAGAGGACACTCAAATGCAATGATGGCTCACGGGGGATGACACTTGTTTCATTTTGGTTTACAAAGAGGATAATCCAGGTGCAGCAGAGAATTGATGTGAATGCAGGAATCCAGGAGATGATGCTGGCACACAGAATGAGGGTTGCTGTCACATGCCTGCCCAAAATTCACTTTCAGTATGGGAGGGAAAACAAATACAGAAGCAACTAGAAAAAATATAACTTCTAAATAGAAACTGACAGCACTGCAAATGAAAGGCAGGGCCAGGGACTTACTGGAATAAAAGGTAAACCAATCAAAATGGAAGAAAAGTATAGTAAAAGTCTTAATAAACACAAAGCTTAATTTATTAGAGAGATTTTATGTAGTGTTCCAGAAATTAAATTATATCTGTTGAGTTGTATTTAGCACCTGTTGCCAAAGTAAGTAAGCACTGATGAGGTATGAAGTTCTCATGTCCCTGAAGTCTAAGCCCATGCTGCCCAGCCTATGGCTGAAATTCAAATATGCTGCTTTCAAGTGTCACTGTTGCTGCTCATGCTCTGCATTTCACTTCCCACTTCACTTGCTTCTTTAGTATGTTGAGAAGCACAAAGCATAATATATGTGTTGTACTGGTCCACTGTGGCTGCCACTGGGCTAGAAAAGGTGAGGACTTCTGAGTAAGCTTTCTTATATGTCTGAATTCATTAATAAACCAATTTCATTTATTAATCAAGATTAATATAGAAGACATTTAAAATCAGATGTTTGTAAACTGACTTTGAGACACAATGGCAATTATATTACTCTTTATACTGTCATGGGGGATACAATTTTTACTACTAGATCTGGTGAATAATTCACTATACAAAATTTTTTACATACTTCACTATTTTTCCCACCTCAAATTCAGCCCGTTTTTGAATAGCCTGATGATTCATCCTTGCAGGTAATCTCTTGATTTGTACTTTTGACCAATGGCTGAGTACAAATTTTCAAGACCTTTTTAAAGTGCTTATTTTCTACCCTGTTCACATTTTAGAAAATTAGTTTTGAAAACTCTCAAGTAGTCATATAGTTGCAGTTTTTTCTATTGACTGTTCTAAACTTACACTTTGGCTTAGTCTTACTTAAAGCTGTTAGATAGCAACTTTTTCCTCCCTAAGTCACTTTTCTGATGCCACATTTCAGTAATAAGTGGAGCTATTTTTTCCATTCTACCTCATCGTTGCATATACTATTTTCTACAGATGCTCAAAACAGCGTATCACAAAGAAAAGAAATCCATGTAAACCATCGCAGTCATTTACTCTGAGACACCACAATACTGCAAGTGAAAATACGATCAAGCTTTGATATGCAGACAGGATAGGTGAAGCGTTTGTGTTTCCTGATCCACATTATCAGCTGAATATTGTTGGATACCACTGGTATTACATGGACTATCTTGAATATCAACCTGACACACACAGATGAAGGATGATTGCTTAGAATTTTAAGAGGTGATCTAAGCAGTTTAAGTGAAGTATCTTCCTTACCCTTCATTTCCTGTGAAGTAATGCCTTTGTCTTCCCTCTGTAGAGCCAGACAACTAAACCAAAACCAAAACAAAACACACCCTCACAGAGTCAAATAGATTATTGACTAGATTATATTTTTGAGTTGGCAATAAAACATTTAAAACTCTGAAGTTCTGAATCCTGAATAGCCATCTCTAGGACATTTTACATGTTATTGTATATCCTGAATGGAAACAATGTTAGGATGATCTAGTTGGTATTTATTTGCAGTTCTTCTCATGTCTGGAGACTGTAAATAACTCAAAATTACTTAAAATAAATATTTTATTTTTTTCCTAGCTAAAGATATGTTACTTAAAATATATAGATCCTTTCAAAGGTTGTCTCACTGTGTGAAGGGAATGCCGATTGATTTTCTATAGGAACATGTCTCAAAAACAAACCAGTAACAGATACATTTAAAGCTTCACCACAAACACAAGAGATTGCATGAACACAGAGATTGATCTATTCTATTTTCTTTCATTAAACATGTTCCTCTAGGTCCCTTCTAGGAAAAATAATGTGGAGACACTTTTTGATGCTTCTGATACTGGGACTGTAAAGTGAATAAAATGAGGATTTTTATGCTTCACAGTCATAAATCTTGTATATCTGAAGAGCAATGTAAGCAATTTTAAAACTTAGAGAAAAATACACTCCCATATTTCTTCAGTCAAAGTGTATTGGTATAGCAGGAATAAATTAAAAAAAAAGTGCAGCGAGCTTCAATAACTTGATACAGATTTATTCTATGTCAATTCTTTGAGGAAAAAAAAACAGTGAGAGGCACACCTTTGCTTTATCTTCAGTAACAGGTTACAGTTGATTTTCTTAACCTAGGAGTAAAACCAAAATTCATTTTCCCATTAACTAAAGTAATCTTATAAGATCTATAAGAGCCAGAGAAAAAATGCTGGGCTTTTTTTCTCACCCACCATCCCACAAACAAAATTAGGTGTCTGGCAGAGAAAATGGATATATATTCTGAATTTACCTCCAGACAAATGCATTGAGTTTTCCTTCAGATTTACTAAGAAATCCTTCTACACCTCCCTTTCTCACTCAGCCTGCTGGTACAGTACATAAGGCTAAGAGAAAACATTTCATTTTTTTAGCATCTTTCCCTCCTGTAATACTCTCTACTACCTTATATCCTTGATTCCCCCATCTTTGTTCCCATACATGAG
Source organism: Anabacerthia variegaticeps (assembly GCA_035583185.1). Classification (NCBI taxonomy): domain Eukaryota; kingdom Metazoa; phylum Chordata; class Aves; order Passeriformes; family Furnariidae; genus Anabacerthia; species Anabacerthia variegaticeps. Next base: position 51,633,639 of record JAWWEW010000112.1, read on the forward strand.
CAAAACTAAAGGATGTCCAGGCATTTGTTAATGATCCCGGATAAATCTTGTCCCAGAAGCTGGCAGACAACAGGAAGTTACTCAATGTGCTTTCAATAACAATCTGTCTCCAGCATTTCTTAATTCTGAACAGTTCAACATCATTTAAATACTATTTTGATCCAAATTATTTTGCATAGTCTCACTGGATCATTTGCCGGATGTTTCTTGCTCACAGGACCGACTAAGTGTACACAACAAACATCCAAATTCAGAAATAGTCAATGCATATATGTAAAAGTCCAGTTCTTACCACTTTCCATTACTGATGAGGGTTGCATTTAATGTTGTGTACCTGTCTAGAAGAATGCATTCCAACATCAATATTTTTTTGAAATCTATTTATATGCCAAAGGCTTTTCTGGCTGAAAAATTATTAGTTGAGTGGGTCATTCTTTTTCCCAGAAGTCATATGCAGATAAATGTACAAAGATGTGCACAGTTAAAAGATATACTCCATGTTGATGGTCCATAATTCAAAGTTATTGAATCGTAATGATTCAAAAGGCACAGTGCTGATATCAGTAATAGCAGACTAAGATAAAAATCCTTGTCAAAGGAAATAGAATTTTAATCTGTTTGTGGCCTGGTTTCATAAGGGAAATAAGTTTGTGTTATCATACTGGTTTGTCAACAAAACAGTCATAGCAGTGCAAGTAATTTTGGTCATAGTCAGCCAAATGATTCTTTCAAAGACTAGCACTTAGGTGGAGGAAAGGTGTTAAATTATTTGAGGAAAAGCTGGCGATGCTCAGTCATGGCCTGTCCCACCTAATGGCAGCTGGCCAGAGAACTGCTGTGGACATGCTGGTGACAGAGCTCTAGGACAGCAAAACTGAGCTCCCTGTTGTACAGTTAGGGCATCTCAGAAGATCTGTGGAAAAGAAAAGCTTGGAAAAATGGGGCACACTGGACACATATCTGAAAGAAATGAAGCTTTTACTGATCCAGAAGTGACTTGATGATCTGGGAGGATTAAAAGCAACAAAAATTTCTTTAGATGGAGTAATCCTGGAATTTTAACATGTAGTTACACTTGGAAAGCTGCAAAGATCTTTGGCAGTAAGTTTCCTTTTAGACCTCTGAACACATGTTATTGAAGTCTTTCAGTAAGACTTCTGAAAATTACCTGCAGAATTGTTTAAATTGCTTTATAAAGAGATTTCTTTAATATTCATTTTGGATTAGAGAAAGACACCTGCTAAGCACAGCTCTAATTATCACCAAGAGAAAAATGTTACTTGTTTTTGATACCGAATGACTCCCAAAGTTTTTGTGTTTCCCTTCAAACATACCTACTAAATAGCCTGGTGGCTCCACTGATGACAAAATTGTCTCTCACAATTGATGACACTGATTGCCTCTTCTCTTCACTCTAAAGATGAGACTTTTAAAGATTATTCTGAAAATAGCTCAGATTTTAAAAAAATCTTTAAATGGATTGTTTCTCCATATCTTGCAGTATGGATTCCAGCAAATCTGATTCAGGATAACTCATACAAATAACCATTTGGACTTGTGAAAATCGTAGAACCACTGTGATACTCAAAACACACAGTAAAATTTATAGCATGATGCCCTCATTTTCTTCCCAGTAATGAAACCAAACTTTTCATGATAGTGTCCATCTGTTAGTGTTAGTTGCACGTAGGGGACAAAAAGTACATGCCATGCAGGTCTCCACTGTATCAGCCCAAGCATAGAAAAGTCTTTGAAGTACAATGTATGTAAGTAAACACTGAATCTGTAAAAGGTGAGAATGAATAACTGAAACACTCTATTTTAGTTTAGGAAAGGTGATTTCTGGAGGCTCTTCTTGTCAGAGATTAAAAAAAAAGTCCATTTGTTTTAAGAAAAATTCCTATACACTTTGCTTTTTCAAAGCTGATTTAGACTTCTCAAAAACACAGAATAATCAGGACTTAGGACTGTTTCAACTGTCTTTTAAAGATTTTTTTGCTATCCATTTTATACCACGGAAACTCCCCATCTAAAGCAACAGCCCTAATGATTGTGGTTGCTTGTTGTCTTTTGATTTTACAGCTATTGAACCCAGAAGAATTCCATTTCTCTAATGTTGCATTCACTAGGCATTTGCAACTACCCATTGTGTCCCTGTTTACATCTTTAAGCTGGTAATATACTCCTGAGCTGGTGCTAAGCACTTGCGTGCCTTTACCCACAGTGCAAAGCCAATTATTTTCTTGGATCCTTACAGGGTACATATGCTCTATTAGAGTTTTGTGAGTTTACTTGCTCACATAAAGCTCAATACGGCAAGTTTTGTGTGTTAAAAGAAGTTATGTATAAAATATCCCTTAGGAGTGACATTTCTGTTGAGTAGTGGGAGCTAGTGCTAAATACCTCTTCTTGAATACATGTTTAATGTCAGATGACTTTTAAAGGTCTATTACATCCCAATCCACTCTATGATGTGTACCCAAATATTCGTTCAAGATATAAGACACTGTCTCAAATATTTTGTCAAGACTGACTCAGACCTTCTGCCTGTTAAACGTCTGGATAGAGATAAAACTTGTGCAAAGCACACATAGAAATCTGTTGACCAGCAAGCACAGGCCCTAGCAGCAGCACCAAAGAAACACAATTAACAAAAATTCTTGCAGAACTACCTCTTTCTAAAAGCTGACACACACTCAGAGTGAGGCTGGGATTCTACCTAAAATTTGTGATCAAATCATACAATAATTTAGATTTAATGGGATTTCTAGAAGTTAACTGGTCCAACTTTCAAAGTCCATTTTCTAAGATCCCAGTTTACCTCAAGGTCAACCATAATGATTCAACTGCAGCATCAGGGCCTAGAGTTTTGAAGAAATTCCAGGATATGGATTTCACATCTTCTCTGGGTACCTATTCCAATGTTTTGCTACCTCAGAGTGAAAGCCAAAATTAAAAACTTCTTCTGCAGGCAGAGATTAAAGGTTTGAATGGGACATTTAGTGCTCTGTAAATTTCTTGTGTGTGGCTTTATTCACAGAAGGCACTAATTTCATGGTAGAACTCAGTGCCCACCTTTTGCTGGAAGGTTCTCTTTTTTCTATAAAAACCTAACCTTCTTACAGATACAAATTAGAAAGCATTTTTCCTTCTGAAATAATTTTCTGGAGTAATAAACAGTGATATACAAATTGCTGTTCTATGTAACAGAAAGAATATTTCTTTCAGTGGATGCTTAAAGGACTATTTAATCTCCTCTACTGTGTCTGGAAAATAATTGCCCTGTAATATTTGATCAGGTTTTCTATGACCTTTCTGAAACTTGATCTACAGTACAAACAGCGAAAAGATTTTTTTTCCTTAATTGCAGTTTGCTTTTATAATGGTAATAATTCAATAAAAATATTACTCATTTGTTACCAGAAAACTGTACTTAAACAAACAAACAAAAAAAATCCAGACGAACTGAATAGGGATTTCCTCAATTGTTTGTGGTGTCTAGAAAACGTGTGCATGCCTTTGAATAAGAATAGCTAATGAATGCACTCCATTATGTGCTCAGAAATATTAAGAATAAATTTTGAGATCTACACTAATGATTCTGGTGTCTGTTACTTCAAAGATAAAATAAATAGTGGCAAGTTCCTCTGACAGTAATTAGGCTTGTTGGTTTGTTTGTTTATAAACAGCACAGAAACTTTGGGTACTCCTTAGCACATTTTTATTGCAAGGTGAGTGATATTTAAGTATTTAATTTAATATTCAACCATTATTTCTCCTTCTACCAAGCTGCCTGGTGAAAATCTTTGGTCTAAAGAACTGTGCATAATATGAGGAGAAACAAAATTTCCTCACAATATAACTATAAACCTTGCTTAGATTTACCAAGTGACAGATGAAAATTATTTAAGGACTGAGTTACTTCAGATTTTATCATTAGTTAGAATAATTTTAGATACCATCACTAACAATTTATGCTATAACTGGCATAAGAAAGACATTGTACATCACATAATGCCTCTATGCTGAAATCTATTTCTCAACTCCGTTAGAAATGTTGGTTTTTACTAAGCAGTTAAATACATTTTACCTTCAAATTTAAAACAAACTTAAAGCACATATTTAGATGGTATTCTGGGTATAATTTCAGAAACTGATATGATGAAGAGGAGATGAAAGCATGGGTGATATCCATATGCACTCGTTTTGTATTCACAGAAAAATAAATTTGTCATCCAGTCTTTAAAAGCACTGGACACGGATGACACTTTCAAAGTGCATTTCCAAAGGGCATCTTTTGCTGCTTCTTAAAGATGAGAGTTTCAGTAGGGTAGTTTTGACTTTTCATATTTATAAGTGGCAATGAAATCTGGTCTAAGTGGGCAAATTCTTTTACTGTTTCATATTCAATCAGTATCCTCAGTAGTTTCAAATGACAACATGAATGGAAAGCCTTTTCAGAACCTGGCTGCTTTGTAACTATGAAAGACGGAGTTTGGATTTGTAATGAGCTCAGGTTTATATTTGCTTGAACGTAAGCTCCTTTTCACTTTTTTTCAAAACTTTTATAGTACAATAAACAGTTAAGCAAATATGTTATAATCAAGTCTTAAACTGATATATGCAAACGACTTTATTCTTTGTATCATTTTTGGCTGGAAAGACACCATAAAACAAAATATAATCTCTAAAAACATATTTTAAGACAGGCCCATAACTGAACATGATTATAAAATCTGTCTGTTTCATTCCTTCTTTTCCAAAGTACACCTTGCAGTCAGTGCACAAATAGGTGCAGAAATAAGATCAGTGAAATTGCTTACAAAAATACCAAGGAATTCAAAATTTTAAATTATGCAAAATTCTAACAATTATTTTGTTATATATTCTTTGTTTTCCAAAGACCCCTATATTATTATCAGTTGAAATCAAAGATTCTGTATGCAGCTGAGATAAATTTGTGGACTTCTCGTCTGACTTTTAGAAATCAAAGTAAAGGTGTCTTTTCAGAGGACAATGAGGGCTAATGACGTGTCAGATTTTTAAAAGCTAGGATGTTTATGAGTTCAGGCATTTAGCTTTGTGTGTTTGGGATTGGAAATATGATTTTGATTAGCTGATAAAAATAGAAATAAAAAAAAATCAATGCTTACAATTCCTTTGTTACCATGACAACTATATTACTAGTAACTGTGAACTGTAACACCAAGAAATATTTTAGTTAGTAGTTGTTTCTAAATTATATACAAGCCATTAAGCAATAAGCCAGAGGAGAAAGGGTCTTGATTCCAGGACCTTAGAAGAGGTAATGAGGGCAAAACAATAAACTCTACTGTTCAGGTGCTCTCTGTGGATGATCATAGTGACAGCACTAGCTGGGAAGAAGGAAAAGTCTGAACTCAGACGCTCTCTGTGAACATGGCAGCTGAGGGATCTGAAAGGGGAAAGCTAGATACTTTACCAGTGTCACAGAAATGGTCTGTAGTTGGGCACCAAAGGTGCTGCCTGCCAGACAAGATTAGCAAATCATAGAATCATAGAATGGTTTGGGTTGGAAGGGACCTTAGAGTCTATCTAGTTCCAACCTCCATGCCGTATTCAGGGACAGATGCCACTAGAGCAAGTTGCTCAAAGCCCGCTACAATCTGGGCTTGAACAATTCCAGGGAATAAAGGGTAAGCCAAGTCTAAATTCAGAACTGACTACTTATCTTACTGTAATTAAGAATATTTTCTAAAAAAGTAAAATGGTTGCTATAGGCTAGGAAAGATTCTGCTGCAGCCAGCAGCCACAAAAAAAACTCTTCAGCTGCATGACTTCATCTCTGACCTCTCCTATAACCTCTCTCATTTCTAGCTTGGCACTACATGTAATCTCAGTTCAGATCTATATTTTCTACCTGTTCAAACTTTAGTTTCCAAAGGATTTACTAAATATTGGTATTTTTTTGTTTGTTTGGTTGGTTTTTTTAATGGGAAATTAAAAGAACATGATTTTGTTTGACTTTGAGCAGAAAAAATAAAGTTCAAAATTGTATATGACATGAAACAAAGAAAATTAGAGAAGTTCTGAACATTAGATGTAGTGTTTGCGTTTGGAATTTTTTATTCAAGAAGAAATAATAATTGACATTTTACTAAAACTAAACCCCAAAATATTTTTTCTTTAAATAAAGTCATTATCAAACCTTTAAGTCTTGTTAAAGTGCATACTAAAAAGAAAATTTTTTTCAACTATTTTCAGCTAATGAATAAAAAAAAAAATCCCCAAATTTCCAAATAGAAATATATGACCTATAACTCTTAAAGCATATACCTCTGTTTTCTATCTCCTAATATAAATCAACTCTGTCTAAAATAGTACCATAGTGTGCTTATTCTTATCTATTTTTTGGTACAGTCTGGAGAATGATGATTAAGGGACTGGAGAACCTGATACACGAGGAAAGGCTGAGTGAGCTGAGACTGTTCAGCCTGGAGAATAGAAGGCTCAAGGGGATCTTGTTAATGTATATATGTACCCGACAGGGGGATGGAGAAATGAAGAAGAGGGAGTCAGGCTCTTTTCAGTGATCCCCAGGGAAAAGAAAAGAGGTAATGGGTTCAAAATGAAATATAGGAGGGTCCTTTCTCAACACAACAAAACACCTTTTTACTGTGATAGGAACCAAGCACTGACACAGGTTGCCCAGAGAGGTTGTAAAGTCTCCATCATTAGAGAGAGTCGAAATTCACCTGGACATGGTCTCGGGCTGTGCTTGAGCAGGAGTCCTGTTTAAGTAGGGAGGTTTGAGCAGATAACCTCTGAAGTCCCTTCCAATTTCAGCCTTTCTGTGATTCTTTGATTCAATTGAAGATTTGGCAAACTGTCTAGAAACCTTTACTGAAGTACATGTCCCAGTAATGAAGTAGGAATCTACTATTCAAAACTTAACTCTTTTGTCTATGCTCTTTAATCTGATTTATGATATGGAGTAGTTTTGCTGTTCTTCCAACACATTTGTATCATCAGTAACTCCAGAAATGCTTTTTCATGCAATGACTAGGTAGGCCACACTGACTAAATCTCCTTTATGAATATTTATCCAGGCAACTGCTACCTCCACAGATTATCATAGTTTACTATGAAGTCATTCTGGCATAACACTGCAAGAACATTTCATCAATCTGGGATGTAAAATGTAATAGCTCACTCACTCAACCATACTTTATTACATCTCCACTGTGTGGTTTGCAGTTGTTTCAATTTGTTTTAATGGCCAATTGAAAACCTTGGCTTCATCTCTGAGGACAATTTCCATTCACTTCCAATAGGATGTTTCTTCTCAAAATATATTTATTTTTTTTTAAGACTTATTCTTCAGTGGTAGGCCTTCCCTGTTTTGATAAAATACTCTAGAGATAGGAAACAAAGGCTCTTGGATCTAACACTGCCTCTTGCATATCATTACCTGATGAGGTAATGTCCCTGTTGGGTTGAAATAAATGTATGTCAAATATATTTTGCTCAACTTATTGAATCTCCTAGAGGGTGAGTCGTTTTCCTGTTTTTGTTTATTTGGTTGGTTGGTTGGTTTCTCGTTCCTGCCTTTTTTTTTTTTTTTCAGAAGGCTGAGGAAGTAGGAGGAGAGACAGGAAATTCTTACTGGAGAGCTGAATAAGGGACATACTCCAAGGTATTAATTGTTGCAGCCCATGTACTTCTGCATAAATTGTTTGTTGATGTACCAAGAACACCATATGGACACATCTGACAAACCTGAAATAAATATAACGATGTGGATGCAAACAAATATACAAAAATTCCACAGAGAATTTGATTAAAATCAAAATTATCTAATCAATAATCATCCATCTTGTAGATTTCTCCAACTGTTTTACACACTAAATACAGCATTTAGTGTGTGTTATTGTAATTTTTATCTCAGCATTGCATTTAAGTGCTGTATCTCCTCCATCACTGCCTCCTTATGCCAGTAAACTAAGTTATTCACATAGTCATGTGCCTTCTCTGAAACACTAAGGACATTTTTCAAGTTGATTATATAATATTAATTATATTTAAGATTTATACATTGTGGTTTGTGTTGTGTTGTCTTTTTTTTTTTTACTTTCTAAAATGCTTTATCAACATCAAACATGAACTCGGAGCAGACTAGAGATAATTGAGGTTGAATATTGACCATTCACAATTTTGTTTGGGGACTGGAATGACTTCAGAGGAATCATTATCCACTTAAAGAGATTGTTTTTTATTTTAACTACTGACACTTCATTTCAAGCCATAAAAATGGCTTTTAAGCTTTGAACCATTGTTAGTAAAAGATAAGTATTAATACAAACACTAAAATATTTGTTCATGTCTTCCACGGTATTTGGAAAATAAATGTGTAACAATTTACAGCACTATTTTTTTCTAATTCTTGAAACAGTGTATGTAGGAAGTCAGATTTTCTACAACTTTTGTTTTGTAGTCATCAACCTATTTCTAGATATTTTACTTTCTAAGGTAGTGGTCCTCAGGCTTCTAGCAGTAAATTGTGACATTAATTTGGTCAGTGTGAAATGATACCAAATTAATTTATTCTGCCTACTTATCTCTTTTCCCATTTTTCAACACCAAGCATTATGCATCAAATATTGAAAAGAAAAAAATCACAGGGATTCCTTTACAGTCCTATGAAAATAAAGCAAAGCAGAGACTGTTATTATAATAGTGTTATTAGAACATCATAATACACAGATTCACTTTACTGTTGGATTTTTTTTATTTTTTCCTTATGGTCCTTATATTCTATATGTAAGAATAGAGTGCCAGTAGAGCAGACATGGCCTTCTCAAGATGACTCCTTGAATAAAATGCCTTCCACAGGGCTCCCAATACAGTTTTATCATTCAACCAAATCCCTACCTGCTCTGTAAAGCCAGTGATTCTGTGAAAGTATAAGGATAAACAACATTTCACAGAATCATAGAATGGATCAGGTTGAAAGAGGCCACAGTGGGTCATCTGGTCCAACCTCCCTGCTCAAGCAGGGTCATTCTAGAGCACATGGCACAGGACTTCATCCAGAAAGGTTTTGAATATCTCCAGTGAGGAGATCCACAACCTCTCTGGGCACTCTTTTCTGGTACTTGGTCACCTACAGAGTAAAGAAGTTCTCCCTCATATTCAAGTGGAACTTCCTGTGCATCGGTTTGTGTCTGTTGCCTCTTGTCCTGTAGCTTTACACAACTGAGAAGCACCTGGCTTCTTAATACCATCTTTTCCAATACTTATATACATTGAGGAGGTCCCCTCTCAGGAATCTCTTTTCAAGGCTGAACAAGCCCAGCTCCCTCAGCCTTTTGTCATAACTGACATGCTCTAGTCCCTTAATCATCTTCGTAGCCCTCGTCTGGGCTCACTTCAGGAGCTCCATGTCTCTCTCATACTGAGGAGCCCAGAACGAGGCACAGGATGCCAGACATGGCCTCACCAGGACTGAGTAGATGGGCAGGACCACTCCCCTCAACTTGATGGCAATGTTCTTCCTAATGCACCTGAGGATACCACTGGCCCTCTTGGACACAAAGGCTCATGGCTGGCTCATGGCTGGCTTGTTGTCCACCAGGACCATCAGGTCCTTCTTCTCAGAGCTGCTTTCCAGCTGCTCACCCTGCAGCCTGTGCTGGTACTTGAGGTTATCTTTCACAGGCCAAGGACTCTGAATTTGCCTTTGTTGAACTTCAGACAGTTCCTCTCTGCCCATCTCCCCAGCCTGTCAAGGTCCTTCTGAAGGGCTACACAGCCTTCTGGGGTATCAGCCACTTCCTCCCTGCTTTGTGTCACCAGTGAACTTGCTGAGGAGTAACTCTGTCCCTTTATCTGAGCTATTGATAATTTAAATAGTACTGGGCTCAGTATTGAAGCCTGAGGGATACCACTAGTGACAGGCCTCCAACTGGACACTGTGCTGCTGATTATGACCCTCTGGGATCTCCCATTAAGCTAGTTCTTGATGCATCTCACTGTCCTTTCATCCAGCCCACACTTCCTGAGTTTTTCTATGAGGATATTGTAAGAAACAGTGTTGAAAGTCTTGCTGAAGGTGTGGCAGAGAACAGGCATTGCTCTTCCCTCACCCATCCAGGTAGTTGTTTCTCCATAGGAGGCAATCCGGTTGGTCAAGCATGATTTCCCTTTGGTAAATCCATGCTGACTACTGATTACCTTCTTGCCATCCATGTGGATAGAGATTGCACCCAGAATGAGACACTCCATCATCTTTCCAGGGACTGAGGGGAAGCTGACTCACCAGTAGCTCCCTGGGTCGTCCTTCTTGTCCTTGTTTTACCAGGGATGACATTTGCTTTATTTCAGTCTTCAAGCACCTTGACTGACTCCCACAACCTTTCAAAGATGTTTATGAGCAGCCTAGCTATGGTAGTCTGCCTGCTCTCTCAGCACTCTTGGATACACCCCATCAAGGCCTTGTGGATGTCAGTTTTTCCTGGCTATTGTCTAACCCAATCCTCCTTGACCAAGGGAAAGTGTCCTTTCAACATTCCTTTACTTTGGTCTCCTGGGTCAGAGCTCCTGAGGGCTGTTCTTGTCAGTGAGGACTGATGCAAAGAAGACTTTCAGTAACTGTCATCTCTGTGTTCTTTGTAACCAGGGTCCCCCCTCCACTTAGTAATACTTAAAACATTATCCTCTGTTTTCCTTTTGTTATTGATGTATTTGAAGGTTACACAATGAAATGGGCTACTGGAGATTAACTGCACAGACAAATAATTTCATTCTGCTTACAAACTTCACTGTTGGAGTAGCAGTCCTTTTCCTCAGAAATATTTCAGACCTTCTGCTGCCCACAGTCTCTGCCCTCACATGCCTTTTCAGCCAATACCATTTCTATGGCTGCCTTATTCTGGAATCATAAAACAGCCAACAAATATGAAAATAGTGAATCTTACTTTCTTTTTATTACAATTGTCTACAATGTACAGGTATCATTTTAATTTTGAATACAAATTATCTGATTATGTTATACCCCCAAACTTTGTTTGCTTTCAGGATCATGGTATTCATTTTATGTTTAAAACTGCTAGATGACCTCTATTTTCATCTAGGGTGCTTTTTGCACAGCTGACTACTTTATGCTGCTTCTGAAGAGGTGATGGTCATCTCTTCATCCCATAAAATTGTAATTCCCTTTTAAAACAAGTGAAATTAAAAAGGTATATTTATTGCTATAACTCTGTTTCTGAAAGTCTTGCTTTGACAAATGTCTAGTTAAATATACTAATTTCTCCGTCAACATAGCAAAGGATTTAATTTGCTAAATTATACAGTCCATCAGCCCCAGAGAGTTAAAGGGTTAGGAAGAGTACAAGAACTGACAAAGGCTTTCTCCATAGTGGAGAGTACTGCACAGAGGCTAGGCAAACATTACTGCTGTGCTAGGCTGAGCACATCACTCATGTCAGAAACTTAATTAATTACTCACACACTTCCTCACTGCACATCCTCATTCCCTAGGGATAGGTCGTGATTGGTGACTCTACAACTCTGATGTCTTTCCATAGCTTCTCATTCTTCTTCACTCTAAGTGGTATCTTGCTCTCTTTTCTCTCCCTGCTCTTTCCTTTCCTTGCTATGGGCTTTGTGCTTTTCCAGGACCCACCCCTTTCATGTCACCTCCCACTCTTATTCTCTTGTTACTCCACATAACTGCACTTTTGTGTGTGTTCCATTCTGTCTTTCCTCATAATAATTATTTATTACCTTGATGAGATTGAGTAGAATATCTCCCTTGCTCCCATAATAAAAGTCCATATGCACAAGGGAATATGTGTTTCAGTTTTTCTTTCTTTCTTTCTTTCTTTCTTTCTTTCTTTCTTTCTTTCTTTCTTTCTTTCTTTCTTTCTTTCTTTCTTT
>JAWWEW010000112.1:51645657-51701088 GCA_035583185.1 Anabacerthia variegaticeps
TTCTTTCTTTCTTTCTTTCTTTCTTTCTTTCTTTCTTTCTTTCTTTCTTTCTTTCTTTCTTTCTTTCTTTCTTTCCTATGTTAAGTTGCACTTTGTCTCTATTCCTCTGCATTCATTCCTCCTACATGATTGGAGTTGGTATATTCCTCTTTCCTTAAAATCACTGCCATGACACTTCCTCTCATATTCTTCATGCCTCCTTTCTGTCAGGGAAACAATTTCATCTTCATGAATAATAGATGAAGGCAGTCTCATTATCCTGGAAGATGGTATCAAATATCATAAATCAGCTCTTCTGTCTGAAGCCAATTACAAAGATGACTGAAATTATGAGTCTGTTGAAGAAACGCCAGAGGTTCTCCTCTAGTTTTTTACAAACTACTGGCGTACAGGGTTTCTCATGACACTTTGGAAGTGATTTAGCACAGTAACAGGTAAATTATAATAAGTCTAATGTATGGCCTCTCAATTTCAATTGCTGAGAATTAATCTACTATATTTAATGCTGCGATCATATCTTTGATTATAACTTTATTAATTTTTAATATTCATTCAATATTATCCTGTCAAATGAAAAGTTTCACCGGTTGCCAATCTAATTCTTTTGATGTGCAAAGTAATTATTATTGATTTCTTATTTGTAGAGCACTATCAAGGTAGACCTAATTTCCTTTAGGCTAGCAAATTGCTGCTAACAAACTTAAGAAGATAAAACTTTCAGGAAATGAGCTAGAAATTTATCTACTCTGCATAAACCTACAGCATAGAACAGTGAAGTATCCTTGAAATTAAGTAGACCTCTCACTAGGAGAAAGAATCAATAGCTGTTTGTGTTCCTTCTGCTGATCTCTATTCCTTTCTCAGGTTTTTAATCCCTGAGATTCTTTACAGATGGAACTATTTCTCTAACACCTTGTATATGTACATTAAGCTTTACAAATCTTTCCTTGGTAGTCAGCCTTTGGGTTTTCCTAATTCTGCTGCTTTCTCTAAGATTTCCTCTCTATTATATTCTTAAGATTGTATGCCATTACTGACTTTAAGAACAAGTAAGAATTTCAGCTGAGTACTGCTCTGAAGAGGAATCAGACTGCTTTTTCCATCACAACCCTAGTTCAGTTGCTCATTCCCTCTAAAATAAACATTTCAGGGTCAATGATAAATAGTTGATGATTACACTTTTGATCATCATTGCTATTTGGTAGGAGTTTCTGTTATGCTTCAGCTGAATTACTTTTTTGTTTTTAAAAAACCAAAGAAGCTAAAACATCTGATAAGCAGAATATAAACTTCTGAGTAATCACTTGTTATAAAAGGCTGTCAAGAATTCTCACATTTTTTGTTAAAATTTTTATTTTATTTTTTTTTTTAAATTACTGGCAGATTCTTAAGTCTCACATATGCTCAAAAGAATGGGGTCCAGATATTGAAAAGCCTTGTAATCCTTTAAAATTCTGTATGGAAATTCCTGTGGGATTTCAGAGCTTTAGAGAATCTGAGGTATAGTAAATAATGGCTGTCAAGATCTACTAAAATATCTTTTCCTAAATATGTAGCTGACACCTTTGAACCTCTGCTTCTACTCTTTGGGAATCTTTTAATGGCTTCTGTGAGAAAGACCAGGATACAATGTACGTCTTCAAAATAACTGAAAAAAATTACTTGGCAAATTTATGTCTTTCTCTGAGTAAAGCAATAACAATCCCCAGGTTTCCTAAAATAAGTTGTATTATATTTGCACATTTAAATACTCCAGCTAACTTACAGTACTTGTGAATAGGACTGTCAGAATATTATCAAATTGCCATTGCAGTCCTTCCCTTTGAGACACACGCAAAACTATTAAAACAGAGAAGTATTATCCTAATAAAAATCCCAAAATATAGGCTCTCAAGCTATGCTACCATGTTCCAGCAATTATCAGTGCAACAGTAGTAAACAGCATACTAGTTTAATGAAATGTCCACAAGAATGTACTGCATTTGGTTCTATTAATTTACATTGCAGCTTCACTCGTATGCTCCCTTAGGGTAATAAATTTGAATAGCGGTGGTGAATTTACAACCAGATGTGATCTTAGCCATAATAGTGAAAAATGCTTTTGAATGAGCTTATTGTCAAGAGGCTAATGTAATATTCTAAAAATGTTATCTACATTTTATTAGCCAAGGTAATCAGCTGAATCACTATGAAACGCTAAAATCTCCACACCTTTTTGCCCTCAAAATGTGTGTTTTTCTGTTGGACCTGAGGATTAAGGACTGCATCCCTGTTGCTTCAAGGAAATGCTAAAAAGATTTTACAGTTCTTCTGTTATTGTTGCAACACAGGTGGATTTCTGTTCTAAATAATGACAGTAGAAAGAACAGTGTAATCTGGATTTGGATATTCTTGCATGTATATACATTATCTTATAGCAGCTGTGACAGAAGAATAGATACTGTTCACAAACAAGTTTTTTGTATTTGTATTCCCTATAATTTTCCTTTGGCACTTTAGATCTTATTTGTTTAAAATATTTTTTTTATTTCTTCACAATATTCTAGTTCCCATTTCTTCTTCTGGATTAAAAGCCATTGATTTATCTCAGGTTTGCACTGATCTGGAAGTGGTGGTGATAATGAAATTTCCAACACCATCTGATCAAAACACAAAGTGCACTAGCATGAAATACACTAATAGAAACAAGTACAAAATAAGCAACATTGATATGAACTGCTAGTTAGCAATAAAGCATTATTCATCTCTTGTATAAAATAATTCCCTCCATACTAGATAGGACATGGAATTGGAACAAATGGTTTACTCTTTAGGTTCTATTGTACAGGTTTGACCAAGAAAATAAACAATGAATTTTCCATATTTGTAATTTAAAATTGTGTATTTCCAGTGTAAACTGCCATGAATTCAAGCTTGTGTGTCAGTTGATGAACAACTACTGAAATTTTGAAGATTCCCAGCAGCAGTTTCATATAAATGAGTAAGACACTTCACTGTTAGGCACTCTTGAAAATGTGGGATGTGATATGGCTAGGAAGCAGTCTTCAGATATGAAGATGGAGTAGCCAGTTTTCACCCACAATAAATCAGTCTCATTTTTCACTGATAATGATCTATATTCACTTTTCAATTGTTCTCCTTTGCATGCTATCTAACATGTGGCCTACCAAGATAAGTAAGGATTTATACACTATAAATCTATAAGATAACCTAATAAAGACCAAAATTAACCTGGAATTATTGTATTAGTATTCCAGATGCAAAATTAGATGTCGTATTAGGTAGCACAATATTAAAACAAGCAAAAGATCTATGGGCTCCTCTGTCAGAAAGGTATTCAGTGTCCACATTTCAATAGTGAAAACTGATAAATATGGAAATACTTGATTTCCACAGGCAATTAATGCTCACCTAAATTTTCAAAGTCCTACAGGCATTAGGACTCTCCTAGTTACTGAATTTTGCAAAAAGTTGGAAACATTTTTCATTTACATTGCTGCCTCCATTAGCATCTCTAAAAGAACCTAGTGTGTATTTTTCATTTTGACTGTTTGATTGCTGTCTATTTGCATGCAGATTTTTATGATGTAGTGATGTAGAGTTACTTGGATATATGGAAGAAATCATACAAATTTGGCACAATTTAAAGCATAGTCAGACATGTCAAAGTGCCATTCCTGTCTCTTCCACAGTTTTGTTTGCAGTCAGCACAGAGTATCACTGATGCATTTTGTTGTAAAACACTGACATAAGTGATGTTTGAGATGCTTTGTGATAGCAGTGTTTTCTTTCAGCTTTCTATGACCCCAGCACTGTAGATTCCCTAATTGCAATAACTCATGTGAATACTGCAGTAGAATCAGAGCAGCTGAAATACCTGAGGATCCCCTGTGGATTCAGACATCTAATCCAGTTATCAGGAGTCAGAGTTGACATGTGAGCCTTGGGGTAAGGTAACCATCTGCATGCCCCCCATTCAGCCACTGCAGATGAAGGTCTAGCATTTTCCTTTAGACTTCGTTAACTAATGTTTATGTCTCCATGTCTGCTGCAGGCTGACATATACCACTAAGCCAGCGCAGCTCCAATGAACAGAATGGTATATCTGAGACCTAACTCTGCTCAACTCAGCAGAGTTACAACCCATTAGAGTGTACAGCTTCTAAATGGTAAGTTCAGTGAGATTAATGAAAACAAAGAGAAAAAGAAATAACTTCAAAGTTCAAGTCCTTGGTGTATTGCATGCAGCAAAGAAAATGTTTATACTTTAATTTAAATCCAACTGAAAAAGCATAATATATTTAAAAGATAAAACTCTTGATTAACAATCACTCATTCCTGCATTAAAATATCACCAGAAAAGATAAAGATAGAAGATGCTTTTATAATTAACTGGACAGATAATGGAGTCTTTTTCTCAAATGGTGACTTTTGTCAGTCCCACAAGTGATATAATGATCAGGTTCTTTCAGATACTGTACTTCTTTCATACACACAAATGAAAAGCAAATTCCTCATTTGGATGCTTTGTGTCTCTTCAGATAATGACAGCATTGTGGAACCAATTCACTCTGTGAGATGGATAAAAAATGTAGTGCTATTTACAGTTGTCACCCAGGATCGCTGTCTTCAAAATAGTCCTGTTAGTTTAGTCTAAGGCTGAATGAA
This sequence comes from Anabacerthia variegaticeps, assembly GCA_035583185.1. Classification (NCBI taxonomy): domain Eukaryota; kingdom Metazoa; phylum Chordata; class Aves; order Passeriformes; family Furnariidae; genus Anabacerthia; species Anabacerthia variegaticeps. The sequence goes on from JAWWEW010000112.1 coordinate 51,650,326, forward strand.
AAACTACAATCCAAATATGTTTTATGGTAGTGTATGCAAAATAAATTGGTATTATAATCAGTACTAAACCCAAGGTTTTGATCTTCCAGATATCTTCCAGACATCTTAAATTGTATATGCCTACAGAAAAACATTTTACAGAAATTTTTCTTTCACATTTTCTATTACATTTAGTATAAAAGAGCTATGGTAATCTGATCTTCACAACTCTATTATAAACTCCTTTTTTATAGAAAAGAGAGCTAAGAAATCTGAAACAGCAATTATGAGTGAAGAAGTGTTCAGCCTGAGATGTGTAAAATACACTTGTGTTTGTGACCGTCTACAATTCGTTCAACTACCTGCCTCTTCATAAGGGTTTTAAAAACACAGAAACAGAAAATATTCTTAGTAGATAGGATAGAGTAAGGGATAAATTTGATTTGAGGTTTAGTTTATACAGTCAAGTGTGAAAGAAATTATCCTCATAAACAGATTACACTGTCATTGGATGTGAATTGTTAAAATGAAAATGTGAAGATTATTCAAATACAGAATAAAACTCACCACTACATGTAGCTAAAGAAAACAGCACAACACTGTCATCAGAGGTTAGTACCAGGATTCAAAACAAGTGCACTGAGATCAATAATCTTTCACCTTCTTCTGAACAATATATGCTCAAATATTCCCATACACATTTGACTCAATTGACAAATTGGTCTGATATTTAACAAAGTAATAGAGACTGGGAAGTGGAGAATTAATACTGTCTCAAAAAAAATTAAATTGACAGTTAGTCCATTCATCACAGCAAAGTCTAAAACAATTTAAGAGGGTGTGAGGGCTGAGCTAAAAGCAGCCTGCATCACACAGGCCAGCACATACTATTGGACCTCCTATACTGATATTCCACCAGTCCTTTCTAAAAGCAGAGTAATAAAAAGTAGAATAACAAAAAGGAAAAAATGGCTTATGAAACACAGTTACATCTCTCCCTTCTGAATTTCTTATAAGTATTAGCAGTGGTTTAAAAAGCAGAGAGTTTTGTAAGCAAAAGTCCTATGCAAACCGTAGTGTTTCACTTATTGAGATTTCAAGGAAAGGCAGAAGAGAATCATTGGGGTTTTTTAAAGATACATTTTAAGATGAGGTTCTTGTGCCCTAAATCGAAGTAACTAAACTTTGGTTCTGTCTAGTCCTACAGAAGTAGCAGGTTGATATAGGTCACCTACTGGCAAATATCTATTTCTCTTCTTTCACTATGAACTCACGAATGATTATCTTAAGATTTTACATCACCTTGATTAATTTCTGTAATTCACTGAAAGCTTTCTGGTTTGATTAGCTGATTTTTTAAAATTCATTTTAGGCCAAAAACTGTAAAAACAACAGAGACCAGAAAAAGCACAGTCACTTAAAGATAGCTCGCTCACAGTAGGAATGTCTATATTTTCCAAAGCAAATATTCATAATCACTCTGCCACATTTTACAAGAAGCAGAAGTCCTCAGTCTTCAGAAATTTCTTACAAAATGGAAGCAATGATTGATTTCCTAAAACCTCTCCAACAGAAGCACTCTTTATTTAAAATTAAAATAATGGAAATACATGAAGTAGATCCATCCAAAGGGTCATCCTTACATCACCTATTTTCTAGGTAAGGTCAATGTAATCTAAAAACCTTTTGTTTTGGTTTTTTCCTCTTCCATTCATCCAGTACAGATTAATGTTTCTGACAGTTGCTAAACCACTGCTAAATTAACTGCTAAGAGTTGTTAAACTGTTAAACAACTGCTAAACTATGTGCAATTTTTAAAATACCTTCTTATAGGGTTAAAATTACACCATTCTAATTTTTTGTATAATGCAGGCATCTTCATTAGTAGGGGCTATTTAGCTACTTCTTGGTCTGCTGGCAGTAGTGCCAGAAATAGATACACAATTTCACTGCTGGGATTCATGAGCTTATGAAGAATGCTGTTTCCTCTGAACTGCATGTAAATTGGATCAACAATATAAGGGACCTCTGAGATGACTGACTATAACCATGTTGGGATTTAACTTTGTATGCCTTATTACTGTTGCATGAAGTCATGCTGTTAAATGAAAAGAATTTCTACTAAAATATATTTCTAGTCTCACAGATTTTTTTTTTTCCTAAATAAAAAGTACTACTTTTTATTTTTCTTTTCAGTGGGATGCTCACTTATTTTTCTTTCTACCACCACCATATTTTCATCACCTTTTGTCTCTTGGCTTTCATAAATATATCACTCTGTGTTTAAACCAACTGATCTTTATTTTTTCCTCTCTAAAGACATAGTTCTCATTCTTGTTTTTGCAGTGACTCTGTACCATATTTCCAGTGCAGACATGCCTAATCTGCTCCAGATTTGACTATTTTGGGTATGAGTGCCACAGTAGCCTCATTCATGTTCCCCACCTTTTACCTAGATACAGTAAAGAAACAAAATAATACAGCATTATCATGCCATTCAGAGAAGTTATATAAATTTTTTATAGGATGAAATATTTTTTCTCTGTTGATGCAGCAATTCTTTTTTCATAGTGGGCATTAAAAAGATTTTGCACCTAAAAATGTAGGCTGTTTTTCTGAGGTCGTTCAATGTTCTTATCCTGTAGCTATCTGTAACATCTGACTTTGAAAGATATAAAAAGGGACTGAGTTGCCTTCTCACATCAGTGTTTCTGTTACTGAAACCCATAACCAAGGTGCCGGACTCATTTGTCTAAGTTGCCCAGATAGACAAATGAGGTTGTTTTCTGTCATTTGAGAGGTTTTGTTCCTATGTGATACATTTATTTACCCTGAGGACAGGTAAAAGATCATCAAAGGTTACAACAGAAAGGTAGCTTACATTCTTCTTACATTCTTCTGTCATGCTAGAAAACATTTCATGGATTTCACTACTGTGATTCTGTGAAAAAATCTCACTGGTCATCATAAGGCTTACATCTGTCAGAGTTTCAGCATGATGTGATCCAAGGTCTAGTTTTGACACAGCACAGCTGCATAAACCTGTGTTCAATTTCTGTAAATACTCCTCAGTTGAGAAAAAGTTGGGAAAGTATGTAGGCAAGAGCCATGCATGATTAAGAACAGCAGAGGTGAGATAGTTTGATATGGTGGGAATTAGCAATGAATGGACTCAGGGAGGAAATCATGGATTCAGACAGTAGCTCGTCAACACTGAGGATTACTCTCTTCCAAAGAGCACAGGAAGGTGACCCTGGTGCACCTGGTAGTGACTGCATGGCAGACAAAATGTCATTTTATCGCACCCGTGGCATGTAAATAATTGCTTCATACACTTAAACTCTGCATCTCCAACTTACAAAATCTCTTTGCAAATGGTAAAAAGTGTCTGAACATGGTAACCCAGAGAGGAAAGGTTACATGCCCACTTGAATCTGTAAGACTGCAGTTTAGGATTGCAGGAGATACAACTCTGTCACCAACAGTGTGCCTGACTTCCTTGTGCAGCATGTAAAAAATAGTTGAAGTACCTGTATAAATAAAATAGACGCAGCAAGGATTTGAGGCTATAGAATGTCTTATTAATAAATTAGTAGAAGAATCCTTTCTAGATGTAAAAAGAAAAAAAAAGTCTGGTTTTCTATCTTTCTGTCTATCATTGCTTTGGTTCCGAGCGTGTTTTCTTGCTCACAGGGCAAGTGTTGGTAGACCCCCTCTGCTGTTAGAATTAGTTCATTTTGTCTAACCACATTCATATGGAAAGCTCAAGGATTTAGAAAGAATCACAATAAATTAATCAGTAATAATAAAACTAACTCCATCCTCATCATGACTGTTCTGACCAATTTCTCTAGCTTTATCAAAGTTACTTGACTTTCCTCAGGAAGATAAAGGTCAGATCCAACATAACTTCCCTTTGACTATTAGTTGGCTGTTCTCATTAAGAAGGCTGCTTCACTCAAGCTAAAAGCAAAACACTAATAAAACTCCACTGAACTGGAAAAGAGTTATTTCCTTCAGAACATAAGTACACAGTGTTCTGGATGATATGATTTCTAAATGAATTGGAATTTCCTGTTAGGGCACATTCTGAAACAAAGTGAAGGAAAAACTGTGCCTCCCCTTGAAAACATCAGATTTGGAGAGAAATAAATACTTTGGTTGATACTGAATGGAAAGGGAGGGGTATTTGGTTTTTGTTTTTTAGTTTTGAGGGTATTTTTATAAGTTAACTTGCTTTTAAAACTTAAGCAGGCTTTGGTTTCAGACTTGGAATTGTAATGATTGTGTTTAGGAATCAGAGATGTAAAATTATTGGATCTCTGCAAAAGTGTGGACTCTAGTTGCTGGAGCTTGGATTCTCTAGTAAAAGAAAGACACTGAAATATTGGATCATTAGTGAAGATAGTGATGCCACTACATTAAACTAACAATAATTTTGCATTTGCTGTTCACAAATATCTTAACATGTCTTACTACTTCAAATCTCTTCTTAGAAAATGGAAACAAAGTAAAAGTTTTGCTTGTAGAAAGAAAAAGCACCAACATACTCAATATTCCCCATTTGCAGCACCTTCTTCAAGAAACAACCAGCAACCCCAAAGGCACAATAGACTGCTTTATCGTGAGTGATACTGTAAAATGTTGTGTTTATATAGACTTCAATCAAGAAACATGCTTTGTCATTTCTCATATTGCTGTGAGAAATGCACCAACATGGAATTTTATTAAACATTCTTGATAACTGCTTCATATCAGCCAACTACTCCTAGGTAATATTTTATAATAGCATACAAGAGATTTGGATTTATTTTCCTCATGTGGGCTCATTTTTTGGGACAGATAGAAACAGGGGAAGCTGTAAGAGAGAAACTTTAAATAGATTGCCTAGGACCTACCATCTCCCTGACAGAATGTGGTCTCATTAAGGTTTTTCAGTAGTTGAGAGGGAAGCACTGAATACCCTACTGTAACAAAAACTCATAGTATTTTTTCTGGGTCTCTTTAGAGACGTCTGCTTTAAAAGTTACATATTTTGTACATTTTTAGTGTTTTTGTCTGTGTCATAACTTGATATGTCCTTCCTACCACAGGGCAGCACACATCTGCTGATTCCACTTGTGAAAATGCATAGTCATTCCTCATACCCCATTTATTTTCATTTGGAGACATGACATCCTTCAGATGTTTTTGCAGATGTTTTTGGAGATAAATGATGGAATATCTATATACTGAACATAATTATCTGGCCTTCTAATACCATATGAAGGATGTCTTCCCACCATAACATGCTATCATTATTAAGTTCTGCTTACCACTGTGACTCTCCTTTAATAACTCTACTTACTTTTCCATTTGCACTGTAATGCTGATAAAGGCCAGCTAATTTAAAACAAACAAACAAACAAACAATCAAAGAACCCAAACAAACAAAAAAATTTTCCTAATTGTCCACAAGAGCCCAAACTGTAACTCCTTTCTCCAAAAGCTGTTCAGAGCAGCTATCATCAAGTTATACAACTTCCACCAGCCCTTACCACTAAGGGTGTTTCAAATGATAACTGATGGATTGCTGCAGGACTGAGGAGGCCAATTTTTATTTGTCTCTTTGTAGATTCCAGAACACAAGTGGGAATTTAAGCTTTACTGCAGCTGTGCAAAGATACACATTCCAGGTCAATGTATTAATTAAAGGATAACTGGACTTTCTTAGTGGCAAAACAAAGGCAAATAAACTGGTCACCTAGAAAGTGAGTCAGGCTACAGAAAGCGGAGCTTTGAATGTTATTCCACAAGGCCAATTGTCATCTGATCTGGAGACATGAAAGCCTGAAATGTTGAAACTAAGTTACTTTGAAGTATGTTCCTGTTACATTATCAAGCTTCATAGAGATGTAACAGAAATTTTCACTGAAATACTCCACTTATGTGAAATAACGGTCTAACTTCATAATAATTACCAAAAACGCTTATACATATTTTGCCACACTACCTATATAAACTCTGATTTGTGTTTTAGCTTCTGAGGTTATTTTCTAGTAGTATATTGAAAATTAAGAAAAAAGTGGCTAAAGCTAAGAGATAACCTGTTTTTATGGGTGGAAACTGTTATCTTCAGCTTTCTTAATGTGACAAAAGAAAAAAAAACCCACAACATTTTTCACAGATGGCTCATTATAAATCCTTTGGAATCTGCCTTGGACTAGCGTTCTATTCTCCAAAATCAGTGGGATGTTTCTGCATAATCTTAACCTCCCACTGCTTAGCTATTTAGAAATAAAACTTTCTGAAAGAGAAACATGAATGAGCATCTGTTCCACAAGAATGTTTAACATAACAACAGAAAAAATACATTGACAGTAACTGGCTATAAATAACACTTGTCAACTCAAAAACACCTGTGATGTGGAGGTATTATTCCAAAAATCATTGTACTAGTTTAATTGCATTGTTTAAACTTTCTGGACAAGAAAACATCTGTACAGAACTCCACTGAGTTCCATTAAAGAAGTTCTTGTTCGTTTGATCTTGTTAGACCAGTCCAAAATGTTTTCCAGATGTTCCATCAGTGAAAAAAATTTATTTATTATGTACAGAATGCTGCTTCTAAAGACTTGTTTCTAAAATGTATTTTACCATCCCCAGATACTTTTCAAAATCTAATGATACTGCCTAACATAATGTTTGTAATTTTTTCTTGAAGTTTTACACTTATCAATTTGAGGGAAGTGAACAGCACAGAGCAAAAAGCAAAATTTACTTGTTTCATGTACATATATTGACACAATTACTGATGTTGGAAGGGACCTTCAGAGGTCATCTAGTCCAACCACCCTGCTCAAGTAGCACCACCTAAAGTTAGTTGCTCAGGATCATATTCAGATGGCTTTTTAAAGTCTGCAAGGATGGAGACTCCACAACCTCTCTGGGAAACCTGTGACAGTACTCAGCCATCCTTATAGTGAAAAAATGTTTCCTGGCATTCAGAGGAATCTCCTATGTTTCCTGTTCCCGTTGCCTCTTGTCCTGTCATCAGGCACCATGGAAAAAAATCTGGTTCCCCCTTTTTGCACCCTTTTTGCAGGTATATATATACATATATATATATGCTCAAACAGCTCCCATGGCCGTAAAAAATCAAAATTCTATTGAAACTCTATTGACAACACTTGCCCCACAGCCAATCATTGACCTCCTTCCTAAACCCTTTTCCCTCACCAAAAAGACTGCAGACAGCACCACCTGGGCCCCTGTGGCTATGACTATCACCCTCTAGCACCAACTGAATAGATGACTAATCCTCCCTAATCAGGCCGGTGCTGCAGCAAAGACCTCAGGTTCCCTGGGTGAAGTGTAGCTGACATCCTTTTTAGAAGCTGCTAGAGCTTCCTGATGTTCACACCTACTGAGATGCCATACAGGGCAGACAGAGCTACAGGCAGAAAAAGTAAGGAAAAATGTGTTCTGAACTCTCTAAAGTAAAGCCTAAATTTGAGTTAGTTCTACATATATCTTTATTAGTGTAAGTAAGGGACAACAATTAGCACTTTCATATGAACAGAATTCTTAAGCCACAAAAAAACCCTGTTTCTACGGGAAAAGATTTTAGTTCACAACATCTATGAGGAAAAGATTTAATTTTGCTCAAAGGTTATTTTAAAGTATTTAGAAGTCTCTTTGTCTTTATGTACTACTCAAATAATCATCTCAACTTCTTACATTGCAATGGCTTTGTATCTATGTGAATATAATGGACGCAGACTGCTTTCAATGTCAGTCTCTTGCAGTCATACTCTGAGTAGAATTTGGCATTTGTTCTGTTGTATAACAAGGATAAAAACCCCTGTGTCTGATTGCATATAGTAGTGTTAAGATGCATTTGGACAAAATGCAGTAAAATCATGTTATTTTAGTTTCCGCAACAATTTTGAAGGGCTTATTTCTACACCGCTGACAAAATAGTTTCATAGTTTTGTACAAAGTATCATGATTAAAAGTAGTCTTTAACATTTAAGATGATGCCTGGTGCAGTTCAGTCTTCACTTATGTCCCAATAGTAGAATTCAAGTGTGACATAGTTCAAAAGTCACAATAGCATTACTGCAGCTAAAGGGATAGTAAAGGTAGAGAGATTTCTTGTTCCTTTAGGTAAGATCCAGGAAAGACTAAGAGCCAGTGTGCTGGAGAATGTGAGCTGCGAGAAGAGAAACAACAGCACTGGCAAAGAGCTCTCAGGGTTCTGATTATTTCCTTCAGTTTGACAGCAGTTTTCCAGCAGCATTTTGATTCTCTAGGTGAAGTTTAGCTCAGTGAACGTGAAAGGCACTTGTTGAGGCTTCACAAGAAACCATTCTTTTTTCATTTTTTCCTGTCTGTACCAGATGAAAGAGGGTAGTTTTTCTCTACACAACAAATGATGAATAGAAGTGCTTACTATATTGTGTTGAGTGCCTTACAAAGAGAGAAAACAGAGCTGCTGATGCAGAGATACCACATTACGAACTTCTATCCTACATGCCAAAATTTTAACAGTGACCTTCCCCTAGCAATAAAAATGGAAGAAAAGCATCTACAAGTGACACTCTCTTTTGAGGTGAGGTAAAGTGAAGCAAGTTTTTAACATGGAAAGAAGCATGTGATACATGATTACAACAATTAAGAAAATGTAAATTATGATACAAACTGGCAGCTGCAGAATAATCAGATTCCTTGTAAATTTATTCAGTCAGGTTCAGACACCTAAATGAAAACAAGAACTTTCATCATTATTTTAGAAGGTGTGATATAAACAACACTAAAGGACTGAATTAGTGTGCTAGTGTTCCCGTTGACAATGTTTGTCTGACATATATATCACAGGAAAAGAGATTTCTGAAAAAGAAAATAACAAACTGTTGTTGAACCGTCATTACTTCACACCTTAAGGAGGAGCCACAGCCTCATCAAAGCACCACATTTAATATAATGGAATCTTACCAGTGTAAAAAAATGTATATTCTGGAACTAGTCAATGAAGAAAGCAGCAGACAGAGAATGAAAAGAAAATTCCAGACCACATTATTTACAATGGTTAATAAAAGGTTTTTTTAAAGTTTTGTTATCAAAGTTTTTTTGGAAGAGAACTATGCATATGAGTCATGTGTGATCAATAGCTTTTTCATAATGACCCTTTCAAGGGTAATGGCCTTTCAAGGGTAAAAGCTGGCCTTAGATTTGAAAAGTACAAACAAAATCCACTAAGGTTAGAGTTGAATGAAAAATTACTTGAGAAGTAATTTAAATTGCAAAGATATTCCTAGTATGTACAGGGATAAATCCAAGAATTTATGAAGATTTTCATTTTTTTCTTTTCTTTTTTTTTTTTTCTTAAAGAGACAGGCAGGAAGGAGGGAAGGAAGAACGGAAGGAGGGAAGGAAGGAAACTGTAGAAACTAGAAGATTATAGACTAGAAGTAAGCTTTGTCTAACTTCAGAAAAAGTCATTGACTGCTATGAGAGCCCCAGGCTACTCTGAGATAGCTCTGGCCTGCTATTCAAATTCTCCACAGTAGTTCCAGTTTGTGAGAGATAATATGAGGGTTTTAGTTAAGATTTATGTGCAATTTCAGATATGCTACTCACATGTTCTAAAAATATTTGCAATTTACCATCATAGTGATATATGTAAGAAAACATTTATTTGAGCTTAAATGAAATGCCATCAAGTGTTAGTGGTGGAGAAAATAAAAATAATCTACTGATAAAAAATATGTATTGGCCATAAATAATGACAGTTTTCTTCATTTTTGTTTCTTGCACACATTTGCCAATCAGACTATGAACCAATATACTAATTCATCACATACTAGGACCATGTACTTAGTACTTTATAATTACCTATATAGAATTATTAGGCATTAGAAAGAAGATTCACACGGGCAAAAAAACAAAGAGGTGAAGGATATAAAAGGAAGCATTTTGATTTAGACCAGAAATACTCATTCCTTTTCTATTTATATTCTGTGTAATATTTCAATTATTGAAAAGAAGACAGCTAGCATTTACCTCAATCTTTCAAGTGAAATGAGACAGAAAATAAAATATTGCCTTTTCTACATCCTATGTGTACAAGTTCAGCCTCATGCTCATATAATTGCTTCCCTAGTCTTGCCTCATTTAGCAGCTGAAAATCTGAAAAATTACATGGGAAAACAGGACCTGGTGCTTTTCTGCAAAAAGACCATAAGTCTTTTCATGCATATGAAGTGTAAGAGAAAATGCCTTTGAGCCTCCATACCTGTGTAGCCATAAAGAACTATGTAGCTTATTAGTGACTGTATAGTTCACCAGTGTAGCCTAAACTATGTAGTTTACCATTCTCTTTTAAGGATCTCAACAGGCAGAAAATTTAACAAGATAGAAGGTTCGTCTATCTGTGAAGCAAGACTGATAAAAGGGTGTCATAGTTTCAAAACTCAGTTGGAATTCCTTCCAAAATCTTGGAAGCCAACGCCTTAGTGTCAATAAAGAGGTTTAACAAAGGACACAATGGATATGCATGTCCTGATGTTAACAGCTCTAGCCAGAGCCTTTGTTCTGATCTCTCCCCAGGCCAGAGGGGGAGGGAAAGACTGGCTGGGGGAGGAGGAGGAAGGGGTCAGCGCTTCTGCACTTTCTGCACAGGTTAGGAGTTCACCGTCTGGGCCGGAGGACAGAGGACGGGGACACACACATGGTCCAGCATCGCTGTGGGACCAGGATTGTGTCTTTTGCCCTCTGGCTTCGCTGATCACCCATGGACACAGCAGAGACTGTTGTGTGGGAGAGAACACGCCTGTCTTCTACACTGCAGAGGCTGCATTTCTGCTGTTTTTGTCATCGGACCCACAGGAGCTGACCCTGCAACTGCTCGTGCCAGCCGTCTGGGCGCGACATCGCCACCTGCTGTCCGTAAATATAACTGCATCCCCTGAGAGAGAGAAAGCGGTCAGCAGGTGAGGTGCAACATCACCAATTGCTGTCAGTAGATATAATTGCAATTTTTTCCCCCTTTTTTGGGAGTAGCCAAAAGACATTTTAACTGTTTGTCTTGTCATTTGGGGATGAAGGAGTTTTTTACAAACTGTTGTTTTTTGGTTCTTTCCAGATATAGATATATATTTATCTGTGTATTGTGGTTAAGAACTGTTATCCTTTCATATATATACATTTTTTCCCTAATTAAATTCTGTTTTCTAAATTTAAAGGAGAGGGATTATTTCTTGGCCAACATAGATATCTTAGTTCTCCCCTCGAACTAAGACAAAGGGACACAAAACTAGCAAACTAATCAAAGGTGGTTGTGGGCCTTGACACCACTCCATAACATGATGCTGTGCCAAAAGCGAGGGGTCAAGAAAAAGCAAGCTGAGGAACAAAATGGAGACAACCATCAGAGGTCTTTCTCAACCACCAGTGACACGTCCTAGTCAAATTTGAGAGGTGTGTGGAGTGTGGAACAGTGGGTGGAAGTTTTGGAAGTAGGCGGGACAAGATGAGTCAATGCCTGTATTTGCACTCGCATAACTGAATAAAGCTATGGAGACTTTGTGACTCGATATGCACAATTTGGAGTATAATTCCTGTGCATCCAAGATGTTGTCGTGGGGAATGCTTACTTTCTAATGCTCTAAAACAGTCTTAGGGAATTCTTTTACCGGCTTTTCTGGCATCACCTGCTACATACACTCACATTTTGCATTCATGTGACAAGCTAGAAGAGAAAGGGCCAGAGATAGTTAGAGGTTCTTTTCTGTAGCTTTTTAAGGCAAAGCAAATGCTTCCAACCCTTCTCACTAAACTTTATCATGTTCTTAACATGAGCTACAAACTATGCCACAAGTGCCAAGTAATGAGACATTAAGAATCACTAACACCTCTGTCATCCAGTGACATCAGAAATGCACTCAAGATCCTTGTAAAGCATGATCTAGAATCTGATTTGTTTTGGCTACTGACAGATACAGAAACTGGTCAGATATCAACATTAGGACTGTCTGATGGTTCAGGTTCATTTGAATATTCTCTGTCTGTTTCAGCCAGCTCTGTTGTGAAGGGACAAATTGCCCATTAGAGTTTTCACTATCTTAACCAAAAAAAAAAATTTAAAAATTCATAAGTACAAGATAGTTATTTACCACTTAGCATCTTCTAGTGATGCAGGACAACACTGATGTTCCATATATCTGTTGCAAACTGAACATGTCTTCTCCAAGTACAAAGCTTTTGGAACAAAACAAACAAACAAACCAACAACAAAACTTTGTAAAATACAGTGACAGCCGATTAAATAAACTCATAGTGCTTATGGAAGCCTTTGTATATTTCTATAGCATTTTCTCACCATGATAGGTGCCAGTACACAATGCTATGTTTTGCATTATTTCTCCACAATTACCCCCTCATTCCAGGACAATATCAAAATCCCTGATGTCCGCTACACTTCTGAACATAATTTTAATGTAATTGTTAACTTTTATGACTACTGCTTTTCAGAAAAAAAAACAAATCCTAGCACCTGCTTTTTTGTTTTATTTTTCCACAATAAATCTGTTTTGTTTAGAGGAGGTGTAGATGTTGGAGAATTCTCTTCTGTCCAAGAGACCTGACTAGCAAGGTAAAGAACCTACAGGAAGCAGGTACTCCAGGAAAACATGCTTCCACACATTCTCCTTTCAGAGTTGTAAATGTTGTTGCTCTGGTTTTTTCAACCAGAATGAAAAATGCAGACCAAAAAAATATATTACAACACCCAGAAGAAGACATGCAGCTTTGCAGCTTTCGTCAAAGAACAAAAAACCAGAACAATTCCACAGCCTCGCAGTCAGGAATGAGATCTGGTTTTATTTTTGTATTTCTTGTCTTTGACTTCAAATTCAGTCATCCTAACTGGCATTTGTATTTTGCATGCTCCTTGTGAGGCTTTGTTGCTGGATTCAATAAATCAGAACCGTCACAAAGCAGTTTTAGCATTACCACCCTACACAACTGCATTTGCAGTATTTTATCACAGCTGGCAGTCAATCAATGGTTCTTATCAGACATTTTAGTCATTATATTGAAGGATTAAAGTGAAAGAATGTATTTGTTAATCCATTTGTGTACTCAAGCTTCTTTACTCTGGGGTATCAAATCAAATTAATGTGGATATAAAACAGATGTCTTTTGCATGTAATAATCTGTGTGACAAGCCAACTGGTCTACAGAATCACAGTACTGATTACTCCCTTTCATTCTCACATACTCTTTAGTGCAATTTCTGAGCTGAACTCCCAGCTGGAAAAACAATATTGACTTATACAGTTTTGATTCAGGATTATAAGAGCAATCTGTTGGCTACAGACTTTACAAGAAGAAGCCTGTAAGAACTTGTATTTAAGACATTGTTACAGAGCTCAAAGATCATGAACAAAGAGATCTTAAAATGAAGAAAAAAAATAAAAAACTAAAACAAAAACAAAACAAAAAAATAAAAAAAAAACAACACAAAAAACCCAAAAAAAACCCACAAAAAACACCTGTCCCTCCCCCCCCCCAAAAAAAAAAACAAACAAAAACACAAAAACACCCAAAACCAACCAAACAACAACAATAAAAAAAAAACAAAACTGAAGACTTTCTTACAATCAAATCACTGCAAGACCACCCAAATCTATCATCCTGCCCAAGGCAAGATTAATCAAGTATACAATTACTGAGAAACATTTTTTAAGCTTCTTCTTAAAGATCCTCAGTGCAAGAGATGCTAGTCTCCTCATGAACTGTAGTTGTGCTTCAGTCCCTAGCATCAGATAATTATTTCTACACCTCAGATGAACTTCCTTTTCTTTGATATGTTTTAGATACTTTAGAAAACTTAGCACTAACTTTTCATGCCCCTAAGACTGTTATCAGATCATCTTTATTGAATTTCCTCTTCTTTCTGCTAAGTGTTAGTTGGTTCATTCTTTCTCCATGTGTCATTTCAATGCCATATGCCAAGATCCAATAGATCAAAAACCTTTTATTTAAAGTAACAATCACTTTGAAAATCATCTGAACTTCTATGTTGCCAGAAGAAAATCAGTTTCTAAAACACTCTTTTTATTTGTGTATGTATAATAATCCAGTGTAGTAACCTTAGAGGAAATTAATGTGCTGTACTGTTAACTTGCTGCTGCAGAATTTTAACAATTTTGTAGATAAAGGTACCATGCAAAGATACAAACAGCTCAAAATCCTGTAACCTATACTTATCTTATAGATCTTAGTTACATAAATAACAGAGTTATCAGTTGAACTATGGACCTGTTCTGTACTCACTGATGATGATAGAATTTTTTTTGTTAATATTTTTCCAGACTTAAATGGAACCATAGAATCAAAGAATCATAGAATGGTTTGGGTTGGAAGGGACCTTAAAGATCATCTAGTTCCAACACTCCTGCAATGGGCAGGGACACCTTTCACTAGACCAGGTTGCTCAACTAAAATAAAAAAAAATGACTGTGTATGTGATGAATCAATGATTACATATATTACAAATACACCCACTGTGTAAAAAAATATAATGTTTGGAAAAAGACACCTCTAACTTCACTGTAATGTAGAAAATATTGTTGCATTGTGGAAAAAAAATTTAATTTGCATCTTAGCTACACTGTACTGATGAGAAAGATGTTTTTCAGAATTACACAGTTGTGTGAATTTAATTCAAACTCTTTAGGATTTTTTTAAAATGAACAGCTAAGAATTAAATACAGGCATTATGGAAGCAACTGCTTATTACTGCACTTAACACAGAAAAATATGCATTACAGAAAGTAGACTTGCATTCCTTTGTATTAGGTCAGTTAATATCAGAATCAAGACTGAAAAGACATGAGAGAAAAAAAAAAAAGAAAAAGAAAAAAAAAAAAGGAAACTGCATCAAAGAGTCAGCTTTACAATACTTAAATACTTAAAGCTCATTGCATTTTGAAGTCTTACAGTTGATAGGTTAACTGCTGGGTTAGTTGAATCTACCACTTCAGTTCTGGAGTCTTAATATCCAGGGCACAGTGAATACTCCAGGTCACGCATGGCAGTGACTCTGGTCATGCCCAGAGCTGCACTGAACCTGCAGTTCCCCAAAACCTGCAGAGAGCCCTGCCTGCAGCCAGCTATAATTGTGTTTTTGTCAGTTATGGCTTCTGATCCTGTAGAATCACTAATTCATTCATTTCCCGCTGGCACTCCTTATTGCAAAAGCGCTGCTTTTAGTGGAGTTACAATGTTAAGTGGTGTAAAATGGAGCAGATGAGATTTTGCTGCTGAAACAGTGGCAGTGCTGATTAACAAACTTACACTCAAGTTCTCTCATTTTCCAGTTGCTTGTTAATTATGCTGCACATTTTCTATAAGGAACAATATTAAATAAATATCTGTGAACTCCTAAAATTAGAAAGGATGCAATAATATTATTCCCTTCTAATCCAAATCCAAAGACTCAGCTTCTACTTTAAGTCACACTACTTTTAATTCAGAGTAACTCTGTCAGTCAGCGGTGTCTCTTTGGACTTGCTGCAGTCCAACAGAGAACTGTTCATGCCCTTATGGCAGGAAAACATCCAGTCTCTGTCCCTGAAAAAGCAATATGAACAAACTCTCCCTAGATGTTAACATACTTTTTTTTTTAATTATCTTGGAACCTTAAATGAGCATTTTTCTATTCAATGTAATAACAGAATAAACACTATTATATTCCACTTTGCCTATAAGTGCACACACAGAAAAAAATCAGTTCTGTTCCAAAGAGAGCTAGAAAAACAATATTCTGTCTCTTCTGTGAGGGAAGCACATTATTGTGGTTATGCTGTAACAATAGACCTCTGGGAATTAATAAACAAGTGGAGATATAAAGAGTAACATTCAGATAAAACATAAGTATTCATGTCTCTCAATGCACTATTACTACATTCCGTTGGACCTTAGCTGTCAGAGGATACATTTTCATTCAGATCAGGGTTCCTGTTTGCCTCCTTTTTACTTAATGAGATCTGCTACTAACATTTTCTGTGCACCTTCCATAGTAAATGTCTCTTTTTACCTCTGTGCAAAACAGAGAATGAGTGTAATACCAAATTTCAGGACATGATAGGATATTGGCTTTAACTTGTTATTTAATGTGAGATACTTTATTTTAATAGGTTGATGATCCAATAGTGATAGGCCTGAGGAACTTTTTCCGATTTTTTTAAACTTCCATGCATTTACTCCAAAGTTCTTGTACAAGTGACAAATTGGCACATGCCAGGTGAGAATGCATGGATCATTTGATGTTTGTATCATTGTGTTGAATGTCTATGCACGGTTGCTGACAGCAAGGGCCACAGAGGAGAAGCCAGAGGCTGCCACATGGACAACCTCATGTTGGAGCTGCTGGATATTCCTGGAGGAACTGCACCCCTTGGAAAACCCATACTGGAGCAAGGGGAAAGTGTGAGAAGGAACGAACAGTAGAGAGAACCCTCCATGTATTTGATACATATGTATCAAATGTAAAGTGTCTCATCCACTCCTCCAGGGCTTGGAGTAGGAGTGAGGAGTGGAGGAGTGAAGTTGAACTGCGGGAAGGGGGCAGAAAGCTGCTGCTTTAATATTTCTCCTAGTTTCTCACTACTCAAATCTATTTCAATTGGCAACAAGTTAATTTTCTCCATATCTTCATCTAGACTGATGAGCTTTCTCATCCTGTTTTCTTCCCCTTGTCCTGATAAGGAAGGAAGTCAGCAGCTGGGTGGGCATTTGGTTGTTTGCCAAGTATTCCCCCCACTCCGCCATCCCCTGTAGCCCTGGCAAACAGATGTGTTAACTATGGAATTTAGGCTCACCTTTAATACCATGATCTTCTTAGAGATATTACTTAGATATTTTACTCATAGTATCTTATTGAAAAAGTTTTGATCTGTTTCAGCCTTACAGGTTTTGCTAAAGCAGTGAGCATTCAGAGTAGAGACCTTCTAGCAGACACTGATTTCCCACAGTGTTTTGTGGCCTGTGCTCTCCATATGGAACACCTCACTTGCCTTGGAAGCATGGACACGGTCTGTATTATATACTTATGAGCTGTGGGTATGCCTGCTTAAAACAACTAAATTAAAATTATTGCAATGCACAGTAGTACTGAATTGTCTTCTAGGTGTACAACCCCTATTTCTTATGATACAGTCCAATGTGTTATATTAACTAAAATCTTTAACTGGAACCTTACTCTAAAGGAACTTAATTTCTTCTTCAACTCTCCCTGGACAAAATAAAATAAGAATTTCTTGGGACACAAACTGCAAAGAAAGACTAAGGAATGGGGGCTGGTTCAGTGTGGGGCAGAGACAACTCAGTAGGGACTTGACAGCAGCCCACAAGTACCTGCCAATAGATCACTTTGCTGTTTTGTATGTCATGAGCAAAAACCCTACATTAAGTCTTTGAGAAATAGATGAAGTATATTTTGGCCTCTTTTGAAGCTAACACTTCAGTACATTTCCAAATCTATCAACCAACTACTTCAGATTTGTAGTAGTTTCCAGATGAAAGCTCTCACAACAGTTTCTAAGCTATTCAGTCTTCATGTTGATTCATGTGGCCTCTATGGTGTCAGTACATCTCAGCTGAAGTTAGCAGCATCCAAAATAGTGAGCTAAAAATAATGCTTTACCCTCCTGCAGTAGTCCAGGTGACACAAGAGGCACAACATCACTGAAGCTTAGCTCCACAATTCAGAAAGTACTGCCTTGAGTAATTAAACAAAATTTAATGCTTTCTAGATTTTATACCTAAATCAGCACTATCCCTTTGAAATTAAAGGAAACTGATAAACGTAAGAAAACCACATATTTCTCTACAATTTCTTTGTGTTACAAATCTGGCATTACAACTTTTCCTTTGGTTTCAGACTCTCTGAATGTACAGTGTGCTGTTGAAACTCCCTTCACAAAGCCAATAAACAGCCGTTTATTTTCTCAAGAAATGTAAGCATTTATCTGAATAAATAAATTAGTCTTTATTTCTGCCATCTGAGTTAAAGTGAGATGGGTGCATAAAGTCTTCTGGATGCATTTTATTGTCTTACAGTTTTTCTTCTAAATATATCTGATTTATTTTTTTTTTTTTGTCTGAGATAACTTTTAGTTGAGGGTATTTGAACTAAAAACATAAGCAGAAAATTAATCATAACATAAGTTCAATCTAATAAATAAAGTACCTTTCAATTTAAAGCTCTAGTACATTCAGATGAACATCCAAACCCACAATTCATCATTTATTTAATTTACTTTCAAATGTTATGATATTGCAGTCAATGTTTTTCTTTTGCAAGCACATTAAGAAGATGAGATTGTTGGCCAATAAATACTGAAATCTTCTCTGTAGCTGTTTTAGTAAGGTTTGCTGAAACCATGTCATGGCTACTTTCAGCTGAGGATACCAGCAGACAAGGAGATATTGGGTGTGGTGTCTTTTTTTTGTCTCAGAATCTGTTCTGGTTCTAAAGCAAGTCAGTCTCCAGAACAGTTGCTGAAAGAAAGCAGAAATCTTTATGATGCCCATCACTGCAAGACTGAATATCAGTTCAGGCTGACAAGTTTTCAGGATGATTAATGTCTAAGTATTCTAAACCAAACACTCTGATTTGAAGTTCAGATATAGTTTAGGCATACAGGTTTCATTATATTGCACTGAGATTTAAGATTACTTAATGTTATTTTGTGGCAGAATAGAAATCCATGTTAGTTTATATTATTTTCCTAACTGAAAGCCAAGGAGAGCATTTCCATCAGTCAGGTTGTGAGTCAGAATAAAGGATACTCCATGAAACAATACATTTTCATCTTGATGAAATTAACTCAGTGTATTCCCAAGGTGCTTTTTTTCTGGTAGCAGCCATCAATTTATCTTAATTAACACAATCTGTCTAGACTGATTTTCAGATGTCCCATGCGTATGGAAATAATTCCTAGTAATCAATATATAAATAGTTTTAGACTCTCTTTATTCTACACCATTTTTTTTCAGTTAACAAAAGAGTCTGATAGATTTTCAACATTTGTACAAATCCTTTTCTTACCAATTTTTGTTAAAATCATGAGTCTCTAATAGAGTTCTAGACTGTCACTAATCACCCTAATGTCTGATTCTCTTCTACATAAGTGATCCTTGGAGAAGCATACAATTTCATCCTCTAACTATTTCAAAAAGACTTTTTCAGATATGTTTAGTTGTACTTAGGTAACAGCAGCTTGAGTTTTAACAGTGAGTTTTAAAACAATATGCAGTTATACACATGAAAATTTCTGTGACTTCTCCATTTTATGAATTAAAACAGTCAGGTTTGGCTTTTTTATTTATTTCAGCATTCTACCTAATCTGATATGTATTTGATAGCAGATTTTATTGAGCTTCGTTTTTTATTTCCAGAATCTTTTCCTACAAGCACCTTAATTTCCTGGGTAGCATGCAATCTGTAATTTTTAGTGCATTCCTAATGAAGACTGTTCACACTCTGCTCCTATCGTACCCACAGGATTCATTGAACTGTCACACTTTAATCAGAGCTGTTTACAGAGACTGCTGCATAAATTAAAACCACTAAAGCCTTTTGAAATCTTGCTAATTCTGTTTTTTGGTGGTTTTTTTGTCAAGGTACAGCACACTTCTAGTCACACTCTAAGCTTTTTGTAATTGCTACTGGTGAGATTTCTTGAGACCCTTCAGTTTCCTGAGATTTCTGAAAAGTTCTCTTGTGAAGCAGTTGGCTTCCTCCACTCTTGACCCATGTGAGTAACTGAATAAAGTAAAATGGAAAAACTGAAGCATCCTTAGCTGCCAGTGTTGAGGTAGTTTGATTTGGTTTGGTTTTTTTGTTTAGTTGCTTTTTTTCTTACTTCAATCTCTCTTCAGTAAGAACATGAGAGTAGTTGAGAACTTACTCCTCTGTAAGTGATCATCAGATCTTCCACTGGTTATAGTCAGGATAAGTTTCTGTTCTCCTTTCCAAACTTCATAGTCAGGTCAGTGATGATGTCAGTGGACTAACAGGAAAGAAAGGGAAAAAAAGTTTTTATAATGCAAGTCCTGATGAACTTGCCAATATATATCCACATGCAGTAGTTTGTTGTTTACTTAATGCAATAGCTAACCAAGTTTGTACTTTTCAATAAACATATGAAATTATGGAAGCACATTGGGATTTCATTCTGATTCCTTAGAAGAAAGCTAAGGATCTGTGCCATCTTCCAGTCACAGTCATATATTGGAGTTAGAGGCTGAGAGCTGTGTGAAATAAATCCACCTTGACAAGATGGTAGTGGGTAAGGCAAATCAGAGAAGAGAACTTCAGTAGAAACCAGCCACGGAGATCAAAATCAGGCCTCAGGTACAGGGCAACTCATCAATCATCACTCTACAAAAATTTGGAAGGCTGGAGTGAAGCCTGGGAAAATAGGAAAGCAAGGTCTAATACAATAAGCAAGTGAAAGATTTACACTGATACTAAAGTACAATGTCAGGGTGTTGTAAGGGGAAAAAGAAGAAGCTAAGTCAAAATGCAGAAGGAGGTAGGACTGAATAGAGAACTGCTGGAAGACTGCACTGTGTCATGGGGTATCTTCTGCTGCCAGCTATTGGTACTTTATTTTTCTTCTGTCCTCTTGACACCATGAAGGAACAGTTTTTTCACACTTCACCTGACAGTTACTTTAGGCCAGTGCCTGTGCCACACTGCATCGTCAAGGAGACTCAGGAGGCAAGGAGAAACTGAATCAGTGTGGCCACAGCTCAGTTTGCCCCAACAGTTTCACCCTCAGACAAAAGCTTGCACATTTGAAATGTTCATCAAAAGGGGAAGCATTTTATCTCTTTGTGAAGTATATTTTAACACACTGAACAGACCAAAAGGCTATTTTAAATGAGTGTTCTTGCTATCCAGAGGGCAAAACTGCATGTTGCTCTGTTGTACCCCTAGCTAATTTAGTGTATTTAGCTCATTGCTCCCTACAGTATTATAGGTATTATATATATATTATAGTGGGCAGTCATTAAATGTAGCATAAATAATGTTATGCTACATTCTTTTATCACAGTTTTGCCCTTACGAGTCCACAAACAGGTCTATTAGACTTTTCTGAATCCTTTCTGATTTGAGACAGTATCAAAGCAGAGTTGAAAATGATGGTAGAAAAATTTCTCTAGTTGTCTTTCCAGCCCATTTTCAAAGCACAGAGAAATCAGTATTGCTTCCTGCGTATTACAAAGAGGTCCAGAGACAGTAATGGAGTTCAAAGTGAACACAGTGCAGCAGTTACTTAGGCAATCATTCATCATGGGCTGAAGACTATCAAAGGCTGAACTAATGGGTCGACGAACCTCTGCTTTTCACACTGACAGAGGACTTCAAATTATAAAACAGTGCATGGATAAGTAGCCAATAGAAAATGACTGACCTTTATGATGACTCATGCTTATACAGACATTAAGCTATGCATTTCAATTACTTTTTAAGACTGAAAAAAAAATATATTTGCTTGACTCAGCCTCTGCCTTGTGTTCTGCATACATCTCCTAGGAGAGCTAAGTAGTGTCTCAGTTTTCCATCCCTTTTTTCTGCCAATGTAATCTAAGATAAGTCATAGGTAAGTGTCCCACTAGAGACAAAGACAGAGAGAGAGAGAGGGGAGTGACAACCACCCACTAGAAACATTTTCTAATGGAAAATACATTTTTTTAATCAATATTCTTTTCCTTCAAAACAGTAAAACTTTACTTTGAACCTAATTTTGAATTCCTTCAGGAAGAATAAGAATGAAAGGCATATTAAAAAAAAAAATTAAAATCAGCACATACATCAACTAAGAAGAATTTATGAATGGCTTGCAGTAGGTATTAAAGAAAGAAAGGAAAATACTATGTGCTATCACTAAATTCTACAATTCAACCTTATAATGTAAATCATGGTCTTTCTGATCTCTGTGACCCAGAAAAAACTCTTGTATCCAGTCAGACTTACAGATGAAAGCCAGAACTATTACCTGTTGGAGCATACAGTTGGAAAAAAGAAACTATGTCAGGTAAAGATCTTACTGCTCCTTGAAAACATGGAAGATGCCACTTCACTTTGCCAACCTAGTTTCTTTGTTTGAAATTCATAATTTATCACTGTCTTTCTGTAATACCTCAACACTTTGTGGCAATCTCCACTGCTTTGAGTTTGATTCAATTCCATTTAAATTTAGACACATTTCAGCTTGTCAATAAAAATACTCTTTAAGACCATGAGCAGGAATACAGCTCTAAAAATAGGAGTGTCTGCAAAATTTTTACTGTCTTCTTTTTCCTATTTTGTGGAATAATAGCTCAGAACATCTGATTTCTTAATAATTCCTCTTTTTCAGGATTATTACTTCACTTTACTTCCCCCAAAGGAATTAAGTACAACTTTGTAAATGGGTATGTGATCCACAGTGTATATATTTAGCCAAACTAGGAAGGAGAATGAAATTTATCTGATATATTTATTTCTTATTAGGTGTTTCCAAACATCTGCTTCAATGCACCTGCTACTTTTGAGATTGAAGTACGAAGTCAATGAGACTGCTTAGGTATAATGTAGACTTTTTTGAACAAAAGTGCTATTAGGGTCCATTTCTCTATTGTCATTGATATTAAATAAGTGAATTACAGTAATTCACAAGTATAAATTGCAAGAATAAATCTTGCAAGATGAACAAATCAAATATATTTAGAAGGAAGTGAAGCTTGGAAGTTAATGAGTAATTTTAAAATTAAGTTCCATTCATAGTGATTTTTTTTGTCTCACTGTCAGAGAAATGGGTTCTGCAAGATATGTTTGTTTGGACCAGCTGTCTCATTGCATATAAAACACATGTGCCATTAAAAGCAGAATTTTTCTGAGCCCATTCAAACATACATTCCACAGTTGGCTGTCAAATTGTCATTCTCCTTGTTGCTTAAAACAGAGGAACTATTGACAGATTGTGAGTTTACTTCTTCCGCATTTTCTGCAGAAGGGGTTACTTTGGCTGAACATTAATATTCTTCCCTACTGTCAGATCAGGAACGAGCTCAGAAAGTGGTTGTTGACCTTGCACAAGGCCCTTGAAGAGTACCGTATTGATGCTGTGGTTGTTTTCTTTTGCTCTGTGTCCCAAAAGGTCTCACTCTAAGAGACGGACCTTGAAAGCAAAACTCAAAAGATTAGCCAGACAAAAGGAACACAGAGTTGGAGGGGATAAAGTGCAGTGATGGCCTGCAGACCAGCTCTATGTCAATCTATTACTACAAGAGCAGATGTCTGTTTGGGTGACAGTGGAAGCTGCTTCTGATCTGTTGTAAGTAAGTAATCATATCAGAAGATAAAACACTTAAATTCAAAGGAAGATTCAGAGTTATCTGAAACTGTTTTTGAACAGTTCCAGGTGCTTATTGTTGAGAGACAGTGTCCTGCTGTCCACAGAGTCTACATATAGATTTTGTATATGGTTAAATTATGTCACATCATAGAGTCATAGAATGGTTTGAGTTGGAAAGGACCTTAAAAATCATCTAGTTCCAAACCACCTGCCATGTGCAGGATGCTCAAAGCCTCATCCAACCTGGCCTTGAACACTTCCAGAGACAGGACATCCACAACATCTCTGGGCAACCTGTTTCAGTGCCTCACCACCCTCACAGAGAAAACTTTCTTCCTAGTATCTAATCTAAACCTCTTCTCTTTCACTGTAAACTCATTCCCTCTTGTTCTATCACTACATGATCTTGCAAAAAGCCCCTATTCACCTTTCCTGTAAGCCCCCTTCTAGATACTAAAAGGTGCTCTAAGGTCTCCCCAGAGACTCCTCTTTTGCAGGCTGAACAATTCCAACTCTCTCATAGGCGAGGGACTCCCATAGGAAAGGGACTCCAGCCCTCTGCTCATCTTTGTGGCCCTTCTCTGGGCTCATTTCAACAGCAAACATCATGTAAATCTGAAGCAGATTTTCAAAGCTGGAATTATTGTATAACCATACTTACAGCTCACAGTGATAAAAACACAGATTTGCTACTCAAACTTCATCACCTAGACTGTCAAATTTGATTTGCCCAAGTTCAGAGAGAGTTTTCTGCCCTAGAACATCTTAGTGCATCTATTCACTATGTTATTTTCCATGTTGCATTACAGCTAAAATTACATTATCATTGCAATACTCTATTCTGCCAAAGGGAGGAGAGTGAAAAGAACTCACTACAGCTAGGACAATTGTGATTTTTTTAATTATTAAATATATATCCAGGATAGTTTATAGATGGCTAAAAAAAAATGTATAGGATAATAAACCTCCTTGAAAGATTCATTGTTTTTCTACTAATAACATTAATAACTGAGAACATTAATAGGACATTGTAGTGAGACTCTCAAGAGCCAGGGAGCCAAGGAAAATTATTAGTGGTTGCAGTAATTTAGTTAATTAGATTTTCTTTGTTTTACTTAATTTTTTTCCAAAAAAATATTTTCTTTCTGATTAAATTAATTCTTTATATAAATATGTGATAATGAGAGCAGAAAAATGTATTTCCCATTAGAAATTCATATTCAGTGTTAATGAAAATGCATTTGTTTCTCACATGAAGAATAAAATGTTAATTTCTATGCCAACATAATCTTATGAATAAGTGGGTTGTAAAAAAATAATCTATTGAATGAAAATAAAATGATCAGTTTCTTTTTCTTCTGTTTTATAGTGACGTGTGCTAAACCTAGTAAGGTATTAAGCTCATTTCTTGTTATGGAAAAATTGAAAAAAAAACTCAAACACTTATCAGCCTACATTTTATTACATTGTATAATTGAATAGTTATCATGGTGCAAAATACAGGATGGATACACTACTACACTTTACTATTTTTTTCTTTTGGGCTATATATTTAAAATCAGAGCACAGTGTTTCCATTATTAGTGGTTTACAGTAGATTATTTTTCATTTTTTGAAACTCTGAAAAATTACAAATTCATAGAAACAGCAAGCTTAAATAACAAAACTCAGATAATATTTTCTGTATTGTCTGATCAAAACCTTTGCTTCTCAATGTAGCATTAATTTATCAGTAAGCATATGAAAGGTCTATAGTCTCAGAAATGAAGGGGATTCCTCAAGATATGAGAAGAGAGGTATTTAAATTTAGAAATTAACAATAGCATAAATTGACTTTAAACACCTTTAATGTGGCTTTCCTGGATAAATTTAAAATGGAAAGAAAAAACTTGGTCTAAAAAATGTTTAATAGAAACAAGAATAAATCATAGTATATCCATAAATAAAATTGATTAGTTGCATGTAATAGCAAAAGCTGGGAGATGCTACTGCTTCTGAGAGCTATGTTTATCTGGCGTAGTACACAAATAAACTATTTCCATAAGGGGAAAATGCCTTTTTTTACAATTGAATAGGAGTCTTTAGTATGCATAGATTTTTGCAATGTACTTGCTGGAATTTTTTCTAAGTGTCTATCTTTACTGTGAAACCAGAATTAGGTTCAGATTAGCTGAATCAAATTCACAGTGAAGAAACAGTCTTGTTTATAAAGTTTTATTAGCAAATCAAGCTAAATCTTCTAAAGCCAAGTATTAATGCAACATAAAAACCAAGTCTCTGACTAAATTAGTTGCTTAATTTCTATTTGAACTGTAGTAAAGTATATTCTATTCCCACTGAAAGTATGCATTAAACACAATCACTAATAGTGTAAAGGATGTAATAAAGACTTAGAGCTCGGCTGGGCTTGCAAGTATGTTCCAGGTGGGGCAACAAAGCTTTGCAATTGTTAACAAAATGAAGCTCCAGACCTTCCCATCTCTCACAGGAGTAAAAATAAGGCATTTCACCTGCTGGAATCAATGAAGTAAAAAGCTGACTTTCCACATTATCAACACAATGGCTATCACTCTCTTTCACAACAAAAGTTCAAAACCAAGAAAGCTGCCATCTCTGTGGAATTCATTTTGTATATTCCAAGGAGAAGCAGGTTTGACATCTTACCCCAGGGAGTGGGATGGAACTGCAGACTGCTTAAAGATGTGGCCCTCCAATCATCCTCCTCAGGTTATTGCCCTTAGAACAAAAATATTTCTTTTCTTACAATATTTTAATTTAGATTGCGCTAATGATATTCTTTGTAAAGGAAGACTGATGGTTTCAAATTTTTGAACTTACTGAATTTATATGTTGACAAACATCATTAGAGACTTGATTTTTACCAAATACAGACATTGTTTAAAATCTCTTGCCTTGTTGTTCTTCTTGAATAAAATGGAGGAGAAAAGAGGTTTGCTTTATGCCTCCTCTCTCCTTTTCCACTTAGGGGTCAGAACAACAGTTTTAAAGGTGTCATACGCATTGTCAGTACAAAGGAATTTAATGGACCATTTGAAGCTATAGTAATTGCCCTTAACATGAAAGGAAATTTTTTTATAGAAAAAGAAACACTAAAATCGATAGAAAAGAAATAATCAAGTTGAAAACAAATTAAAGCTGAAATTTTTAGGTTAGAGATAACTGAAGGAATTGGTTTCTAGGACAATCTACTGTAGAGAGGAAAAAAAAACATATAAAGAAAATTTAAAATAATATATCAGAAGACAAAAACCAATGTCTTGGAAGAATGGTTCCTGGAAAAATAATATGAAATAATATAGCTATCTGATAACAGGCAACAAATCTTTCTCACCTGGACTCATTCTGACTACAAAAAGTACACCAAAGCCATTTCTACTGAGTCTGGAAAAATCAGATAGAAAATAAGAACATATATTCCAGTAAGAAGAAGCTCTTCAGTTTCTCTTCCTTAAGAAAGAAGCAACTCTGCAATTTCAAGATATTGAAAAATAAATTAAGATGGCACAGATGCTTTCATAATAATGAGGTTTATTTTTGGGGGTTTTTTTCCTGGTAATGATGTCTGATATAAAGTTTATTCTTTCTTTCTAGACTGAAGAATCCCACCTGCTAGAATACTTGGAGCTCAAAGTTAGGTGCAAACCTCATAAGAATGTTATCTTTGCAAGAGCTTTGATCTGCTGATAATCTTTTCAAATATGAAAAAGTATACAGTTTTCTTAAATAGTTCAATTCTTAGCACCTCTGATTTTGAAAAATAAACCACAAGCAATATGTAAACTCTTGCTTCTTGGAGCTGTGTTTGAGAACTGGTACACCCTCTGATCCAGATAAGAGCTTGATAAAACTGTAAGCCTCTGAACAAAATCAGGCCTTGATAAGACTCTGTTTTGGAGATCCTGTCACTGTGCTCTCCATTGATGTGCTCTCCTCAGGGTACAGTTTTGTAAGCGCCACTAGAATGCAATTCCACTGTCCTTTCAGAAAGCTTGAGTTTACCGTGAATGGGAATTGCTATCTCATCACATCATCAGGCTGGAAATCTCACATGTGGCCAGAGATGCTAAAGGAGAGGGAGAATGTTTCAAATCAGGGCATTGGCACACTTTGGCATCACTAGCTGTGTCCTTGGGTTTAGGCACTCAGGTTCCTTGCAAAACATACATTAGGTTCCTTGAGTGTATAAGACGCAGATGGTTAGTATCACTTCTCTGAGTGAGAGGGGTAAGTAAACAAACAAAATTAGTTACCAGCAAAAGATCTTTTTTTTTCTTTCCAGACCACTTGTCTGAATAAGGCACATTAATATGTATTTCATATACATTCATACATGTAAGAAGCATCTGAGCCGCAACTTTAAATTTTACTAGTGCCTAAGTATTAGAGGCAGATAGCTAGAAGCAGGCAATCACCATCATTCGTTTAAAGGTCAAGTCCTCAAATATTAAGGTCGCGCATGCTTACAGCATGTAATGCCATTAGTTCTCCATTATAGATCAATTGATTATCCAAATCATGGATTAACTTGGTTCTGATTTCTCCCAAGGCACCTGGCTGGAGCCCAGTATTGCCAATAATGTAATGTAAAGTATGTAACTAAATCCTCCTGTGAAATTCATTATTAACATCTATTGCACTTAGTAGTTCATATGACAAATGTATCGGTAGTCGTGTGAAGAGGGGAGACCACATCACAGTCTACAACTTCCTCATGAAGGGAAGAGGAGGGGCAGCCACTGATCTCTTCTCTGTGGTGGCATGTGATAGAACCTGAGGGAATGGTCTGATGTTCTGTCAGGGAAGGTTTAGGCTGGATGTTAGAAAAAGGTTCTTCACCAAGAGGTTGGTTGGGCACTGGAACAGGCTCCCCAGGGAGTGGCACAGCACCAAGCCTGGTAGAGTTCAAGAAGCATCTGGATGATACTCTCAGGAACATGGTGTGACTCCTGGGGATGGTCCTGTGCAGGGCTAAGGGTAGGACTTGATGATCCTTGTGGGTCCCTTCCAACTCAGCATATTCTGTGATTCTGAAATTTTGACTGTAAATATGTGTAGCTTTTAGCATTACACATTATTAGTACCACCATTAATACTAGTGCTTCTGTTTGACTTTCACCTATTTCAGAATTGCTGGGTAGGTAGATCTCATCCCTTCAGACTATGGTTAGGGGCTTGTATTATTAAATAACCAGTTCAGAATGAGCTCATCTCTTATAGTACCTAGGGATCTCAAAGGATTTTCCATATAAGAGATGAGCTAGAAAAAGAAATTCATTTAGGCTCCAGATACCATAGAGATTTGTCTAAAAAAGACTAGAAAAGACAAGAAATAATAACTGAGGCAAATGTCACATCCTAATGTTTTTGACCATCACTAGTCTTACATTACACTGAAAGAACTCTGTTATTTTCTCCTATAAAGTAGTGCATTTGAGTTTAATTCCAATGAAAGTGTTAGACACTTTCTACTGAGATATGAGATAGAATTATTTTCTTCTCACCTTTTGAGGATGGAGAGATGCACCATGTTTTTCAGAATGAAATGTAAATTTGCCCTTTTTTTTGCATAAATTAACACATATTTCACCAACATCTAGCTTCACTACTTTGGATTTAAATGGGTTAAGACATTATAAGACTAGCTGTATTCTCTTCTTTCCTGGATTCCCCTGGAGTTTCTCTGGGACATCTTCATTTACTTAATGAAAATCTTTCTTGCTACACCTGACACAATTCATCATCCGCAGCAACTTCCTGCAGACAATTTAATGGGAATCACTTTTTCAAATGCACTAGCACATTCTACATTTTTTATTACTATGTATTTAAATACTGTTCTAAGATCACAAAGACATGCAGAGAAAATGCTGGAAATTTGTGGAGATATTACTGTTTACATAAGTTCCTTCAGCTGTTGTCCATTCCCTCATTGCAGAATGCAAAATGTCTACTGCTCTAGAAGTTCAAGCTAGAAAAACTTTGAAGAGTTTGAATTGGATAAGTCCAGCAAAATTCCTGTAATCTCAGTCAAACAAAGTCATGGCAGAGCAGCACTCATGGAGCAATAGTTAAGGTGAGAGGGGGAACACATTGATTTTACAATTCTCCCCCATCTGTGCTGTGAAACAGAGAGTGTGACAGGCAATCCATGCAAAAGTTGCCTACTCTTTTGTTTCTTTCTAAAAGCTATCATTTTCCTCTGCAGTGGTAGGCCAAGTGCATACTCAGTCCTGGGAAATTATGTACTGATGCTTCCTTCTGCATGGTTGGAACTGGTTTTACCCTTATGTGTTTTCTCCTGGGTCCAACAAGTATGGTTATGTTATGGAATCAATGCTGCCCATAAGAACTGTTGTCACTGTGCTCTCTGTCAGACCTGACAACAACATTCTTTTGCACATTTCTTTCCAAATCACATTCTATGTCCATATACAATTTCCCAAACATATTTTTGAAAAACAAGGAATTTGAAAAATATTTTGTTTTGAGTGAAAACCTTGCCAGTATTGAATAGCACTTTTCCAGTGTCTCAAATGTTGCACTCCTTTCCTTTAAAGGCTGATGTGAAATATAGGGAGGCATTTGAATTTCAAACCTAGTTCTAATCTGTAGACCAGTTAATTTTATATCCTTTTTTAAATATCCTTTCATCCAATAATTCTCTGATACCAAGCATCAAATACCCGTCATTTCTTGTGCTAAAAAACAACAGATGTTTTAAAACCCTGCAGCAAGAGTTTAAACTTCCAAATGAGAACTAAAAATAAAGGCAAAACAAAACAATTTGCAGGATATAAATTATGCATAAAATATAAAGCCAAAGCTCATGGTCATGCAGACTAAACAGTCCCTTTACATTCTGTTGTCTCTAGATGCAGACAGGTTACAGAGATTTTCTAAGCACGACAGCTTTCAGAAACAGAATCACAGTGTGAAACTAAATTGAATTTCCTTACTGTGCTGACGGCAACTTATCTGAAAGGTCAAAATCCCTCAATGCATAAGAAGTGCTTGTGTCCTCTGAAGACAAATATATTCTGTGTTAATCCCCGGGTTTTCATCACTCTTCATAGCTGAGTGAGGATCTGCAAAACGCTGAAACTTGGTCCCCATGAGAGAAAGTTGCAAAAACATCTCTTACTAATATTTTTATTTGTGCATCCACTTATGCACATTTCATTCTGTCTTGGGGCTGTAGATAGGAAGGTTAACAGGACAGCAAGAAACATTTGTAAAAACTGACTTTTATGTGGCAGCCTGCCAGAAATTTATTTTTGGTTACTTAGTCCCAGAGCAACTGAGGGCAATTGAAAGGGCAATAAACTAGGGTCTTTTCCATATGTATATGTAACTACTGTGTTAAAGCAACATATGTGTCTCATAAATGCTAAACTTCAAGGAAGATATTTGTACAGTTTACAGTACTTTTATATTCTCTCATCATGTCCCTGAGCTATGTCTGAAGGGTTTTTCCCTGTATTCTTTGGAAATAGAATGAATAAAATTCTCTCTACTGAAGATTTAGAAAGTGAAATGCATAAATTGATTTTCAGGATCCTAAAAGTAATTTTTAGCGTTCTCAGTTCCATGTTGAAGTGTCAAGGACATCCAAAAAGTGCTACTTAAGAGGCACTAATTTTGACGCAAACAGTCCATTTTAGGAAACCCAGGTAATTGTATCATGGTAATACATAATTCGCAAGTCTGCTGAATAGTACTTAAACAGAATGAAGGAAATTTGGTAAGATAAAATAAAAAAAAAAAATTATTGTCATATTAGCATAAAGGTAAGAATTGTTCATGAGTATCTGCCACAGAAAGAAACAGATATGTCTTAGTACTTTGCAAGCGAATACATATTTTTGTGTAGTAGAAAGCATTTTCAGAGAGGTATCTCCTGCTTACCAAAGTGAGGAAGGGAGGTGATTGAGGTTTTTTTCTTTATAGCTGGTAGAATTAGCCAGAGAACTCTGAATGGCATGTTAATGAGAGGCTTTTTACGCAGATGCCCAACAGAGGAGGAGTACAGGGCAAAGATCATCTGACTTGGCCTTGGATTGCAGAAAACCTTTTGACTGGCACATTTCACAAATAGGTTGTGAAACTGAGCTTGGACCAGCTGTTGGAGACCACTGTAAACACCTGACATGAGAAAAATGTCTGGACTAGGAAGATACATGCATTATCAACAGCATATTTTAAAGATATAGTAGTAATAAATTACTTTGTTCCCCATGCTTACAGCTTTAGAGCAAGTTAGGAAAGCCATATTACTATTCACAGAAATACTGATATATTATGATTTTAATTCCCATATAGAGAGTGGTATCCCACACAGAGGCATTAGCTCACATGATTTGTTCTTCCATTTCTGACATATGAAGCTCATACTAGATGTTACATACTCAGGGGGGTTTTGTATGTTTTCCTTCTTTTTGTATGTTATTTTTTTAATGTTATTCTTATTTTTTCCTAGGTTTTGTTTTTTTTTTTTTTTTCAAAGAGTAGCGCATCTACTGATACAAAGTACGAGATGGCAGCAAAATGCTTTTAAATACCTGCTGGACTGTCATCACACCCTCTATCCATTTATCACACCCTTTCTGTCCCACTCTCAAAAGAACATGTTACTCTTACTGTTATATTCTTGACTCCTTGTTTGGTGACCCTTCTCTCCTCCTGCATCATCCTTATAGCTGTCAGAGGACCATAGCCTGAGTTTGAATCATAAGGATCACAGTGCTGAAAAAATGTTGTATTGTATGCAAGACTTCTGAAGTGATTTTTCCATGCCACCATATTAGGCCAGCCTCAGACGCCAGTTTCAGATCCTGTATTTCAAGAAAATGTGTGAGACAGCAGGAAAAAAAAAAAAGTCTAGAAATCAGCGTGTATGATCAAAACACATGATCTCAGAGGAAAGACTAAAGCCTTAAGTGGGCTAGCATGAGCTGCAAAGGACAAGTACATAAAAAGTAACTAGAAAAAGGAAAGGAATATATTTCCTCTATATCCACTCTGGATGTAGCAGGAAGCAATGGCATTACAGTGCAGCAGAGCTGAAAACAAGCAAAGCTCTGTAAGTGCAGGGATAGCTTAGCACTGAAATACTGGAATATGAAATCGCAAAATTGAAGCAATTCAAAATTGGACAAACGACCAATGTCATGTTTCAGAAATACTTTGATGTCTCAGAGGAATGTGATAGCTACATAATGCCTTGAATACTTCACTGATTTTGATGAGAGCAATCTATGAGTTGTGGGTGAAGACAGTGTAACCCTTCAGAGTTGTCTGTTTTTGACAGAGAAGGAGGGTTAAGGCAATGTATTAGAGTGTCAGCACACTAAAATCACTGCAGAGAACAAGCAATCAGTATTAAATTCCCTGGCTGCAGATTTCACAATCAATTAATGCACAAAAAGAGGGAAGGCATCATATGTTTGTGTGGTTCATGTCTATCTGTTACTTCTGTGTAAACAAACAAGTGCCTACAGACAGTGTTTTCTTTTGAATTTGTGATTTTGGAGGCAGTAGAAACTGCCAACAGTATTTTGTCATTTTATTCATAGCCTCTCAAAATAGCAATGAGAGGTAAATGGCAACCCCCACAGGTAACTTAGCTGAAGTGCAAAGGCTTTGAAAGAAGCAAAACACTCAGCACCATGCAGGCTGCCACTGCAGCTTAGGAACATCTCTTCTACTCTTCAGTCTTAATTCACGCCCTGATACCATGGAAGGCTGGAAAACAGTATGGCAAGTGCTGGAACACCTTTGTGGTTTATTGTTGATTTGCTTTGAAAAACAGTTTGTTACTGGTAAATCCAACAAGCTATGAGAATTCACATGTAAGGACATTTGAAAACATGAAGGGAGCTGAAGAAATAACAGGAGAGTATGATGCATTGCTCTTCCCTGAGAAAATTAGTCAAGAGCTGCTACTCTGTGTTGTGTGAGGCACTTCAGTACAAGCAACGGTCGTGGTCATTCTTTAGGGCCAGTGGCTAGGGATCCTAGTGTGGAAATATAACTGTACTCCCACACAGCAGTGAAGCTTCAATTAGACTGCTGCCCAGGCTAGGGTAAAAGCAAAGGCCTTGAACGTGCAAAAGGTTTAACACACAGAATGGCAGCGACCTCTTTCTCTCTGTGCAGTTAGTATTATCTTTCTTTTCATCCTCTTTACCCTTATAATTTTAACCTGGGTTAAAAATGTGTTTTTAACTAGCTAAATATCAGCTTGAACATTATCCATCAATGCACCATTTCTGCAAAGAAAGCAAATGGTATCCTCAGCAGCTTTAGACAAAGTGTTGTCAGCAGATGGGGAGAGAGGTGATCCTTCCCCTTTATCCAGCACTGGTAAGGCTACACCTGGAGTACTGTGGCTAATTCTGGGCTCCTTAGTATGAGACATGGACATAGTGGAGGGAGTTCAACAAGGATGGTTACAGGACTGCAGAATCTCATGTATGAGGAAAGGCCAAGAAGGCTGAGACTGTTCAGCCTGGAAAAGAGAAGGCTCAGGAGGATCTTATGTATATAAATACCTGAAGGGAGGCTGCAGAGGGTGGATCCAGGCTCTTTTCAGTGGTTCTCAGTGACAGGACCAGGGGTGATGGGCACAAAGTGAAACACATGAGGTTCCCATGAAATACATTTTCACTGTGAGGGTGATCAAGCTGTGTCACAGGCTGCCTGGGGAGGCTGTAGAATTTTGTAGGGGTGAATAACTCTTTTCCAGAAGATATTGCTACCAAGAAGGCTCTTAGCTTTCACTAAGGAATCTTTCCTGCCTGGAACAGGGCATCTTTCCCAAGTGGAGTTTTGGGATGTTTCTCTGCATGCATTCCACAGCAGGTTATCCTCTGGGTACAAGAGAGATAACACTCAGAGATGTGCTGCAAGACCTTGGCAGCCAGATGGGGAGCCAAGGAGGGGGAAGCGATGATGAATCCCTAGGAATGAACAAAAAACTTGCTTTTGCCTTTTGCTCTAAGGCCAGTGCTGCCCATACAGTGCAATTAGGATCTATAAGTTTTCACTGTCCTCGTCTTTGAAATAAACCTTTTGAATCCTTTCCATTGCTGTGCCATTTTTGGGGGTATACCTGTGTATATTTTGGGTTACAAATTTTCTTCCTTAGATTAAAAAGCCGTCTGAACATGGTCTTGAGCAAGTGGCTATAGGTGCTTCTTCCTGAGCAGGAGGATTGAACCAGGTGATTTCCAGAGATCACTTAGATCCTCAACCATACCACAATTCTGTTATGCTGGTTTTGTACGCAGTGCTGCTCACTTTTTGTCTCTGAAGATGTGACAGCATGTTAAGGAATCTTCCCTCTGTGACCACCCAGGAGCCACTCTGGCAGTCACTCACACCACTTGAGCTGGGACTGAAGCCCCTTCACAGCTACACAGCCCACATTCACACAGTCAGGCCAGGTTTCCTTACCTTCTGGATGCCAGGTTTTCCAGAGCAGAGTCTGAGGCATCCAGATCCCAAGAACTAAACAACAGCTCGAGCTGGGTGCCTCCTGTCACAGGTGGGAGTGGAAGGCTTAGACAAAATTATTAAGGAAGTCCTGCCAATGAGTCATGACTTGCAGAAAGGAGGCCCTTACTTTCTAAACTCCTTCTCAGAGAGGAGCTGAGTCGTGGCTGAATCCCATCTTAGCCTTGGATTATGTAAATGGTTTGAATTAAAGGAATTACAGAGGTGTGATTGAACCACTTTTGTCCTGCAGGTTTCAATGACCGACAAAAGGAGAATATTTGTATAAAATGATTCATTTATTATTATAAATGATCTGACAAGTAGCTTAATCAGAATTATTTACTACACAATGCAAAAAGCTAAAAATCTACAGGTGGGGTATTAGCTAACAAAGCAATGTTGTATAAGAGAGTGCACTATATTGAATCAAGTATTAAAGCAATTATACTAAAGCTAGCAAAAAGAAAATAATTATTAGGTAGAGATTTGATGTAACTCACCCACACCAGTGCTTGAGGGAAGATCGCTTTCTCTCAACCTAAAGGAATGAAGGATGAAGACATTGTGGAGGAATCCTGTGTTTTATGCTAGTATGAGAAAAAGCATCATAAAAAAGTAAATAAATCATACATATAGAAAAGTCAATGTATTATCCTCTCCTTTCCAATAGCAGAATTTTTTATTTTTTTAGCATAAGTTAGAATATTTTAAAATTAATTTAGTTTTACATGTTCAGATGTCAAGATGAACGATGGGGTCTTGAAAGGCATTTCCATCATATCTTACTTATTTGTTGCCTGGAATATTCAAAAAATATTAATTTATAGAAAGAGAGTTAACACTGTGAAGAGATAAAGTGAAGTGCCCTGGGAGACAGTACAAATGAGGTCCAGGAAGGACAGACTGGGACCTTCCCCTGTCTGCTGTGCAAGTGCAACTGTAAGAGATGCCCTGCTGCAGGTTTTTCTGCATTGCGATACTTCCTGAAAATTAGCAGGTAATAAAAAACACAGAAAAGAAAAAGGAGCAACAGGAGACTTAAAGGACATAAGCTGGATCAATAAACATGTCCTATTTCAAAGAAGATGGGAGTTAGAGAGATTAAATTATTTTGATATAGAACATCTCACCTAATTCACAGAAATGAAAATATTTGGTTTTTCCGCTCTTCATAAGTAGTAACGCCAATAAGCCAAACTAATACAAAATGCCAATCAGTTTGAAACAGGATTTATGTTCATAATTAAAAGTAGAGCAAAAGCTTTGAATATATGAATCATAGAAAATGAAGCTTTTGAACTGGACCATTTTCCGTCTCTATTAAATGACAAATCCTTCTTCATACCCCAAAATTTGAAGATCTTTGTTCTTAATCCAAAATCAGTTTTGATTTTGCAAGTTATGTTCACCTTTGTCTAAAAAGAAAAGAAATTATTCTGCACTGTCTGGTTGGGTTTTTTTATTTTATCCAATTGCATCTGAAACTCAGACAAGACATAAATAACTTCACAAACTACCTTTCAACTTTTCCTGACAAACTTACCCACTTTTGCAGAGCAGCTTATTTGGAGATCCATTACAGTTTAGGAACTCAGAGTTAACTACATAGTAGTTAACTCTGCATTCATCAGTAGATGTTTTACTGCAGATTTCTATTGTCATTGAGGTTGAATTCATATCTGTGTAAAAAATCTGAAATTCAAATAACAGAAATTTTTTATTTGTGTAAAGAAAAGTCATGCAATTATTCATTCTCCAGAGTTATCTGTGGTATAATAAGAGGTCCCGTTTTCCACTAGGGATAATCTGTGCCTTAAGAATTAGTCCGTTCAGAAGTTCAGTCCATTCAGTGTATTTTGTTGTCATGTAGTGGAGATCACCAGAGGGAGCAGTAATTTAGTTACCTTCCCAAGACAAAATAACTTCATTCCCCAAATTGTCTTTGTGATTGTCAACAGCTTTTGAAACTCCAATACTGTTCTTGTCTTCAGCTCAGTCATTAGAGACCACAGAAACACAGGTTTTTTCCTTCCTCAGCTGTGACAGAGTACTTGGCAGCATAGCTGGGAAGACATATCAGACATTTACAGCAGGTATTTTTTTCTGCTGCATTAAGTTTTTATCGTTGATATATGTCTTTGATCTTCTATACTGTGTTCAAACATAAAAAAAAAAAAAAGACTACTATTGATTTTCTATGCATTGTTTCTAAATCCAAGATGACTACATGCTAGAGCCGATCATTTTACAGCCCACAGACTATTGAATAAGTCAACATTTCTTTAAGCCCACATATTCAGGGGATGTGAGAGATGCCTTTTTCTTGATTTATTATAGTCCTACTTTTCTGCTTTTCATTCTGGCAGTTATGGCAAAGACAATCATTTGCAGAGCTAAAAATTACAAAAGTCTTGTTCTCCACCTAGATTTAAATCAACTTGTGCTTCTGTTTTTCTATATGTGAAATAAGATGGTTATACATACCTAGATGGAAACGGTAAAATTGCACCAATCTGAGCTGGTAAGAAACTGGAAGCACAAACCTCCTTTAATCATTTAGCATGTGAAGATACTACACTACTTTGTCCACCAGGACTCTGAGTTTCTTTTTCAGCCTCAAGATAGTACAGCAGCAGAAGAAAATGTTCACGCCTGAGCATAAAATCAGTATGAATGTTCTAGAACTCTGGGACATACAAGTCCCCTTTCTGTCATGAGGCCACATCTTATGTGGTTACCAGGTGCCCATCAACAGGGAAAGCTGGCAATAGCTGCATGGAGGTGTTTAGAAAGGAAAACAGTCAAGGAATTCCAGCAGAGGCATAATTTAAAAGGCCCATGAACAACACACTATAAAGTGTTGCAGACTACAAAATCTTTAGCTTTGAACATTAGAAATCTTGTTTTGTATTAATATGTATAGCAATAATTTCAACAAAACTAACTTTATTTTTTAGGGAATAAAATGCTTCTCTTTGTATTTCATTTATTTTGGGCCGCAAACATTCTTATTTATTTTTAGCTTCTGGTTATTTTATGTCTCTAGTCAATATGTATTTCCACAGAGACTTTATGTTGCAAATCATAGTTCCTAATCAGATGGCAAACAAAAATGCATTACTGTGTCAAAGCAGTGTACCCCAGTTTCTCTTCTGACTAGCTGTCAGTTCTGAACCAGCAGAATTTAAAAACAAAGCATACATGAGGCTTTCATAAAATATGGAATTAAACTTTTTTTAATCAAAATCTTTGAAAGATGTCATTCCCACCCCCAATAAAACCAAACAAAAC
This sequence comes from Anabacerthia variegaticeps, assembly GCA_035583185.1. Lineage (NCBI taxonomy): Eukaryota > Metazoa > Chordata > Aves > Passeriformes > Furnariidae > Anabacerthia > Anabacerthia variegaticeps. The sequence continues at coordinate 51,688,512 of JAWWEW010000112.1, forward strand.
AAGAGAAGAACAACAGCAATGAAATTATAAAAGAAAATTTTTTAGCTGCTTGTTTTTGTATCTAATCTAATATTCTAAAATAATGTTGGGCTATCTTTGCACAGGCTTTTTCTTAATTAGATAATAATGTGGTTTCTTTAATACAGAAACCTCTGCATGCTACCTTATATTTTGGCAGAATTTAACCAGATTCAGTAGAATTATTGATCAGCTTCCCTACTTTCTAATTGTCACTTAATTTCTGTAGCAACAGAAGATTCTGGTTCCACTGAATCATTGAGAAGCATAGCTTCCAAAAACTTTAATATTTCTCTTAACTACCACTCTGTGGACTTGCAAGGAAGTATGTGGATCAAATGCCTAGTAATATCTCAATGTGTATTATCTATAGACTTTTATATATCGTTGCAATTTAGATACCACATATAATTTGATATCTTTACATAGACATAAAAGAAATAATTTCTTTTGGGAGTTCCTTCAAAATATTGAGAAAAGGGTAGCTAAAGACTGATTACAAAATGAGACAATGTGAATCAATATTCTGTATTTAAATCTAGGAAAGGTTCCAGCATGATTATTTCATTTGCTACTTTATCTTATTTAAAGGATATGTATGTATTTTAAATTATCTAAATGACAATTAAAATAATACTTAATTGTCTCTGACTAGGTTGTCTTTGAGACATTACATAATTAGGCTAAGAGTAATTTTTTCACCTTTAGAAACAGATTAAAGTATTATAAACTAATATTTCTAAACACAGCTAAAGACAGACATCATAAATTAAAAAACTCTTGGCTACTTTACAAAAAAAAAGTTGCAGCACAGACCTCTATCTCTGTTTTTTAATGAACACTTATCAAAAGCAGCAGCAGTTTGGATCCATTGTAGTAAAATGGTTATTAAAAGGAATTTAGAATTATGCTTATCAGAATAACAGGATGAGTTATAAATTTAATTTACAGATTTCTGTCATATATTTTTGTCACTGAAACCAGGCTTTATGTTTTCACAGTCTCCCCATGAAATGACCTGTTTTGAACCAAAGAAGGTTAAAATACATAATTGCATGCAGGCCTTGTGCACATTTCCAAAACTCAACCACTCAACCAGACACAACCACTCATTTCATTTCTTTCCAAGTGGGATTACTTCAGCTAAAGAGATAATTTCTCTGCTGGAATTGTATCTTGTCAGCTCAGTTTGAGAGAGAGAAATATTTTTGTGGAAGAATATTTTTCTACAACATTTATCAGGATGGCTACTATGAAAGGTTATTCATAAAGTGCAATTATCTTGACATGAGGGGAACTCAGGCTGAAGATGTGAGGTAGCATATGGAGATGTTTTTCTCAACTGAAGGCTGGCTTACATTTAGTGGAATCTGCTTTTAACACAAATTATATACCCTGACACATACTCCAAGCCAGGGTCTCTCTTTCAATCAAGCAGAAGCAGAATAAGTGTACTTAACACTCTGAAATACTGTCTCTGAGTTACAAAGAAGAAATACTGGAATTGATTCATAACTCTTCAGACTCATATTAAATAAAAAGTTATCTTCTCCACTCTTGTCAAAACAGCCACTCTTAGGTGCAACTTTATTACTGAAAACTTAAAACTGTTTTACTGTGGAAGATAAGCACTTAGCACAGTAAAGTTCAGTAGCATCTGCCATTTTGGCCAGGGAGGGAGGAGGGAAGCTTGGAGTTTTTTTGGTTTGGTTTGGTTTGGTTTGTTTTTTTCTCCCAAAGCAGATGGACAGTATTTTTAATTTTGAAAAGTGGCTAGAGAAAATTGTATTCTTCATTCAAATCCTTAGCCATGAGAAACTGTGGTAATTTGAAATTCTATCTTGTCTGAAATGTTTGTTCCCTTGACCTGCATGCACATATACATTCATTCTGAAGTGAAATTTTCCCTTTAACAAGATGATTGATCGAGGCTCCAGTGGAAAGGAAGATTTATGAATCAATGTAAAACAATATAATCCAAACTAAAAAAAAAGTATATTTGAAAGTTTGTGAAAAATGCTTGCTAAAATAACATTGACTGTTAAAAATGTCTCGTTTTGAAAAGCTGAAAAGTCACATGAGAAATTCTCAAGGGTCTGGGTCTACCTCTGTGTATATTTATTATAAAATCTCAATTGTTGAAGTTCCCAGACTAAGCTGAATTTTAATTATCCACACAGTTTTCTGAGAAATTCAGAGGGAAAATAGGTAGAAAGGAATAGACACTTTCACACACTTTGATAGTGTTGGCAATTGAAATAATTTCTGTAAATATTTATTGGATAGAGAAGACACCCTTGGAATGCTAATGCTCTTCACATTTCTTTAGCAATAAAACAACACAGTATTGTATCATCAAATACAATCTAGAAATGAAAGGGTATGAAAGAAATAATTTCAAAAATGTCCTGTACTTTAAAGGTAGACATATTTTTCGGTAAAGAATAAAGTGGAAATGAAAAAACTTGTTGATTAGTACTTTTGTCACTAATTCACAATTCAAGAGCTTGGCAAAATAAAATATGCATGTTTACTACCAGCACAGTAAAAGAATAAGGATTCATTCAGTTACTACTGTCTCTCTTTTTAAATAACCACATATACGGATGTCACTGCTAATTGTCACGCCATCATTGGCTTTTTGAGCAACCTTAAAAGTTTGTTTCATTTCTTTGGTTTTGTCTCCAAACAGCTATTTTTTTCTCAACTAACCATTATTTATTCCTAAAGAAACCATAGAAAATAGTTGATGATACCACTGCACAATAGTCATACTCTTAGCTGGCAGCAGGATGGGAGAAGACGTTCCTATTACAAACAACCAGAGTAGTATGACAATGAGTGACATATTGTAACTGCAGCCCTTTATCTCTAAAAATTAGCTAGAATAAAGAAGAGGAAATTATTTTTTTACATTTTGAGTATTCTAAGACTAGTACTACTACCAGAAAAATGTGTTCTCACTGTATGTAGGGATTAATTTTAGTGACTTCTGTTTCTAAGACCTTTGAAGAACTTAAGAAGAAAAGGGACATGTGGATTTCTTCTAGTACACCCCTCCACAGACCCTAACTCAGATGTACAATAAAGGGAGAATTTTAATGTCACAGGGAAGACAGAAAGGAAATAGTTATGATTTTTTTCCTAAGGGAAGAGTTATGATTTCATATTCTAGGATCTCAGCCATGGATGAGGAGTTACCTTTTATCTAAAGTGAAGCAGGTATACCCATGTACTTTTTCAAGCAGTTTGACTCTCCATCTTCAGTGTCAAGTGATTATATTGTAAATACTGAACTTCATTCACACCATAAATTATTTCCTTTTTTTTTCCCTAAGAAACTGATCACATGGTTAGAAAAAAGCACTTAACGCACTCTATGTCCATCAATTTCTCCATTCATGCAACAAGGGAGGCTGCACAATACATGCTGCTGACCAGCAAGGACTCACTTTTTCCAGTGCTCTGTGACATGTTCTGGAGAAGTACACTGCATTCTTCCAATGCTGCTGGAAGAAAGGACAACACCCTCTCTCTGTTTCCACCAGCCTTGCTTGCCAGTCCAGACTCCATGCTACTACTATGACCCTCTGGCCATCTGTGTTCCCGGACTATTTTCAGGTCTTAAAACATATTGCCCAGTGACAGCAAAGGTACTGTGAGGGAGAGCAGAAACCCATACATTTTTTGGATGGCAGTGGGAGAAATCATTAGCCCACAATGTAGTCTATATATATGTGTGTATATATGTATATGTATATGTATGTGTATATGTCTAATTACCCCAAGACTAAATCATCTTTTCCCATCTATTTCCAATTAATAAATAATTAAAGAAAAAAAATTACTTGGGTGATTCTATCAGTTATCCAGTGATTCTAGTAGCAACCATTTTGAGTACAGGGATGACAAGAACTGAAAAAAATCAGCATTTCATCTGATAATAAAACAGAAAGACAGGGTAATAACTAAACAAGTAACCTCAGAAAAGAAGTAGCTATAGGCAGAAGCAGGTAACATCTCAGAGCATCATATTTCTGTTTTGACCAACCAACTGTAGTGAAAAGAAACAGCATTTTAAAACAAAACAATTTTAGAAGTGAAGGCAGCTTGCAGCAATGGAGTATCTTTCTCATACCAATCGTCAACACTTGTGTGTGAGAAGTGTGGCCACACTTAAGGCACTTATATCTGTGCCAACTTCAGAACCAGGCACAGAAACAAGAACAGCTCGGGTAATAAATTATACCAAATTTACAGGGCTGTGACATGTTCCCTGTGACTTGTGGGATTTCTGAGTAAAACCATCTACTCTGTCACCAAGTACAATCAATAAAATGCCAGGGAGGTGCACCATGTGTGAGGTTTGTCTCACTTCCCACAGTTTTGGGTAAGGAATGTTGTGCTGTTATTTGCCTCATTTTCTGTCTAATTTGTATTAAGTGAAGTGCAAATACAGATGAAGATATTTATTCATAACACACAAAATAGGCAACACCGAAAACAAATATTCATACAAGAGAAACAAAAAAGGGACATGCAAACTACAACTCATGTCATCATATCTAGATAGTAGTGCAAAAAAAGATTAGACTAAGTGGACCTTTGTCAGAAAGATGTTCCAGTACTTCTCTTTGACTTTGCCATTTCCTGTATTAGGACACCAAGCAGTAAAACAGGTGGATAGTGATGCATCTACTTTATACAAGCCAGTGTTTTCCCATCAAATCAAATGTTGACACATTACAACTGAAGTCAAGTTTGTAGACTGTAAAACTAGAGTAGAAAGCACAGGTGAGTAAAGTCTAAATGGCGGAGTATGAATTTACATAAAGTACCCTTTGCAGATTAGCTCAGTTTCAAAGCTAACAGAAGACGTATAGGACTGAAAAGAAAGCATAAAGCTTCACAGAAAGACACTTGAAGAATACTGGTCCAAGGAGTGTGGTCTGAGAGAGAGCTGGGGATGCTCCAAGCCCCTTTTAAGGTTGAGAAATGACCAGTTTACTTGGAATTAGCTGCAGAAAAAAATACTACTCTGATAAAATCTTGCCATTCTACAGGGTGATCAAGTTTCAGGACCATACTAAGGTTGGTTGTCTTCTCCACTTTAACTTTTATGCACTCTATTTTGGGGTTTTTTTTCTCCTTTGTTTAGCTGAATAGAACCTGAAATTTTTATTCTAACCTGCTTCAGTAGTTTTTGACTTCCTCTGTGGTTGATTTACCTCTTGCTCTAGTTTTTTAAAATTCTCTTAATTATTCTTTCTAAAGCTATTGAGATGTTACTGCTGGCACGCTTTCTTACAATATTCCTTTTTAGAATATAAATTTTAGAGAATTTTCCCCCTTTTTCTAGGCAGGTTTTCCACCTTTGTTTTGGAGTACTTCCAAATGTTTTATACACTCAACTATTGAAGTATCTTGGTCCAGATGGTTTCACTAGGTCATTATTTAAATTTATTCAGATTTGCTCTTCCAAAAATCAGAATTTTAGTTACCAATCCAGATCTGCTTGCTGCTCCACTTACAATAAACCTGCTTGTGCTTGTGTTTTCCCAAGATTATTCTACATCATCACTCCTCTGTAACTTCCTCATTTCTCTCCAAACCTAGAGTACAAAAAAGGTCATCTGTTCTAACTGATTTGGAGACTATTTGATATAGAAAACTTACACATCTGAGAATTACTGCCCACCAGCACTCCTATTCTCATTCATTTATCAAACTGTATCTGGGAAGTGAATGTGTCACAATATAATGCTGACCCTGATGGTATATATCACCCTAATCTCATAGACTTACTTATCCACTACAGATCTATCCATCTATAGCAGACATACAGAATTAAACCTAAAACACAGGGGAAGGGAAACTTTTGTCATCCTTCTCTAAAATGTTTTTGCACTCAAGAGATCCTATTTGCTCCATGGTTTTGTTTTTCCCTCTCTTTGCCATTGTTCAGATGATTCACATAAAATGGCACATCCACTCTTATATTTCCCCCTTCCAGGTAGCAATAGCATAGAATCCTCAACACTTTAATTCCAATCATAGTTTTTAATTAGCTCTAGAAAGATCAGAGAGATAAAAGCACTTTATAGACAACACTAGACCTTTACTGTCACATGACAACCCATGTCATAATTTCCTGATGAATGAGCACAAACAAAAACATTGATGACTCCTTATCTGTCACAGTACATAATTTGATCTATATCAGGGGGCAAAGTTTTGCAGAGGATAACTGGGGTTTTCTTCCAAATTAAAGCCTACAGTCTGGTAAAAAAAAGTAAGAAATGGAACCTAATAAAATTATTCTGTGAGACTGTGTAAACAACATAAATCATGGAATGGTTTGGGTTGGAGGGTCTTATGGAATCACCTAGTGCCAGCACACATGCCATTGTCAGGGACACTTTCCACTAGAAGGTGTCAAAACCAAAATATTGTACACAGTTTAAGCTCTTTACATAAATTGAAGAATCATGTATCTACTTTTGGTCATCACTAGTTGTATTGAATTTAATATAGCCCTTTAAGGAATATCTGCATCGATTAGCATGGCCAGAGTAAGAAGATTATATGTTTAAGTTCATTGAGGAAAAATACAGAACTGCAGGAGGTGAGGAACAATAGATACAAAAAACATATCTTATGTTACTTCCTTAAGCATTTTACTGGGTATTTCTGGTGCAATCTTCCAATCATCCTGTTCAATTACATGAATGATGCACTTATGGAAATACTTTGATAGTTATTTCTTAAGATCACAATGTTTCCAGCACTATTAGAGTGATAGCCCTTAATCACACCAGAGATACTATTCCTTGGGGTTTGTCATTTTTGTTTACTGCAAAGAAGTTTTCAGTTTTCAGCTGAAACTGTTCTTCGTATTTATGGAAACAGTTCTATTTTGTTGTTTTCTTAAAATATTTTTTTAATTTTCTTACCAATTCTGTTATTCCCCAAAACAAACTACAATATAATACTTATGCAGTAGCAAGGTTACCTTTTTCTAGAAAATACTTTGATTGATTGTGCTACAGTTTCCCAGTATATGAAAACGCAATTGTTTTCAAGATACAGTTATTTAGTTTCCCTTATTGACTTTCAACTTGGCTGTAACAGTTGTCTGAATGAGTCATCCAAATTTAGAGTGAAACTTAATGAATTTACCTTAATTTCATTGATTATGGCTGGCTATTAGAAAATAGCACTGGATTTTTCCCAACATGTTGAAATATATCATGCCAAATTTGGGCAAAATTTGTTTGTTTAAACATCTCAACTTTCAAATAGGTAAAAGTAGTTTAACAGGTTGTTCACATACCTCAATGCACCTTTTAGCAAAGCTGTACTGAATTTCAGTTTTACACACAAAATCAAATCTACTTTCAAATTGTCTGGCTACCTCTGGTGGTAGCTGAAGTTTCAGCAGTGAGTAGGTCTGTAAAACAGTGGTGGTTTCCTTGGGGTTTTTTTATTTTCTTCAGCAGTCCATTATTTTCCATTTGTTTCATCATCTATAGCTGAATACCAATTTTGAATTTTATTAATATGTTACAATATGTTTTGTAATTTAAAGTAAAACATCCTAGATAAAAATATCTACATACATAAATGGTTCTTTCAATTTGCAGATAATTTTCACAGTGCACAAATCTCCCTTTTTATGAATAAGTGAATTTCTGCAGTTGAGTGGGTAAAAATACCTAGAAAATAAATGAGTCTCACAAGTTTCTTAGTAGATTTATACATAGAGATATTTCTTAGGAAGCTTTTGTGCAGATCTCATTTCATATGCAAGTGAAGTACGGGCTGGAGGATTGTGTTCTACCTACAGTTGTTAACATAATTGCCTTCAGTAAATCAAATTACTTGCTCCCTTCTCAAAGGAATGCCTGTTATCCAAATATTTCTAATTAATGGCAAGACAAATCACTGCTAAAATAAGGTCTGGAGGAAAGAAGAAAAAAAAAGAAAACCAACAATGAAACCTTCAACTACTCAACACACTGAGAATAACAAAGTCAAGGATGTATATTTAAATGTCATTCAATACAGTTCTAATCATCTTCAAACTAATTTGAAGGGCATATCTCATGCTTCTACAACGCTCAGTTCTAAAAAGATTTTTTTGTCCAGAAATAAATTATTCAGTGTCCAGTAGACTCTCTGCAGGGAGAGCAATAAAAGAACCTCTGCTAGAAAGTATTTGACTTCAATATTAGGCTACTATTGCAACATTGTCAAGAATTTAGCCAAATAATATGTCCTCTTCTGCAAAATGCAATCCAAAAGCTGTTTTATTTTTTAATTTCTGCTCACAAGTTTTACATCCTATTAATCCTCAAACTTCAGTAAATTTCTTTTTTCTTTTTTTTTAATCTAAAATCAGAAATTGTAGTAACAGATATAAATAATTGTAAATTATTTGATAAATTGACGTGAAATCAAAATTAATTTGTAAATTGCATTACTGTGACAGTAAAAGCAGTGGACTATTGTGTTTAGATATAGCAATTTATTAATTAATCTGTTTCAGCTTTTTTATCATTTACTTCTTTTACTATGTAGTTAATTGGTACCCTCATAGGAAGCCACAAAGAAAATAGTCAAGTTGTCCTATCCTAGGGAGTTTTACTCAGAAAAAAACAAGCTGTGCTACTTATTTAAAATAAAGCTTGTTTGTGATTAGTGAACTCTATTTTAAAGAGGCAGTAGCTGGGACTTGAAGATTAATGTTGGCTGTGATATTTTATTACCACATTCGTTTCCTGTACTGTGATGAACAAATCAAAGAGACAAAAGACTGGGCAAAAAAGTAGGAAATGTATATAGAAAAAACCCTGTTCCAAAAAGCTTTCAGAAAAAAACTGCAGAAATCTGTCCCCTTTATCAGATGGCTGAGATCAAGCCAAGAGCAAGAGACACCAGGTACTATTTTGATTCAGAATTCTTTTATAATCTGAAAGAAAACTCCTCAGGGTGATGTACCTGATGATATATATTTAGTGTCTTGAAAATTTTTCAGTCCACAGGAATAAGTCTGTTCACAAATGAGAATGTGTATTTCTGCATGTGCAAGTTAAAATAAAGTGGATTGAATGGAACACTATCTTACTAAGATATGAATGCTTTAATTGCTGAATACTTGGAGGCAACCTGCACTCTTGTCATCACATGAATGAGATAGTTTCCTTTGCAGTAGTCTACTGAGTCTATCAATCTCAATATACTTAGAATGTAAGAGTCTAGTTAAAGTTTTGTTACAGGTCTTGAAAAGTTTATTAGCTTATTTCAGTTTATGTAAGTGGGATGAGTAGTCATGCGTTAAGAACATCTTCAAATTGATAGCAGTTATTCATAAAGGTAGAACGTTTTTTTAATCTTAAGCTCTATTTGAATAATGTTTTATATATTAACTTATATAAATTAATCTCTTTTAATTTATTTCTTCAAAATTTCATCTCAGTTTCAAATCAAAGCAGTACTGAATGTAACAGGCTTATAAAAAAAAGACTGCTGAAACCTTTCACAAGCAATGGTACCAGTAGACCTGTAGCTGGAGCATGAAAATACTACTATCTATGCTTCTTGGGTCATGTACCCCCACAATTCAAAATGTATGAGTAGCTGTTCTACTTAAGACTTCATAAGCCTTTCTGTTTTGAAAAAAAAAAAAAAAAAAGATCTTAAAACCTTCTGCCAAAGTTTGTTCAAATAAAATTATATTATATGAAATTCTATTTATACATATATATATATGTGTGTGTGCGTGCGTGTGTGTGTGTACAGTTAATCCACTGATAATTTTGCAAATTTTGAAATTTACTGTATTCTTTCCAAAGTCAAAAAATCTTGATCTGTATATTTAGGTCACTTGACATTATGACCAGTCTGACTAAGAGCCGTTTAAATGCACAGTTGTTCAGCATGTCTCCAAATACGAACACTAGATGAAATGTTTTGCTTTTTATGATGTTTGTTATCATTTTTAGCCATTCACCATGCCAAATTATAAAGTCCTAAAGAATCTCAGTACAACTGGTCATTTTCTTTTAGAAGAGCTGGCACTGCTTTGTTGTGGGTTGTTTTGTGGGTTTGGATTTTTCCAGGGTTTTAGGGGTGGTCTTGTTGTTTGTTTGTTTTTTTTCTGAAGTCATAGGATTTATTTAATCATGGTGTTGCTCTTCTGTTTTAGAGTTCTTTCTATATAATGTTTAGTGCAGAAATATGTTTGATATAACATTATTTTCCCAGTTCTTTATGGACATCCCAAAGTAACGTAATAAGTATTTATTTAACTATTTACCTGTGTGTTTAGTTATCTCGTTTCCGTCACATGTTTCCTTCCTGATGTCAATGCCATCTGAAATAATTAATTGTCAGAAGTACCACCATTTATTGCATTTTAGAAACTAGTAAAAGTAATTTATATTCCAGTAAAGTTGTTTCTCATGCATGAAATGATAAAAGTTTGGAGCCACTAGGAAATAAAAGATCACTTTTAAGAATCTTTATAACCCAGTCTCCAAGGTTAGAAAATGCTTCATACCAGTGAGGGAGTGTGTCCAACACATTGGTTCTGTCCCAGGACCTAGGTTCAATTCTAGGTTTTGTTTAGGAACGCATAAGCTTGTGGTGCTCCTTTGGGCATAGAAGCCTTTAGTTTTGGTGACACTCTGAGAGCATTTGAAATGCTGTGACTTGAAGGGGAGAAGGTAAGGGAATGGGCCTCTGGCTCCCTGGCCAGCAAGGACGCGACTGGAGAATCAGGGCATAACAGAAAGCACAAGAAAGGAAACATACCTGAGGGTTTCTGCTGTTGAAGTTTATAAGATTGGCCAGGTCAGTAGGTCTTCAGGTTCTATGCAGATCTGACATGTGTGTCAGGCTAACTGAAGGTGAACACTGTTTCCCTGCTTGCGTCAGAGAAGTGACATCCTCATATAGAGCACACCCTGTGGTTTACTGTGAGGTGACAAACTGAGCTCACAGAGGATAGAAAAGCAAGCAAATTTAAAAATTCACTAGCAAGCTTTAGTTTTGTATAGTAGGCAACCCAGTATTTAATTAAAAATCACTGGAAAAACAATTTTAGGTTCTTCAGTACCAGTCGTTAAGTGATGAGTCATGATAGGTAGACTACATAGATTTATAAAACTTCAAAGAACCTTTTTCTGATCTTTCACAGCAAAACAATTCTTCTTTCAACTGTATTAATAAACCTAAGGTGTTAGTCTTGTACATCTCCTTCCCGACCTGTTACTGGTCATCACTTCATCAGTTCACTTTGATTTGAGTATGAATCTTTTCCAGTTGTGTTTTCTTAGGCAGTAGGTCACACAACAGCAACTAAGATTCCACCGAGACCTTCTAGGCACTGCTTCCAGAAATAAAGAGCACTGAACGTTCACCTCCAGGATAAGAATTTGTGTAAGTTGCCAATGGAAATAATACATGTTCATCTTTAGGAACCCAGTATGAATTTATTGTAAGGAAAATGAAGAACACTCTTACAATTATAAATAATGTATCTCAGAAAAGGGTAATAGTTTGTACTGCCTTACAAAGGTGTTCCATTGCAAAACTAACAAGAGAAAAAAGAACATGCATTATCTAAGAAAACTCATTGTTATTTCTTCTTATATTTCAAATGAAAAAAAGAGGTCAAACTACACACAGTACTTCAATGCAATGTCATGTATTACTTCAGATAAAACTGAAATGCCTAATGAATAAAACAGGTTTTTTCCCTTATGGGCAGGAAGAAACTATCGGATACTGTTACTGCAAAAATTCAATGCATAGGAAAAATACTTTGTTCAATATAGACAGAACATACTGCAGTGGTTAGATTTCCTTTTCTATTCCCACAATGCAAGACACTACCTTTCTTATCCATTATGTCTCCTCTTCTTTAGGCCAGTAAAGTAAGTGAACTTAAGATGTCTCTAATATCATTGGCTGTGTTGTGATAGCGAGGAACTTTAAAGGCGTATGTAAGCCCTTCTTAAACTTGGCATGCATCACCTATTCTTCTACCCTACTCACCCTTAAAGTCTGTCTACCCTTTAGCATGATTTTTTTCTTTGACTGGTTAACTGAAGCTCCAAACATTGCAGGAGGTTGTCAAAATGCAAAATTACTGATCTGTAAAAATTTCTGCTTTTACTTGATGCCTTAAAGATTGAGGAAAAAAAATTCAGGCAACTTTTAGTAGGAGATAAGTGAGCAGGAGCTTTAATGAGCCTCCAGGCTCCAGGAATACATTTACCCAGGATCCCCCCTTTGACCCGAGTTCCAAGATTTTATAATAATGTCCATCCAATCCCATTCTGTTATTTCCCCAAGTCCTGGCCCATTCCGCCCTCGGCACACCCCATCATCAATTGGGTCTGGGGGCTCGGGACCCTTCCTTCATCGTCGTTGTGTTCTTCACAGCATGTCGGGTCCTTGGAGGCCTTCCATAGCTTTAGATTTGGAGGTCCTTCTGTCCATGTCTTTATCTTGTGGTACAGGCTTCATGGCGCTTCTCTGCAATTCTACCTTG
>JAWWEW010000112.1:51701188-51865653 GCA_035583185.1 Anabacerthia variegaticeps
GTACATTAGATCTACAATAACTTCTAACATCTATAAAATTGAAAAATCAAAAATCAAAGAAACCCTTAGGCATCATACTCTAATCTGGATTGGTCTGGAATTGCCTTCTAATCTCTTGGATTTATAATTTCTAAAATTTAATGTCAAAGTACAATATAGCTGATGTGGATTTGTGGATGAATACTTCAGCAGCAGTTAGCAGTTTCTCAACAGCTCAGTGCATCAAAATAAAATAATGATATCTTGTGATTGGCCTTAACGCAGAAGAAAACTGAAAACAGAGAAAGTGTTTTCTTCCTCTCCCTAGAATGAAAACAACATAATTGTAGTTGTTGTCACAGTTCAGAACTCTACATTTCTACACTAAAGTAGTTCTAGAGTCCAATAATCTTAAACCAGTGAAAGTAAAGGGAAAGTATTAGACTTTGATAGTCTTAAAATAAGATACATTGCTCCTGAAGACTGACAGAATTTTCTTTACAATACATACCCGCCAGTTTTCCTTAGTGTAGTCATATGGGGTTTTGAGGTTTGAATCTTAAATGGACAATATTTATCATCTTCATCATGCCTAGAATCCTGGAGTTGAACGGCTTTTTTTAAGAGATCCAAGTAAAAATTTAAACTCTCAACTAAGATTTCAGCTGTGTGTGATTCACTGATGAAAATTGTCAGGAAAGCGAAAAATCTCTACAAGCATTCAACTACAGTTTTTTCTTAAGTCTGTCATGAATATGTCTGTGAGGAGGGGGAAAAGAAAGGATTTGTCCATAGAGAATGCACAGGTGCTTTGCTCATCTTTTCAAGAGAGTGATTTTCTTACTTTACTACACTACCATCTCAGTGTTCTAATATCACTGTTGAAGTGATGCCTCATCTACACAAAAACTGTCAATGTCCACACAAAGAAAGGCCAGAACTGGATGGTTTTTTCAAACAATTACTGTCCTATGTGAATGCTTTATTGTTTGTAAGGTCATTAGAACTGCCCTTCCTAAGGCAAGCATTAGATCAGATCAAGACGTACTTTGAGAAGTCCAAATTAAATCTTTCAGTGATTCTTAAAAACTTCCCTGTAGCATTTTCTTTATATTCTAATGAAATGTGGTTTATATCACTTAAAATCATATAGTGAGACAAGGAAAAAGTACAGTGTGTGAAGGAGAGTGGTTCCCAAAGCAACAGGTGTGTTACATGCATCTTCACATGATTCGTTGTGCAAAAATAGACATGGTGATTAAAACTCTACAAGATTATGCATACCTGGTTGTGAATGAATGACTCCACAAGGCAAGCTGATCCTTTCAGAAAGGATTGGAAAGATGTGCTGCATATTTTTACCTCATGGAGGTCTAATTTAAGGACCAACCCCCTCTTTGCCTTCAACTTACCAGTTTTAATGTCTCTTATCCTCGAGTTTCACATTTTTTCATAGGATTAGCCTAAGAAGATATTTATAATTGAAAAAGTAGAAATATGGTTTTCAGTACCTCTTCAAAGGGATTGTTTTTATCATCTGACATTCCTGTAAGATGTTTAACTATCCATGCCTGATGATATTGCTTTGCCAAGGCCATAAATTCATATTTCTTGTGGTTCTCTTAGTGTTCTATAATAGTGTCCCATTTACATACACAGACCAACCTGTGCACTTGATTGCTTTCCATCTGTGAGCTATATAAAAGACCTGTCCTTTGGCACAGACTCTTGTTCCTCTGGCCCTTCTGGCATAGTGATAACATTTGTATTATACACACATATGTATAGCAAAAGTCAGTGTCCATCAACAAAGACATCTCTCTGAAACAACCTCATCTGATAATCCAATTAATTTTGCTGGATTTGTCTAAAGTCTTCTGTACATAGTCTTCCCTTATGGTCTTATATATGTTTGTACTATTCAGGATTCAGAGCTTTCATCTGACATTGAGCACAGCATTTGTCTTCTATAACTGTTACTGCAGCCAGATTTTCCATTCTGGATGCAAAAATTGCACTCTCAGTGCCCAAATTATCTTTCAGGCCAAATGTGTTGACTTAATACAACTGTTCAAAGAAGCCCAGTACAGTGTCTGTGTGCAGGTCAGGCCTGTGCCTAATCACCTACTCTCTGCCAGAGACATACCATTCATTTTTGTGATCTTAATGTTCTTCAGAGATAGGAATTTTAAAGGGTTCTGTACTTCATCAAATCATAGCTGGTTTGAGCCATTAATGACAAAATGAAACAACAGTAATTTAGTTCACTCTGATAATCTATAAATGTGGGTTGCCTGGATGGATTAGTGACATGTTATGCAATAACATGATGTCATTATGTTTGCTTGAAGTACTGCAACTTCTGGTCATTTTAAGACTGCTGAACAACTGACATAAACCATCATGTGGTCATTAAAAGCAGCTTGTATGTTTGCATCTGGAAAATTCCTACCGAAGAAGGTCATTTGTAGCTTTTTAGAAGCTATACATGCAGTAGAAAATAAAACACATGAAAAAGTGGAGCATCTTGTGTTGCCATTTCTGCAAAAAGCAAACTGAGCAGAGCAGTGGATCTGATGTTCAGCACAATGGTAAAAATGTTTCTGTGTATTTAAATAATGTTTTTATGAAATCTTGTAAATGGCAAGCATTGAATAACAGAATTGAATTAACAGTCCCCAGAACATCTGCCAAAATCACCACAATTTCCCACAACAATGTATCTTGCTGCATGATTTAATGTCAGATCCATCTAACAGAGGTTAGCCAAATTTATTGTTTCTTCAGCTTATACATTTTCTAGGGGAAAATATTTCAAAAGTTGAGAAATTTGACTTTATGTTATGTCACATCTTACTTCTTCTCCCAGTATGCCTGATTCTCCTGTTATTAAATTGCATTTAGGCAAATTTAAAAAAAAAAAAAGAACCTGTGTGCCATTTCAAAAGCATCTAGAAACCATTCTAATAAGGAGAGTCTTTTAAACTTTCAAAGCAACTGCAAGTAACTTAATTGCAGCACTTGCAAACAATTTTTAACTTCCAGTGAGACTAACAGAAATTTGTTTCCAATTTTTCATCCGTCCCCAAGAGAATTCTGAAAGACTTGTTACTTGACAAGAGCACCTAAGAAAACAACAACTCATAATTAGCAAGCATCACTCATAGCTCATCACTCATCACTCATCTGGAGGATCAATTAGAATATCTTTGCCTAAACTGCAGAGAGAGGCAAAACTGGCATTATCTCCACTGCTAATTTGTACTGTCTTGTTTATTGCTTGTTTTCTCCACAAGTTCTCCCATTTTCTTTTATCAACATAATACTCCTATGAAAATTTTTCATCGTCATGTAATGTCAGCAGGCATAATCTCAAACAGCATTTTGGAAAAACTGCCTTGCAAGACAATTGGTTCACAATTTATTAATTAACATTAGTTTGCAGAATGAAGAATTGTTGGAAATAACCAGCTCCCCCATGTAATTGTTGCTTTAGTTTGGTCTAGTTTTCCCTTTTCAGAGACACAGATTTGAGTATAAACCTTTATCATTTCCTGGCCTTCTGTGAGCTGGGGACAAACCCTTTGCTGGAGCAGAAAGGAGGCATGGTTTGCAGCCTTGGCTCTTCTAAGCTTAAATTCTGCCATCCCAAAGGAAAGGTGTAAGTAGAGCAAAGAAAACCTCAAATTATTTGTGGCTGCAACAGGGATATTATTTTCTAAGTAATAACACCGATTTTGTGTTGTAGAGCTGGAAGGACAGGACTGATCATATGTGTGTGTATAAGAGAAAGTATACATGGTCAGTTTTCCCTCATCTTACAAGAATGCTTTTTTCTGCAAGTTTTAATAACAAAGTGATTTAAAATATTGCCAGTTGAAAAATCTGTTTACCTGCAAAATAAGCAAATAATTAAAAACTTGTTAAGATTTTAGTAACTGGGTTCCATGCTCCTTAACATCACTAAAACAACCCTCAGACTGCCTAGGTGCATTAAACAGTGGGACATGTGGTGATGTGAATATAAAACACCAGCGTCAGGGTTTCTCTCAATTAACTGTCATCTAAAACAGGTCTCTGTGCTCATATGCATCAAATAGGTCTGATTTTTCTCTCAAAATCTGACTGAATGAGCCAAATCACTATCCATCGAATCTGTTAGACTGACTCAGCACAGACACCTACCAAACCCATTCTCAGGGTACAGATGCACAAGAATAACTTTCTACATCAAGGAAGCACAAAGGAAAAAGCAGACACATCATATGGAAGGACTCCTACCTAGAAATTGCAAAAAGAGAAATTAAGACTTAGAGGAATGGTATACATCTTTCAGGAACTCAACCCCTGTTTAGTGATACAGATATATACTGTATTTGGAAGTGGACCCACTCTTAACTGTGCACAGAAAGTAGTTAAGGCAGCATTCCTCTGCCAAAGCTGACTAGAACAGAATGATTTTTCAAAAAAATAACAGGTAATGGAGCACTTATACAGTAAAATAAAAGCAAGAACCGTGCTGATAACATTCCCTACAATCAAGATTCAGAACACATTTATGAGAAAGTTGTATACACAGGGGCCACATTCTTCAACGCTGAAAATGGAATCAAGCTGGGAGTAGATAATTTCTTTGAAAAGAGATATTAGCTAGAAGTAAGATCAATTTTAGCGTTATAGATTTACATGGGTCTGAATATGGATATTGCATTGACAATGGAACATATGAGAGAGAACTCAAAAGAGAAAAAAACCTGCCTTTACTCAGAATGGTCAATGAAAACTAAAAGCAGGAGAATACCAGGTGATGTAAGGTGGCATGCATAGCCATGAAGTCATGAGAGTAAGTATTTCAATGACCTTGAATGACATAAGTATCTAAAGCAGATACTAACAAGTTAATTTTTGAAATTTTAAAATCAGAAGGGTTAAATCGTTCTGGTACATTTGTTATTACACAGCTTTTTCTAAGCAAAATTCTGATCAAATAAGAATCATCTTAGTAAAAATGTAAGTTTCCTCTCCCCCCAAGTGAGGGAAGATGAAATCATATCTTGTATTTGGCCTATCTCAAATGATTATTTAGGAACATTCTGAAGTCAAAGTCTAACAGAGGTCTGCTTCATTTACAATCTGTTTTCTCTCTCTGATTCTCCCTTCTTTTACATATGCATGTGCATAACCTGTGTATAGATATATGCAAATTCATACATATATGTAGGAATAGATATCCAGGAACATCAGCTTCATACCGGACTGCCTCATGCTAGAGTCTCCTGCATCACTTGCAACTTTCATCCCAGCACATTTTCCCAGATGAAGACACCAATGGATATGCAAAATAGGTGGTCAAACATCAAGAAGATGACTTTACAGGTTCTCAGTACCTATACCTCAACCTAAAATTATCTTCCACAGCCAGGCACTTACACTGAGGAAGGTGATCCATACATTCCATATCAGTCAAGTGTACTAGTAATACTGTGTCTAGGAAGTTGAAACAACTAGTATCTGTAGAGAGTTGACTCATTTAGATGCTAATGGAGCTGGGAATGCAAGAGTAACAGTGAGTCAGTGCTGTCAGTCACAAGGGGTCTGTGGGGACATCAAAGAGAAAACCCTCAAGGACATGGTGCATTTTAATTTTGTAAAATAAAAAGCATAAGTATTTGGATGTTCCCTGAAATGCTGTGGTGGCTTAACTAAGGATTTGGAAACCATAATTTTGGAATTCAACATTATGGGAGCTGGAAATTACTTAGGCATTATCTTGAGTGTGTCATTTAGTACCTAGCACTGTATAATACATTTCTTAAGGATCTCAAACAGAAATTAAGACTCCGTTTCTGTGTACTGGGCAACAGATTTTCTCCCAGTTACAAACAAAGATGAGGAGGAGCACAGACATAAGCAAATCTCTGTTCCAGTTCAAGGACAAGCTAACAGTTAACAATATCATCGGTATTCATGAGCAGCTACTAGTCTGAGCAGGAATGGTTTGAACGTATCCCCCCAAAACAGAAGAAAACTGTGATTGCCTGCAAAGAACCACTAGAGAAACTGATAATACAGAGATTCATCCACAGCAGAATTTTCAAGAGGCACTCTCTGCACTAAAAAATGCTGCAGGTTACTTTATTATCAGAAGACCCCTGGGGTTAGTGGGAACATAGCCTCTTCACTTTCCTGATGTCTGAAAATGTGAACATCAAAAGAAAACAGCACACAAAAAGGAAAAGGTAGAGTATGAGAAAAACAATGGAGGTAGAAGTTTCAAATAACCAGGTTAAAAAAAAATGGGAGTTGAATCAGGAATGGTATTGTTTTTTCTTAGTTGTGTTCCTTTGTAGCCAAAGCTCAGGGAAAGCTCGCAAGACCACTTGTATAGAATGGATATTTTCTGAATTTCAAAGCCATTTTATGACATTTTTTGTGTCTGTGTCAAGGAATGGTTAAAATATTAGTTTTATTAGTTTTATTTTATTAATTCTTTCTTGTCTTTTTCTCAACAGGGTAATTTACTTCCAATTATTGCAAAGACTATAGAGAACTCTCACTGATTTTCTCTAGGAAAAGCTTTTGCAACTCAAGCTAACACTACAAAAAGATTATTATTTCTCCTTTTAAGAAAGTGAGAAAGAACTGTCCAGTTTGGGGGGGTTTCACTTGATTTTTGTAGAAATCCAAGCTACCCTACCTTGCTAAACCGTGTACTTAAGTAAGCCAGGGAAATTAGTACCATCAGTGGATCCCAGGCAGTACAGTTAGTATTTGAGATGAAGCTGTATATTGTCAGTGTTGCCCTGCTCAGAGCCATGAATTTGGGATTTCTTCCTGTAATCTTATTGAAAACTGCTAAAAATAAAGCAAAGCTTTTTGTACCTGATAGGAAAAAAAACCAAAAAAAAACCAAAAACAAACAAACAAACAAACAAACAAAGAAAAAACAAACCGGACTGCATGCAGGTCAATTCCTCCTTTGAGACCATGTCATACCCAGGAGGTAGAGAAAACCAAGCCAGCAGGTGCAAGAGGCAGAGGTCCAAAACATAGATCTAGAGTAAAGCTTTTCCAGCTTTTACCAAGCTGTGCTGAGTAACATCAGCTGTCTCTGCTTTTACTAAGGTCTTCTCAGCAGCAAGTATGTCAGCAGGCCAGGTCTATGTGGTATTCAGCTTTCAATATCATCACCAAATGCAGGGAGCACAGTAAGAAAAGTGGAGTATCCTGCAGATGTGTAAAAGACATCATGTTTGTGGGACTACAGCAAAGTCTAGGCAGGGATTTTTATTGTGAGGGTCCAGCATTTTCCTCCACATATGAAGCCTTTATATAGAAACACATACATCTACTCTAAATTCAGAGAAACCTTTGTTAGACACTCTTTGATATGAAGGAGCAAACCAAATTGCTCTAAGAAAGGAAAGGCAAAACTGCCAATGTCAAGAGAATCCAAATTAAAAACACATTTAGAGGAAAAAACAAATATGAGAAAGATATTTTGCAGATGTCCTAAATCTGTCCGAAAGAGTACTTCTTTTGACTGTGAAAGTAATCTTTTTTTTCTATACTGTCTATGTTAAAATTTTTTAATTGTTTTATACTGTATATTGTTTTTTTAGAATAAATATGGCATTTGTTAACTCCAGGAAAATCAAACTACAGGCAAAAGCCTGATAGTAACCAGGAATTGAAATATACATAAAGTGGCAATAGAGTAACTGGAGAACAAGTGTGTGAATATGCAGTCATAAGAATATGAGTTTCTCTTTGTTTTGCAATTCACTTCTCACAGATTTCTACAAAGGGTAACTTAAATTAATGTTGGTGGGATGCAGGAATATAAAATTAATCTTCTATTAAATTTGATTTAATAGAAGATTAATCAAGGAGTTCCATCTCTGAATCCCAGATCTATAAAATCTTTTTGTTTACCTAACCTTGTTATATTACAGTTTCCCTTTAGTAAAATGAGAATGATGATACTTGGTCCCTGTCTTTTTCTCTCCCTTTTCTGTCTATTTCTTTTATTCAGATCATATACTCACTCTTGCTCCAAAGACTTTTACAACACCTGGCATAATTGGTGGCTGGTTTTGGTCCAGTGATTTTAACACTACTGCTGCAAACAAGTGTAGCAACAGAGATGATGTTTCCTCCGAGTCAGGGAGATCCAGGTTGGCAAACATTGTGATTGGGGGGGCAGGTGGTACTGCTGATGCCAATTTAATTGAACTAGCCGTTTACAGACACTTGCAGATAGTTGTGATGGTGCTGCTTTAACTCTATTAAAATGAGGAAACCTCACATACGAGTTTTAAAAGTTCACAATTATTTTTAAATTCTTACCTACTGTGTATGTAGGCCTCAGCAATGTTCCTGGTCTGTAGTCTTCATCTATTTCATTTGTTATTACAGTAATATCACATGACCAGAACAATTTAGATGTCTTGAATCCTTCCTACATGATCAAACTCTCTACAAAGGCAAAGCGAAATCAAGATGTCATGCTTCAGGTCACCCTGGTCTTCAGATAATGTCCACAGATGCTCATACTGCTTGAAGCTATGGGTATGGTTCACACTGTCAGTTGTTATTCATCTGCAATGCAAACAACCCGTTACATGCATTCTTTGGTTGTCCCTAAGGTGGCAATTATTATGACCAGTTTCCCAGTAAGAGGCTTGAAATCACTTCTCCTCTCACCATTCCATGACCCTCACATTCAGTCTAGTTCTCAAACCTCCACCCAAAGCTCACAAGTGTCTCTGACAGCATGGCACTGGTTGAAAGACCGCACTCTGTTGAATGTCCTGCCACCTAAATTGAGGCTGATCTAAAGTGAGATCACACAACAAAAACATGCAGTTCCAGACCACTTCACTAGCAAATCCCTTCTGCCAATACTCTATATCAAAACCTTAACACATCTATGAGAGTTGCATAACAAAAATTTTCAATGAAATATTTTTATGAGAGTTTTATTTGGTTTTTAAAATGACTGCTACAATATATCTGCTAGACAAACTTAGTGCATTTGAGAAAGAATCCAGAGTAGAACTTGGAGATGAAACTGTATGCAAAATATATTTGCAAGTACTGATAGTAAATTATGTGCTTAATTATTCAATTTTTTTTAAAATTATTTATAACAAAGTATTTATTACTCTTTGAGAGATATGATATAGATGTTACTGCCCTATGAGATAATTTGAATTGAAAATAAATTCATTATTTTAACAGCTGCATAGAAGATTATTTGCATGCAGAATCATAACCAATATTTGCTTGTGCTTCAGTTTTACTCTCAAATAATTTATATGGTGATTCATTTCCAACTTAGTTCACCATTCCACTTCATTAATAGTAAAGAGAAAGATGATTAAAAAAAGAAAGATTCTTCTTCCTGGAAAATTAGTATTTCATGCAAACTCTTGACAAAGGCTGTACAGAAATCCACAGCCTCATTTTTATTCATTGTTATCACATTGAGGAGGCATCTTATATTCTCTTGCCTCCAGAATTTGACTGAAGCGGTGGTGGATGACAATAAGACAAATTTTGTGAAGTTCAGAGTCACCTCATACCATAAAACATATCAAATACACTTACTAAGTTGACAGCTACAGATATCCAGAAAGAAAACAATCTGCAGTGTCTTTCAGTTTACAAATGGGAGGTATCTACAAGTGATTTAAACAAAACTTATTTCCCGTGCCCTTATGTGTAAAAACACACATATGTGTATACACATATAGATTATGACAATGTAAACTACTAATAAATGTTTTACACATTTTCAGCTATAATAATTGCAAGAATATTTTTAATTCATAGAAACTGTTTTATTACTAAAAAAGGAACAAATTGACTAACAGGTAGGCTACAGTGTATAAAAATTGGGGGAGTTTTAGTTGACTATTTTGTTTACATGGCAGTAAACCTGGTTTCAAGCCAGTTGATATTCCAGTTGTCTTATTGAAAATCACATTTTGAGAAGTCAGCACAAGAGTATCTACCACTGCTGCCCTGATGTCATGTGAGGAAGCAGTAAGACCCTGGACAAAATATGTTTGATGAACAGAAATGAGTCAGTAGTAGGTGGTCTACAACAAATTCACTGAAACAATAGCAGTAACACATTGTCAGAAATGGAGCCAGCCAGATTTCTCAGGGATCATTTCAGGTACTGTTCAGTGCTCAGCAGACATTCTTTCTTTATTTGCAAACATCTCACAGAGGGATGGCTTGTGTCCCTTCCTTACATATTCTTTCACTTCAGTAGGAGATTTGGCATGAAGACCTTTCCTTTCTTTCCCACTTTTGCTCCTATTGAGATTTGGAGCACCTATGTCGCACTGGAATAAAGATTATGGGGCAGATCTGAGGATATTGGGCTGCCTTATTTTCAAAATAAGATCACCTACTATGCCTGCAAATTTCTGGCTTTAATAGAAATAATATAATATATAAATAATATTATGACATATATATAATAGAAGTTATAGGAAATATCCTCTCTTAATTTAGTCGAGTATGCCATACATAGTATAAATCAAGGCTGATCTGTGTCTAACTATGTTTCTGGTATGCAAGCTTTGTTTTCCAATGCTTATTTCTGGGGACTTACACACTAAATCTAGATTTGATCAGCAATATATGACACTGACAGGCAATGATCTCTGTAATTCTGACAAAGTCAGTCAAAGCAACTATTCAGACTTATACCAAAGTAGGATTTGATCATTTTTTGAAATCACAGAATCACAGAATGGGTGAGGTTGGAAGGGACGGCAGTGGGGTCATTGATCCAATCTTCCTGCTCAAGCAGGGTCTTCAAAGAGCACATTGCACAAGATTGCATCCAGATAGTTCTTGAATATCTTTGGTGAGGGAGACTCCACAACCCCCCTGGACAACCTGTAATCCAGGTAGGTTGGCTGTAATGAGAGATCAAGAGATCTAGATGCACTGATCCTTTCCATGATAATGCCCAGGATCGGACAACACTTATGAATCCTGCCTCAACATACACACACGCTTGAACCCACAAGGCTCCTTTGGAGAAGAACTGTGCTTGCTTCTACACTTTCTGCACCAAGGATTCTCAGGGCTATGCCATTACTTTACGTAAAAGCAGGGAAAGGATAAGATTTTCACACTAGCCACATTATGAATTTTACCAGTTGATTTCTCAAGGCAGATGCTATCAAATTTCATAGCTTACCTCTTCCAAATACCCTCTAGATGTGGGCGGGTCCAATAGGCCCCACTGCAGTGTGCCAGAACAAAGGTTTGTTAGATTTAACAGTCCCTTTGCTTTTACACATGCTGGATGATAAACTGCATTAAAACATCCATCTTGTCTCTGCACTTGTGTTAACGGAGTTTTGTTAGACACTTTATGGTCTAGAATTTAATCCCAGTCTGGAATACCATTAGCTTGGGAAATATTTTATTGTCAGATGATTGACATTTGCAGACTCCTCAAAGTCATAGATCTGGGATTGTTCAGTTACCATTATTTCATTCCCACTAAAGAGCCTGGTGCCTCAGTACTGCAGGAGGATAAGTCCCCCCAGACAAAACAGTTATATCCAGTGCTCACACTGTAGGCACAAGATTAGTTACTTCTCTGCATCAGAATCAAATAACACAGTTAAGCTTCAGCTTAACAGTGGTTGGCAATCTGATTTCTGTTCTTGTTTCTGCTTTACCTGTGGTTTAGCAGAGTTTTCTTGTTTAGTAAAGCTGTAATTTGGAAGTGGAGTAAGTCCCCAAAGATGCATTGAAAATATTCAAGAAACACAGAACTAAGAGCAATGTTAGAATATAGCTCAAATGCATTTTAAGATACCAGAAGCTTTGCCTCCAACTCTTGATGATGGTGGTCTGACTGACTTCAAATCACACATCTAATGGGAATGTTTAGTCCAGGGGACCACACTAAATCTACTCAGAAGACAAACTACAAAAATTGTTCTGCATTGATGTAGGGACACAAAACCTGGTTGCTTTGATATACTGATCTGTTCCCTGTGTGCCAAATTACTTGCTCATAAATGGATGGTAGAGGAGAAATTCCTTCAAGAAACACTGGTTGCCTATTTCTCACTGTATAAACCATACTTTAAACTGGGTTGATTTGTAGAAATGTATGTTGCCACCACATTTAGAAATCTGAAAAGGAACTTAACCCCTCTTTGGGTTCATGGCCGTGTCACATGCTGTGTGGGAAAATATCTCTTCAGTGGCTGTAAATAAGTGAGATTGGGACAGAGAAGCCTTCTGCTCATATAGCAGCTTTTCTGGCTGCTATGTGTCAGCAGTAAGTGTGCTTCAGGTGGTTTTAACCAGCCTAGGTACTGGCAGGAATCTACATGAGGCAGTTGAGGAACTACACTTAAGGTGTTCATTCACTAGCGCTGGGCATGGCAGGTAAATATGTATGACCATGAAGGAATAATGTATAAAATGCGATTTTGGACTGTGTTTTATAAACTATGTTCACCACAGTGAGTAATGAAAGATTCACACTGGGAGGTATAAAAATGATTATCTAGTACAGCAGATGTTTAAGTGAAAGAAAGATCCAAGAAACCTCATCATGGAATAGCCTGCCCAAAGGGAAACTTTTTTCCTCTTTCAGTAATTTCTGCCATAATCTCATGTCTCAAAATAAAGGAGTATTATTACTTCATAGTTCCACATTATTTACATAAGACTGGGTAATTAGTTACGTAGAGAATTAGATTCATTCTTATTCAGACTAAGCAGCTGATCTCAGGAATGTCTGTTGACAATGGGTTCTAGAAATCATTTATGTGCTGTGCAAACTGGCAATAGGCCTGGTTCTGAAACACAGATGAAGGTATACAGAGCTCTTTCTTCTACCTGAAAAGAGAAAGAAAGTGCACAGCTAGAAGTTCTCTGTCCATTTCAGTCTTCACTTCAAAAATTGTAAGAATTATTGTGTCCTAGAAAAGGCCCTGATGTGATGACTGCCAAGATACTTACACAGGCTTCAACCTTTCATCAGGTTTCGTTTTCCTTTTGACACCCACAGGATATAAAAAAGTATCGATTTATACTGGGAAAAAGACTTGGTTTTGTCACACTGTACACTTCAGTGGGTAAGCCCCAGGATACAAAATGTATTTTTTGCTGCTAATCCTACTGCATAGTGTTGGTTAGGTTAGGCTGCACCTACACTTTGTGCTCCCCAGTAAAGGTTAGCTGTTCTAAAATAGTTGTAATAACATGCAATCACCATTTTTATGGAAAATGAAAATCATTTTTGTGGGTTTCAAGAGTTTTTTACTCAGTGACCTCCGAATGCTTTGTTATCTGTGTGTAACTACAGGAGGGACATGAGAAATCTTCCTGTGATTAGAAACAGTGAGGAAATCATTGCATTTTTTCCCTAACATCAAAATAATAAATGCAAATCTGATGAAAGTCGAACTTAAGAGGCAAAAAAACCCAAATCCTTTTGACTGCCTCTAAGTTGCATAAGAACCTTTCCACTGATAAGAGGGATTTGAAACAGTTCAGTTAAACCAAGAAGAAGTATAGTTTAAAAAATGGAGAGAAGGAAAATAGAAATGGAACCAAGTCAGTATTTATGTGTATCATTCTGAAGAAGGCTTTGAAACAAGTATAAATATTTTCCTGGCTTGACTTCACACAAATGTGTTTAGTTTATGGGGTATTGAGACTAAGAATTATTACTCTTCCTCTTCCACACAGTGGCTCCCATTACTCTCTCTGTCAAGGCTACACCCTTCCTTTTGCCCCCAGTTTTTCTTATGAAAAATAAAACAACACATAAGAAAAAAAACAAACAAACAAAAAACCCAAACAAAACAAAAAAAAACCACCAAAACAAAACAAAACAAAAGTTTTACTGTAATTCTTAGGGCTATTAATTTAGCAAGTCACCGTCTACCACCAACCCACTTGTTTTACATGTAGGAAATCCCCTGGAAATTCCCCAGGTTGCTGTAGGGAGCACAGACACACTCAGAACCTTCTCAAGGTCTGGATGGACTGGCATGGGCAGGTCTGCATGTGCTGTTGTCCACAACACAAATGGATAAGCCTGCCCTTCCAAAGCACCACAGGTCAGCTGGAGCCTCACCTGTAAAGCAACCAGATATCTGCTTATTGCCTCATACTCACATTTCCAACATCCCTTTGTAATTTTCTTGCCTTTAGAAGAGAGTTTTTGGAGCTTGTGTTGCAAGGCTGTCAGAAACTACTGGATTTTTTTATTTTTTTCCTGCTCTCTGATCCCTGAGCCTGTCTGAGTGTTACAAGTAGACGATTCCTATGCACAGGGGAAATTTTTCAAAGCTGATGGGGAAAGCTTTTACAGCTGACTATGAAAATCTGGGAAATCAGAAGCTTATGCAGTTAGTTAGCTTGGTAAAGTGCAGAAAATTTAATTGAAACCACCATGTTCACTGACATGTGCTAGAAATCAAGCTGCAAGATCAGCTATTTTTTCTAATAAATATTTAATCTACAAACATTCTTATAAAGTACAGCATCTATATTAGGGTGAATTAGCACAATGTATTTCTTCTTTTGTTGATATATGTTGGCTTGCACATCTTGGAAGTGTCTGCTAAATTTTGTATCCCACTATCAGTGGGTTCAATATTTGAAACTTTAAAGCTGCACAGTTTCCATTTTGGATTACATAGAATGCTTCTTTATTCTTGGAAAGTGGATTTTGACAACAAGTGAGAAAAATCTAGCAGAGAATATCTGTCAAACTGAAAAGAGTAACAAAAGTTTTCAGTAACATTTCCTTTACCTATAGAAGTTCAAGTTAATTCAGGGGTATAATACATACTTTTTGTCCCAAAGCCTTTAAATATTTTGTCCCAGCTCTTCAGCACTGCATAAAAAGTGTTGCTTATTAGATGCTTAATGTGATGCTTTCCTTATTCATAGGATGACTTAGAAGTTAAACAATTGTCCAAATAATAGATGAAAATGGAATACAGAACTTTGGATAGTACATAATATGATTACTATTATATTTTTGTATGAAATAAATTTTAAAGTACTCCTTAATTTTAATTTTGTTTAGAAATTGAGTCTTTATAAACGCACTCCTTTTAAATGATGTCTTAAGGCTGCAAATTCATTTCATTTTCATCCATGGCATTTTGTTATTTCTTCCTTGAAAATTACTCTGTGTATTAAAGCCTTGTACTGCTACCAGGTGTAGCTGGTTGCAAAATTTCACTGTCCTAAATTATCTACTGTAGCCCTGCAAATATGTAGAGTTAAACCAAAACACTATTCAAACCAATAGAGACTGAACAAACATAAGCCCAAGTAAAAAGATTTTCTGGATTTAGAAGCAAAAATTAAAAAAGTAATTTGAATTAATAATTTTAAATAATTTTTCAAATTTTCAAATTACATTTTAGAATGGATTGTCATTAAAAATGCAGTTTGTTTGATCACTCGTGCTCATTTAGCCAACAGTTTTTCCTGACAGTTTCCTAGTGTTAAACCCCACAAGTCATTACAGAAATGTTTGTCATTACAGAAATTTGTTTAGTTCTCTTTTTTAGGGAGAAGAAAATACCTGCAGGATCTGTAATTATTGAGAAATATCAGCAATTTTGTTTTCCTTAATTTCTAAAGCAATATAATCAAATGACTGCTTACTCTGTAATTATGGTAGCAATCTCTGGGTGCTTGTATTATTTATCTAATTCCACTGTATTTTACTGAATGTTTTATTAAAGAACGAAATAATTACATGCCTTTTCAATAATGAGTTGCACCTACTAAATGCATCATTTCAGAATTCAGTAAACAAGAAACTCTTTAAATTTTAATTGCTATTTTTCTTTTTAAATGCATTTACAAAGAGATAATTCTACATAAATAGAGATCACATTTTTCATTGCTGTAACCAACCATTTTTTATATGATATGCCAACTTGTATATCCAGAAATAAAATTACTGTAAAGCATGTTCAAAACATCTTAGATTCTTTGTGGGGTTTGTTTTGTTTCCTTTTTAAACAGCAAGTTTTATTGGTTGCTGTTTTGCAAGTGACTCAACTAACATTTATTATTAAGTCACTGAAATTGTACAAATTAGAGTAAGTCTTTCACAACACACTGCAGGTAGGTACATTTGTGTGCAACAGAAGGAAGGGAGTCAACCAAACTCTTCACTCAACACTTCATATGGCTGGTTTTATGACTGTAGATCAATTGTATGTGACACTTACAGAAATGCTGGGAACCAGTGGGCATTCCTCCCTGTAAATTTTCCACATCTATGTTCACATTCAGCATGTTTGACCTCCTGCATCACAATGTCTGATATCTTTTTCTTTATTACTTGAGATCTGGTTTTCAGACATGAACAGTGAAATCTTTTAGGTCTATATTCTCATTCTCATGGAGCTGTGAGAAGAAAACGAATAGCAGGAAATGAACAGAGCTGAGGTACTTCAAGTAACTTCAATAATTTATGGACCAACAGAAGCCACACATGCTGAGTCTAGACCTGGCAGCTAGCTTTGTCAGATACATAGAAGGAGAAAAACAGATTTCATGGCTTGCTATATAAAACCAATTTCTTGACAATTTATTTTTAGCAATATTCCATTTAAATGGACATGCAGTTGCTTTTTTTTTTTTCATATGCAGCTCACAGTAGCCCTTGAAGTTGTTGAAAAGGCTTCAGAAGTCTACCAAGAGATAATTCAGTCAATGGGAGTTAAGAGCCAGACAGCCAAGCTCAAGTATTTGTTGAATTAATACAATATATCTGTGTGCACATACACAATATGAATCTATAATGTCCATGCATGAGACTATGCAACAACCTATCAGCCTATAAAGAACATGAATATTTTCTAATGTTCAGGGAATAAAAACAGGAAAAATGCCTCTATGACACCATCACAAGCGAGTAAGGTTTGTCATATAAAATTACTGAATTTAATACGATTTTAGAAATGAGCTGTTCTCAGTAAAATTATGTCACCTGTTCTGATTAAAATTCAACCAAATAAATAACACACCCAGATGTTATGAATAGGAAGGGAATTAATGAAATTCTACTGATCAAGAATTTGAAAAAATCTTTAAAGGAAATAATTTGGAGCATTAATAAAGAGTTTATAAATATGTAGAGTTTGTAAATTAGCATGGTCTAACTGTTGATAAAATTTAGTATATTTCTTTAGCAATACTTGGCAATCAACTTTTTTTCACATGAAAAAAGGCACTTTAGCTGTGAAGTTCCCACCCCATGGAACTTTCTCTGTGTGAGTCTTGCTTCAGATGTGAAGCTGTAGCACACAACATGTTTGTTTACAGTACATGTACCATAGCACTGACCATATATTATCTGCAGAACTGAGCTGACCTCTTAGGGATTTTTTCACTGCTTTTCTGCTTTTGTCTGCCTTCTCCTGCTTTATCCCAACACTTTCTTCTGCTGGAAAAAAATGCATCTACTCTGTTATTCTCAGTTCAATATCACTATTATCAAAGCAGTAGAAAACACAGCTTTTAGAACAAGTTTTAAAAAAATATATCTTAGACCTTAAATCTTCCAGAGTAATCCACCACCTACCTGAGATCATTGCTTGCACTACAGATATTTTTTATCTTTCATTTCTCACTTTAACATTAACACTGACACTCTGAAAATGAAAAACAGACTACAAAGAAACAATGTCAAAATTTCCACTGACCATAGTCAGGGTTATAATGATCAGTCAATTGCCTGGGTATTCGGTTTTTATGGTAAGGTTTTGGTAGTGGGGAGTTACAGGTATGGCTCTTGTACAAAGGTGCTGGAACCTTTCCCTGTGTCCAAGGGAGCTGATGCCAACTGGTTCCAAGATGGACCAGACACTGGCCAAGGCCAAACTCATCAGCAATGGTGGTAGTCCCCATAGTTAAGTGGGGAAAAAACCCTGCATGAAAGCAACATCAGTGGGACAGGAGTGAGAATATATGACAGAAACAGACCTGCAGATGAAGGGGGTGGGGGAAGAAAGTGTTTTTAAAATTCAATTTTATATCTCATTATCCTATTCTGATATGATTGGCAATAAATTAAATCAATTTTTCCCCTAGTTGAGTCTGTTTTGCCTGTGATGATGACTAGTGAGTGATCTCTCCCTGCTCTTATCTCAACTCATGAGTTTCCTCTGCCCAGTCCAGCTGAGGAGAGGAGTGATAGAACAGCTTTGGTGGGCACTGGAAGAGGAGCCAGGGTCAACCCAACAGAGTTTAAAATCATTAATATCATTAATATATTTATACACATCATTCTTCTTCAAAAAACAACTCTTTGTCTACTAGAATATTCATGCAAATTTTCCTAGTAAATGGGATTGGATGTCAGAACCCCTTGTGATGAACTGATGATTCATTGCTCTCTACTTTTTTTATTCTCTCTTGGGGCATTCAGTGATTCTATTTACTGTTTTCTTCCCTCTTTGTCTGAGTTCTCCCTCTTCTCCTTTCCCAATGTATTTTCTTTTTAACAGTCTCTTTTCTGTTCATATTTCTCTTACTTGTTTTGTTCCCACTTCTATTTTCTAAACTTCTTGTCAGCTGTCATTTTTGAACCTTTGTTCCCCTACTTCATAAAAGGAAGAACATCAAGACTCTAAGGGAAAGTGGAGCTGCAAATATATTGTTTTGCTCCCAAGTGCTTCAGCATTAGAAAGGACATCTGCACTGGCAGGCTACACCCACTTCAGTAGTTGAGCTTCCCCCGAGCTAGCTCCTAATACAAAAGAAGTGGGGTATACTGTGCTCAAACTGTAAGCTCAATCAGAGCCAGGTGTCATCTTCAGAACAGGGAAAAAACTTTGATGATTTAATCCAGGGTCTTCTACACTTGCAACAGCATTGAATGATAAAGTAATATTCCAGCATTTAGAGCTTGGTATAGAACTGAGAGATCAAATTTAGTGCCTGCTGTTCCTACTGGGCTGGTTCAGAACACAGTGTTGAATTTCACTTGAGAAGAAGGTCTGCATGGAATAAAAAACTATGTTTCATTCATCATCTCTGCGATTTGAAAGGGAAGCTTATAGGAGAATCCGTGGCTATCCTTCACACAAGGCACTGTACAGCCTGCTCTAACTGGACGTGTTTTGAGCAGCAGGATGGACTAGCTGGCATCTTGTGGTCCCTTCCAACCTTTCACACCATCCTGTGAGTCTATACAAGAGCCATATCAGAAGCTGAAAATGTTTTTTGGAAACACAACCTTGTCTATATTGACATGAGTTGTATTGTAATGTTTCTGATATGGAGCTGTTCTGAAGGCCATTAATTTGCATTATGTCCAAACTATCTTAAGTAGAGTCAGTTTGTGAAGCCAGACTTATGCACCACTAGTATTGTGAATTCTGTTACTCACACAAACAATTTACCTTCAGGATGACTATCTGAAAGGGAATGCCCGGACATACTTTTTGTTTCACCTCCAGTCATATCAGATATAGATGTACGAATGCACACCAACTGCCAGTCATATCAAGTTTAGCTCTTTCTGAATATGAGAATGATCTGAGGCTGAACAACAGCCAGCAATGTCAATAAAAGGTTCAATAATTACCAAATTCAACATGCCCAAATTTGCCATAAATCTCACACTTCAAATCATAGGTAGACTGTCTCACATTGAAGGCTGAGACTAGCTTTGTAGAATAGTGTCATCCTCTTTTCATACAAGTTTTTAATGTCTGAACTATAATAACTGTCTTCCAAAGACAACCTGCTTCTGACCATAGTTATGGTGGAAAATAACACTATAAATTTTATGTATGTCATCTCTTTATTGCAAAGAGGTGTTGTTAATTGCTATTTCCAAGCAGTTTCTTATTTGAAAGTTAATAAAAGATTGTTTTCCACAGCAGAAATTTTAAGACAAAACAGTGACTGGAAATATCCACAGAGGCTATGTTGTCGCTCATAATATCCTCACAATGAACTGACAGATTTTAAGATATTGCCAGAATTCCAGTGGGTATTTTTGTATCCTCTGGAAACTGCTTTATAATTTCCCAAAGGTTTTCAGCCCCAGAAAAATGAAATGATTCTTATACTGTGATCTGTAAGACCTTTTCATGCTGTCTTTTTCTCCTGTTTTTTCTCACTAAGCAATTGAAATAATGAGAGTTCATACGACTGCAGTTCTCTGCTGGCAATTAAGTATGTTGAACTGAGAACACAACAGTATCCCTAATGCAGTATCATGTGCTGTAACCACTGTAGGTCCTGTAGTCATCATTTTGACTACTGCGGACTATGAACAACAACTGAGTAATGCCTAAACCTGGTAGCTGCACAGAAGATAGATAAATGATAGATAGATAGATAGATAGATAGATAGATAGATAGATAGATAGATAGATAGACAGACATATAGTCAACTTCCCTTGCTGTATCCAGCCTACATCACAGCAGTATAGTCCAAATGTACTTTCTTCAGTTACAACTGAATAGTCTATTCTAAAAATTGCTTTATTTACCTGGTTTGCACTTGTTGATTAAATACATGTGAAAAAACCAGTTGTATGTTCCTTGTTGAACATTAGTAAAGCTAAATGTTAAACACCATCAAACTCCCCATAATGAGACAATTAAATGTAACATAGATTATGGTGCATGGGTTGTTGTTTTTTTTTTTTTTAAGTGATAGCCCTGACCAGTCAATTGCATGAAAAATAACACTGATCCATCATTAACACACATGAATTGTATCTCATACTTTCAATTTCCTTTAGCCAGTTCATTCATTCCCACACAACAATCTGTGTATTGAGGCACCTATTCACATTAAAACTACATTAAAAATTACAATGATGCACATTGAACAAATCAAATTACTGACTTACTAAATCAGACATATATATGAAGGCAAAGTTATATTTTTAATACATTTGTATAAATCATATATAACTATATACCTTTGCATGCATTTATATAAAATTTATATGTTTAGACAAATTTCTTGTCCAGTAATGATTACATTTTAATTGCAACCTATCAGAGGACATCTTGAAGAAAGATAATCCTGTGGGTTATTTTTTTATTCCCGATTTCTTCTACAGGAACCAATCAGAGCTAAATGTCCCATAAGTGGGAAGAAGAGATTGTTTATTACTCTGTCAAGAAGAGTAATAGAATAAAAGAAAGTAACAGAGCACTGCACAAGCACAGAGCTAACAGTCTCTGTGTCAAACAGGCTACAGTCTAAATAGACCCCTAAATTATTCAGTAGTATATGACTATTCCTGGCAAGACAAAATACTGAAAGAAACTAGCTGCTGGTTATCTACTGGATTAGAATAGCTACTGTTCATTTAGATTTTATCCAGACAAATTTTATTTCTTCTTTTTTTAAAAAAGTTAACATTTTCCTGAAGTGTTTGTTTGTTTGTTTTGTTTTTAAATCTAGTAGGCGGTATCTGTAAAGCATTCACCCTATCTTCAAGTTATCAAATTCAGGACCTGTATTTTTGCCTCTTCTCTGAAATGCTTTGGACTTAGTTGCAGTGATGTTGTTACTTCAAATCCAGCAATCTTTAAAAAGATTGCAGAATGATATACTTAAAGTTGAGTGAAATCATGTTGCCAGGGGTCTGGACTATAACCAAATTTTTTAATCTTAACTAATTGACTACTTTATGGTCATAACTAATGGTGGAATGGGTAAGGAAAATGAACAGTGCAAAAAAAATATTTATCTGTAAAACTGAAGAGATATCCTAAAGGCAATAAGGCAATTCAATCGTATACTATATGCCATGTACAGAAGCAATGAAGTATGATTTGTTTAAATAAATATTTTGTAAGAAAAAGCTTCATTGAGTGTTGATGCTTCAGAGATGCTACATATCATTTGAACAAATGTTTGAAGATCCCTGTCTTAGGCTTCTTGATTGACACGCAAGAGACACTAGCAATTTTATTCTGTGGCAATAAGACTCAAAACAATAAATTGTTGAAGTTTCACAGATGCTTTATTCATGACAGGGTAGTGGAGTGCAAAGGGCAGAGATGACAATCAACAGTTCTGACATTGAAAAGAATTATATGTTAAATAGAGGCACAATTCCCCACTTACAGGCAAATCACAATGTATATTTTCCAGATGTTTTCAATTAATAATAGCACATGGGAGCACAGATCAGTTTGCTATGCTTGTCTCATTGACTTTGCAGCAAAAAGCCCCTCTGATAGAAACATCACATTTTCCCTCATGTCTTAGCAATTGCCCAGAATACTTTGTGCAAAACCACATCTGACAAGGCAGCCTGCTCAGTGTTTTCTCCAAACAAGAAGTTATATACCAGAACAAAATTGCTAGACATAGGTACAACAATCAAGTGCAATCTTAGTAGCTTCCAAAAAAAATTTATATATCAGGAATAACTCAACATGGTTATTAGACATCATGAGACTGTTAACAAATGTATATAACACTGTAGGTATCAAACAAATGCAACATTTAGTTAATTGCAGAGTAAGACAGCACATTAAAATAAAGTACGTATCATCTTGCCATAAACATGCTCCATTTTCAAAGAGCTGCATGGAATTTTAATTAGGCATCTACTAACACAGTGGGATCATGTCATAAGGAGACATTGGATAGTCTTTAGGAAGAGTCAAGAGTGTTATTAAGTCTTTTTTTTTTTTCTTTTTTTTTACCACAATCTCTTTCTTAATACTGCATCTATTGGGAACAGAGTGATGAAATTTTTGACTAATACAGAAAAGAACTCAAGGAATTTATGAGTCAGGAAGATTATAATATTAATATTGGAAAAATGTTGGGTCTGGAAAGTAGGTCATTGGAACTGATTTAACTGAGAGCTTTCATAGTGGGATTACTACAGGTTTTCTGTTTTAACATTTCTTCTCTCTTCTGTTCCAAGCAGCAAAAGACACTTCCATTTTTCTCAA
This sequence comes from Anabacerthia variegaticeps, assembly GCA_035583185.1. Lineage (NCBI taxonomy): Eukaryota > Metazoa > Chordata > Aves > Passeriformes > Furnariidae > Anabacerthia > Anabacerthia variegaticeps. The sequence continues at coordinate 51,724,154 of JAWWEW010000112.1, forward strand.
GCTCTTTCCTTCCTTTTTGGTAGAGTTTTGATATTGGGTTGGTTGATGTTGAGAGTGTCTTGGGACTGAGACGGGCCAGCTCTAAGTCTGCTCTCTCAAGCAGTCCCTGACCCCCATTTTCCCTCTTTGTGTCCCTCCACACCCAATAGCTACACAACTGCTATTGTAGCCACTGCAGCAACCAGTAAGAGCACCCTCTTATCCTCGCTGGAATATTGGAAGGGTGTCTTCCTAATATGACAAGGATAAGGTCCTTCCAAGCTTAGCAAGATGTTTTCTTTCCCTAGTTCCAGCTCATTTTCAGACTACAATGACAGAGTGATAATGTTCCTGCATGATTTTCATGTAGTGGGCCAGGTAGTTGCTTTGCATAGTGGTGGGTTTTACAAGATCTCTCAATAAAGGGATGGCATGTCCCCAGGTGAAATAAGGTAGCCAGCTGAATTTATGAGATAAACAAGTGTATAGGAAATAATTATCTTATGGACTATGTCAGAATTTCATGTATTATGAATGCAAGTCTTTCAGCATAATTTAATCCCTATATTTTAAGATATATTAAGAATTTAGAATCATATCAAGAGAAAACTTTATAACCATGGGAACTTCAGGTATGTAACTTTGCTTTCGGTCTAGTAACCGATAAGAATTTTTAATTCACTATATCTGTGTACTCCTCTCAGCTGGGAATAGAAGTTGGTAAATATATCTTCTCTTTATTGTAATTTCTTTTTCTGTTAAGGTCTTCATACAACATATACTGTTGAATATTGTTTCTATACATACAAGCCTCAGTGGTGTCTATTGTTTTATTTCAAGCCCTACCTAGAAAAAAAAAATTTACTTTCAAACATAGCTACTGAATTATAAAAATTGTGGAGTCTTTTGTTTTAGCCTCTATAAGAACACTTTTAATTGAAAAGTGTTTCTGTATCAATGTTCTCTGAAATTGTTTGTGTGAAGGTTTTAAAAATAAGTAGCTTAAAAGTTTCACAATAAGTATTTTACTTAGTCAATAGATTATTAGAAATATATTATTATCAGTATCATTGATAAAGAAATATTTAATTAAATCTGTCCAACTCTTATTAAGGAAAGTTTTCACTTTAAATCCTGCAAAAGGTGCTTCAGAAGAATTGGGATAAGTAACATTGTTTATGATTGCTACAATAGTTTCAGAACAACAATATACTATCTGTTATTTTACTTTCTGACTAAGACTAAAAGTATTCTTAAATGGTCGGAAAGTTAAGAGGCATTGACAGCAAACAACACATAAGAAAAACGTAGTAGACAGTTTCAAACACTTTACTGTACCAGGCAGCCAGCATGATTCTGAGTCATGACTGTGTGATGTTTCGTTCAATACACAAAATCTCAAAATTTGGTCCCAAATGTAAGATTTCTGACTGAGTATGAGAGTTCAATTCCCATTAAATTGCAATAGGACCTAGGTGCCAAGTTGTTTTACTTCTTTTCCTTGTTTCCACAGCTTTAAAGTGATGATAGTTTTTAGTAGTTGTCCTTTCCTTTCATTTGTTTCTGTTCTAGAGGATTTTTTGAGGGTGCTCATAAATGTAGGCAAGTCCTTCTGAGATTTGCCAGGCTTTGGTTATTGGTATTCTATCACATGCAACATGTAAACAATGTGGTACTTGAATACTAGAAGTTCATAGGTGAAAAATAGTCTTGCTGGTGGATTAACTGGGCATAACTTGGATCAATAATATCTTTGCACAGGATAAAAGACTGAATTGGTATTACTTCTGATTCCATAGCGTTGTGAAAATTACTTCAGAAGAAACAAATTACCGTCAGTCTTGGTTAAACTAGAGTAGATGCATTTCAACATACTTGAAATCATATAGCAGTTTCTCTGTTCTCTGAAGCACCAATAATCCAATGTCCATTTATTATGCTTTATGAGTAAAACTGAGAACTACACTCAACCCTCCCCTAAAAACTCATCCAAGGGACAGACAAAAATATTTTTATCAAAATCTATATCCCCCGATGCTGCAGAAGGTTATTGAAAAGTAGAATACAATAAGCAATGTCCACTTACAAGCTTCCTCAAAATAAGCATTGGAAACATCTTGTCTCAATTCCAGGTATACAGACTCATACAAATAAAAAAAAATATTTGCATCACACTGAATTTCTTTGGAAGTCCTGCACTGGTATTTTCATTAACATCAAAAAATTTGAATTATTGTATTTATCTCAATCTATTTCATCTCAGTCTCTCTGTTCATTTGAAATTATATAGAAATAATCTGAGCATAGAGTAACAGAAGTGTATCGCCAGTGTAACATAAGCAATGCAATGCAAACAGACATTTATTTTTAGATAATATATTTTCCCTTTCCTTTCCACACATAAAAAACTCTACATAAAACTTTAAGTACTTTTAAATTATTACTGTTCTCTGCATAGTTCTAAATCTGATGAAAAACAGGCTTTCAAGGAGACTGACTGAAATACCTCAGTTTAATCAAAGCTCAAGAAAGCCATTTGTGTTAAGTTCCTTTTCCTATTTTTTGTTCTTTACACTCACATTTTATTTCAGATCAGATTTTAATGCTTTTGGCAATACAGCTTACAAAGCCCAGGAAATGGAAAGTGCTGGAAATAAACCAGCTACAGATGTGAAACAAGTCTCCTGAGAGTTTAGAACATGGAAAGATGTGCCGGAAGATTCTGATTTCTAAGCACAAAACTTAGTTTCATGAATTTTGAAAACTGTAGTCAACTTCTCCAACAGTAATACACCTAAAATAAACAAACAAAATTTAATATCCTTTTGCAGTACCAGTGGTCTCAGTGCTGCAAAACCCATCCAAACTAAATTCTTTGTGGTCAAACTCCTTTCACTGGATTGATTCAATGTGAGAAGCACTAAGCTCCATGCTCTCCTCCCTGCTGAGGACACTTCCTTCATTTGTCACAGATATTTGCATGTAAAGGAATGACACACACAAAAAAAAAAAAGAGAAAGAGAGAGAAAAAATCATCTCCTTTCCTCTGTGTCAAGACCAACACATTATGCAGAAACAACAACATCAGTAACAACATTACTATAACTACCAAGATGCACGAAGAAACTTTATTTTTGGAGTTTGCTCTGGGTCCATTTTGAAATTGCCAAAGTACTTTCCTCAAGATTTGCTTGAAAAAGACACCAGTCTCTTACTGGCACTGGCTTCTGGGCATGTTTTCAGATTGAGCTTCCCAATAAAATCCAAAAAGTATCCATGAATGTGACTTTTACCATCCCACTTGAAAGAGAAAGGTGTAACACTTACAGAGGCTGCAGTTTACCATGTCTGGATACATGCTGTAAAGGTAAAACATTAAGCTGAAATAACAGACGTAATTCCCCCTTTTCTTGCAATGTGAACCAGATGAAAATCAGACTTGTTGGGTTTTGAAGAAGAAACTCTCTGAAAATTAATATCCCTAATGCTTCAGGAGTAAAGTGTTTACACCACATCCAGGGAGAATTAAAATTATAGTTATTATCTGTTATTTTTTTATTGCAGACTTGAAAAATAAAGCAGCAATTAAAATAGGACAAACATAACAGCAGGTCAGCTCTTCATAGTAGAAGATTCCTATTGAGTACACCATAAAAGAAAAATGTTATAAGCTGTTTCAGACTAATACCATGAATATATAGGCAAGTACTGAATTTTTATAGATATATAGTACGCTGCAGATTTATTTTTTCAAAGGAGAGAAAAGACAAAGCACATGAAAAGGGAATGAATGCCTTTAAATTTAAAGATGTGTTTAATTAATATTTCTGATTTTTACTTCTACAGAATCAAGGAAATGTTATATAGTATAAGAATGTCAAAGTGCTTTTCATTATAGTAAGCACTGTCTTACGGAAACAAGATCTTGTCAAACACATGATATAGTTGGAGGGGATTTCACTTGCAGTGCATAAAGACATAACAGAGGCACAATACAGGCAGAACTAAGACATGCATCTGAGTACGGCACGACAGTCTGATTAAAAAAATTAGTAGCCACATCTATGTAGCATAAATTTAATGGATTCAAATACACACGATTAACCAATAACAAAACACCATTCTCAAGGGGGAATCATCATAAAGCAGATATATTTCTACCATTTACAGAACTGATAATAGACTGGAAGCTCTCAGTACCTCAGTGATGAGAAGCACATAAAACCAATCCAATATTTCCAGATGACACAGAGCTGACAGAAAGGGTAAATACCGATAACGAGAAAGTGATCAGAGCAACTGCTTGGAATTGCGTGGTAAATGAAACTTGATTAAGCAAAATGTTTCAGGATGGAAAGTGCAAAGTAATAGCTCTATGACAGTAACAGTATTCTGTGTGCTACAAAGCAGCAGACTGTTAGAATGCAGCATTACTTCTGCAAAATAAGAACTTTAATGAGGTGACATCTACTTCTGGTTCGCATAAATTTAGAAGGTTAGTAGAAATGACACAATGCTGAGAACAGCATAGAAAAATTACTGAAGGATTTGAGAAAGCACTTATGTCTTTAAAATTAAAAAGGAAATGATCTGTTTACAAAGTAAATGTTTCTTTCCAGATAGAAACTACCAGTCATCAAACAACTCTTTAATATTGTGGAGAAAGGCATAATAAAACCAATGATTGAAAAAAAACAACTAATTCAAACTAAAAAATTAAGCATAATTTCCTGTGACAGTGATTAAACCATGAAAATCAATTACCAAGGGTTAGCCTGCTGCTTCTGACTCTCATTATGCTTAGACAAGACTGCCTGTCCTTTAAGAAAAAAAGTTCTAGCTAAATATACTGGGATGAACTCAGCATGGGGGTAACAGATTGAACAAGTGAGTTTCATTCAAAAAGCAGCAGTTCAGATATCGGTTGCACCTTCCACAATAAATCATGATAATCTTAAGATCTTAATTAAGGTCATTCTGCACAACATTGTTTCTTTTTGACTTACAGTGGGGAATTTTTCCCTTCTTTGCAGTAGATTTTATCTTTGCTCCTATCCAGTGCAGCCTACCCTTCAGTATTGTTTCATTCATTTTTTAAAGCCTGGTCTGATGCTGAAGCCTCCATCAACTAATCCATATTGTTTACTGTTGAAAGAAGAACTGGTCCTTGAAAATGCCTCAACTGAAACATTTGTCCTTCCCAGGACCATCAGGTTATCTTTTCTTACTCTGTGTTAAAACTGGGTGAGCCCTTGACAAAACTTACACATGCATTTCTCCTTTTCTCATCAGTTGACTTCTTTAACCTGACCATTATTATATTAACAATCAGAGTTATAAGCTCCAGCACTGGTTGTCCATTTGGATGTGTTCTAGTGGATTTAATAGTACCCCTTATCCTGCCACTGTTCAATCCGCATGCTGCTTGTAGGTCTGTGACATCTCTTCTGCAAAAGTCATGGTGTTGAACTGCTTCTTTCTAAATCCAAAGAGTGAAGGAGGTGAAAGAAACCATTCACACACTAAAGTTTGCCATCACCCTGCAGTGTTGGAGGTTTTTGCCTTAAATAGATTTCTCTTTTCCTTCCATATAGGTGTAAGTGAAATAAGTTCTCATGGTCATCAAAAGATCTGGAAAGAGCAAATAGCCTTTCAAGTCTCTCAGGTAGCACAAAAATATGGTGTTTATTTAACCTTTCTAAATGTTCCTAGATGAGATCATTTCCATCCTAAAGCATTTTCCACATGGGGAGAGTGGGTGAGCAGGCACTGATGTCTTCTCTGTGGTAACTGGTGACAGGACTTGAGGGACTGACATGAAGCTGTGTCAGGGGAGGTTTAGATTAGATACTAGGAAAAGGTTTTTCACACAGAGGGTGGTTGGTCACTGGAACAGGATTCCTAGAGGAGTGGTCACAACACCAAGCCTGACAGAGTTCAAGAAGCATTTGGACAATGTTTTCAGGCACATGGTGTGATTCTTGGGGTTGCCCTGTGTAGTGCCAGTTGGACTTCAATTATCCTTGTGGGTCCCTTCCAATTCAGAACATTCTCTGATTCTGTGATTTTCATGTAGTTATGGCAGCTGTAAAACATCCACTCCAGAATGACAGAAATGTTGTTCATGCTGCAAGTGTGCTGACATGACGTAACCAACCCAGTGCAATTAGGAGAGAAGCTCAGAAGTTTGGACAGATAAGCATGAATCTAGGAAACCATAAAGCTGTGTTGGTCTTGCCATGTGCCTTAAAAACTTTCAATGTTGAAGAGGAGGATCTCACTAGTTTCAGCCCAGTGCTATGGCTGAATGACTTAGAATTTTAGGGTTGACAGAGCAGTGAAACTGTTGTCTGGGGATCTCTGCATCTCAATGAATTGTGCAGTAGAGTAATAACACCTTCAGTGACTATTGCAATTCACCATACCCTATTAATATTTTAGCATACATGTTTTGTAATGCTGCATGTGTGGATTGCATGTTTCTTCTGAAATTTTGTGAACTGTATTTGATTCCATCACCTCACTTCAAAACTGCCATTAAATGGTTATAGTATAAAATACAGCAGAGAAATCTTGCTGTTTTATTGCATGCATATTTAAAAAGGCACAGTTTTATTTTGAGTTGTCAGATATCTTTATTTACATTTATATTTCTTGCCTATCTTGCAAACCAAATGAAGGGGGAAATGTGATAGAGAAAATATGGAAGCATTGGGAGCTTTTCAGACAAAAAAAAAAATCACACAAAATAGCCTTTTAAAATTTTATTAACCACCTCAAATAGCAATGGATATTTATTTAGTATTTTTCATCATAAAAATCTTTTATTCCACTAAAATTATATACTAGAGTGCTTCAATCTTGGGGTTTTTTGCTCTTCATACATATATGGACCACTTCAAAATTGTCTGATTCTTTTATGAAGGTATAATAGATAATTTTATTTTGGTTTGGTTTTCATTTCTTCTGTTTGATAATGAAATAATTTGATTGAATTGTATTTTAAATTATCAGAAATAGATAGATCTACTGTACTAACTGATCCATGTCAGGAAAGTGACTTTACAGCTAAATATATATTTTGTTGTTCTGATGTGTCAGGGATACTATGGAAACCTGGACTATGTTGGTATCCTTTTCATTAATTTCCATATGAAAAATTATACAGCTTGTCATGATTTTTTCATGTTTTCAAGGGAACGAAACTACAGCTTTTTGCTTTTTAAAAATACTGTGAGAAATATATATTTGATTTTTATCGTTACCTTCCCCTATTTGGTGCAGCTGGCTTTAACTGTAATTCAGACTGGAAGCTTTAACAGAGCAGTGACTGTTTCTGTGTCTTCACTTCTGTCTTTTGCAGTACAACAGGTCCTCAGTGCACTGTGAAGGTACAGCAATGCACCATAAGGCCTGAATGGTTTGACTGTGGTAATACATACAACGATTGGTTCAAATACATGCAAATTATTGGTTCATTGGAGTGTTTCATTATCTCTTCAGTTGAGCTCAGTAGCTTAATGACTAAAAGATCTGTGGCACTGATCTATACATACTTTTTTCCCCAAATGGCTTTATTAGTTTTCCTCAGCCTATAACAATATATACAACTAAACTGATGGAGTGAAAAATACAGTGTTATCATTAATTTTTGAAACTAAAAATCTTTAAAGTTGAATTGGGGTAGGAGAAAGATGTAAGCATAAGCAATTTTAGGTGCCTAATAGCTAGTTAATAAATTAGCTATTCAATAAATCAGCAGTGCTGTAACTCAAGAAATAAAATAAAGAACCTATTAGAATAATACACATAGAATGTACTGAAAGCTGATGGTGGCCTCACCAATGTCTAGTGGCATATTATTTATAATGTCATGTTGCATCCTAGGTTTATTGAAGCAGTATTTTATGCAACCATTGCAATCTGCAAAGACTTCTTCAAAGATTGACTTAGTGAAATGAAATATCATCTTCACTTCCATTTTATGCCCATGGTTTAGATAGACATGTAGACATTTCTGTGAAGCACAGAAAATTGCAAGCTAACATGGAAAACAGCTGCAAGATTTGCTTTATTGTGCCTTTTCAAGTTCCAAAGTCCCCTCCTTGACATCAACAAAAATTCTGGCTGTGTTTTTCTTAATCAAAACTTAAACAGATGTTTCTTTTTTTACTAGAGCCAAGGATTATATTTCCAATATATTCCCAGGAAGACACTCATCAGAGGTAGTTAACAGTTTTTAAGCAAAAGCAGAACTACTTAATCAGACATTGGCCAAATAGAAAACCTGTTGGGAATGAGATGCTGAACCGTGTATTGGTCTGCAGTTGTTATTTGAAGTATATTGTTATATGAAAGTAAAATTTGCTAAAAATCTATTTAAAATAAACTGAGCTAGCTAACTGCAGAAAAACCCAATCAGTTTAAAACCAAAGAAGTTAGTTGTTCCATTAAATTGCCTAGGTTGTTCTGGAAATCATGTGCATCACTTGTAATAAAATGAAAATAAATACACTATCAGCAACTGTAACTTTATTAATTAAAATATTAGAGGAAGATTGTGTAATTGTGATGAGATGTGCAATGAAATAATTCTATCTGTCCAAAATCTAAACAAGTCTGTTTTGTGGGAGACAATCAAAATGAAAAATTAAGAGGTTTGTAGTGTTCATGGATGATACTGTGAGTCTTTCAGAGATTCAAATAACTGATAAAGAAAAACAACAAAAAAAATTGGCTCTGCTTGGAAGCACACAGACAGACAACTGGTTTGAGTTTTCATACACCAAATAAATGGGGATGCTGATGTAATATGCACTTTGGTAACACCTAAATTATCTCTGGTTTGAGCACAGTATAAACATATTTGTTATCCTGTGGTTATGAATCTGCAAATACATAGCCTATAGCCAAAGCATATAAATTTGCACAGTGCTGTTCCATGCTACACAGGTAGAGAAGAGAGGTAAATTTATTTCCTTAGATGATTTTCACCCAATACAAGTATATATTTACCATTATGCATTTCATGCCACAGCCATGTTCATAATTACTGTTCTCTCTCACAAAAAGATCTCTGTTTTTCCACAAACTTGATTTGGTCTGTGCAGCCTTGTGCATTTTGCATCTCATTTCTTGCTCCAGCATGAGATGTGGAACTGCTTTATGACCTACTTCTTTCCTAAAAGTACATTGTACAGGAAACAAGACTGAGGCAGGAGGCATAAAGCTGCTTAAATTGAAGATAGTCTTAGCAGTAAACCAGGAATCAAGAACCCTCATGGGTCCAAATAATGCAATCATACATACACAGAGACTAAATGGCTGGATTTCTAGTGATGTCAGACAACTTCAGCTCTCTCTGAAGTCACATTCCAAGGACAGTTTTCAAACTAACTTTCTAGAATTAACAGAGAAAATTAATCTTACTTAGCAATGTCTTACAAAACTTCAAGATGATCTATGCAGTCTTAATTTTTTTCTTTGTGTGCACTATGGCACAGTTTTCAATTATATCTTCTCACTTCATTTTTTTGCCTGGGGACTCCTGACTCATTCTATAAAGCTTTGGCAGCATGATAAAAACTGAAAAGGAATTATGACAGCAGAAAATATTTAGGGTATGATCTTTGCCATCTACAATAATAATTCTGAAAATTGTATTCATTCAGTCTGAAGAGGGACCTATACTATAGGCATTATTGTCATTCAGAATCAGGAATGACTTGGTTTCTTTCCAGAGGCAAGGCCAGACCACACGGAAATATCTTGCTACTTTAAAGTTACTACTAACAGAAGTAAGTAAATCTTACTTCCTTTTACTTTTAATGGAAGCAAAATTTCCATCTTACTTCCATTTAAGATGGAAATATTTTACATAAATCCTGAGGTGAGAAGGAGTAAGCAGTATACTCCTATGTCTGAATTGCAGGCACAACATGTGCTGTAGAAGTCCTCTGGCACTGGAAATGGTCATCCAGAGAAAGAAATCAAAGGGGAGGTTTGGTAATGTAATGATAAAGAACTGGTGAAAAATAGAGGCCCTTTTTATTGTTTCATAAAAACAGAATGTCTCCTCTTGTTCTCTCTCATGAACGGTGGATGTGAACATTTAGTTCTGGAAAGGTGAGACAAGAAATCTGCCTCACCTTAACACAACCCTGGGAGGCTCTGGCCCTACCCCAGGCTCTTCTCTGGCATTGTCGCAATGCTGCCTTTTTTTCGGCCAGAGAAAGCCAGAGCAGTGTCCCTGCAGTCTCAGTGTGGCTATCGTACTTGGACATGGCTGATGGTGCAGCCTTCCAGTGTTAAGCTACTTGGTACATCTCTGCAATGACTGGATCAAAATCCCATTTCTGTGTCAATTATAACTGAACTACAAGGCATACCCTTCATGTGCTCCATTGCCTCTCTGTATTTCAGGTCCAGTCCCAAAACAGACCTGTTCCATGGCATCCACGTTAAAACAACTGATATTTCCTTTGGTTGATGTCATAGTCTTTTTGAAAAAGTTTCCCATAGTTGTTTCGATTGAGGATAAAGCTTCTTGATTACAGAGATATTGCTGCAGATGATAAACCTCTACTTTTTGACAAAGCAATTCTGCTAAAAACATTAGCAAGTGTAACCCAGAAGAAAAAAAATTCAGTCTTTACAGTTTGTTATAACAGTTGTGGGAGAATTAAAAACAAGTTAGTAGAAGCTGTCTGGCAGAAGTGTCATGTATGCCAGAAAAACCAAGAATCTTGGAATCACTCCACTTTTCTCTAGGAGATATTCAAATCAAAATGTGCCATTTTAATCCATTTTGCCAATCTAAGTAAGTTTACACCTTAAGTAACAATGAATGTTTAATTTGTTTTCAGGGAGTTTTTTTATTTTTGTTTTGGTTTGGATTTTTTTTAGAAATCAGCTAGTTCTGACTTCTTGGAGAAAAAGTGGAAGAAAGCTTCTACAAATGATATTCTAATGAAAGCTTCTAATGACTGAGATCCAAGAATTATTTGAATCCATGAGGGTTAGAGACTCAACAAAATGAACGTATCAGAACTGCGCTTTTGACTCAGGAAATGGAGCAGCTAGTGCTCCTTAAAATAATATGCAAGATGAACAGGCAGGTCAGTGCAGTATATCAGACATGTCAGAGGTTAGCCTGCGGGTTTATGGATTTGCCAAGCTGCAAAACTGTAAAGATAGAGTGAACAGAGGGGCCAGTGTATGTGATGGATACAGATAGTCTGAAACAGCAGATGAAGGTCAAAAAACTCTAGAAGGAATGAGGCTGTCTAGAGGTGTCAGCTCCTTCCTCAAGTGTTCTGTTTTTCACGTTGATGACTTGTCTGTGGATCAGTATCAAAATGTTCACACTATGCTCTTGTAGAGATAAATGCCAGAGAGTTGGCCTATGGCAAGCCAAACTCACTTATATCTACAGAAAATACATATCTGCTGAAGTTTGTGCCAGAATTATATGTAAATGTCTGAATGACTGAAGAGCCTAGACCTGAGACCAAGATCAAATATGTGCTAAGTGATAAACCTGGAATTTCCTGGACACCTAACTGAAAAATCTGTGGACTCGGTGTGCATTTGAGGGAAACAACAATAAAAAAAATAGAACAAGTCCCAGATAGTATTTGCAAGCAGCTATGGTAATATTCCTTCGGATGAATGGACTGAGTTCCATCCTAAAGCGTTTGAAAATTTCCCCCCTCTACTCAAAATGAAGGTGGACTTCTTTGGCAGTTAGATACCTTCTGCTGTTCTATAACATAAATTTATTGACTAATACATACAAATCATCTATTATCTTCCATGACATATAGATTGGTTGGTTTGTAAGTCTCACAATATCCAGTTACTGTATTTTTCAGCCTTATTTTGGATTACTCTAATTTAGTCATGTTTTGTAAAATAGGTTTAGAATAGTTTTAGCAGCTTCTAAACCTATTTGATCATTAACCCTTCTTTAATCCTCACAGAAGGAGTCTTGTAGCTACCTCTATTATCCAGTTTTCTATTATTCTCATGAAGATTTGCATTTTTTTCTGGTTTGTTTTCCTGGTGTTTGTTACTCTTTCATGCACTTCAGTTGCTTGTATACCTGATTTTCCTCTTCTCAGGTATCAACATAAGTTCCCAACTTCTTGTCTTAATAGAACTCCCCTATAATCACGTCAGATTTAAAAATCTCTTCAGTATTCAAGGATATCATATGGTGAGAATGCAATAAAAGAAAACATTTTGAAAGATGCATACAGGAAGAACGGAAAGCGCAGGACTGAAGGTTAATACTGACATCAGGAACAGGCAGATTTATGTGAGGAACTATAGGCCTTTTACCAGAGGAAGTCCAGGAAGGAAGTATTTCTGTCAGGAGCAAGGACACCTACTTCTGAAAAGCACACTTTGTAATAAATTTCAAGGCTAATGCTCTTCCAAGGCTCCTATTTAATTAGAACAAGGCTGACAATTCCCAGACAGAGATTCAGATAATCCTCAGCAATATCGTTTGATTAACCCCTCAAGGAAGTGCTGAGAGAAGTACAAATCAGGATTTTCATGCCTGATTTCATGCCTGGAAGCCACTTGCCATTCTCAAAGTGCTCTGTGCAAGAGAGATCCAACCATCATTCCCTATGCAAGTAATGGGAAAGTATGAGATTATCACTGCAGAAATCCAATTTATAGATTTCTCATGCTCCCTTGACATACCTTCCGTGTGATCTTTATACTTAATAATGGTAATGAAAATGAATCAGGCTTCTGCCAGGTTTGAATTTGCACCGTGAAGAACACGAGTTTATTCTCTCTCCTTTGCAAGAGTCTCCCAGACACAATATAACATCCTGCTCTTCCTCAGACAACAGTCTCTCCAGAAGTCAAATTGCATTCATTTTTTACTAATTTTTAAGTTTCAATTTTTAAGTTTTGTAGCCTAATATGACCATTATGAACGCTATTCTATCGGCTCTTAATTCTGCCAAAAGCAGCAAGTATGAGGTCCTGTAATGTGTGATGTAAACTCTTAATTAGGCTTAGATGTTCAGCTTTAACTTTCCATTTTGAAGCTATTAGAAACATGTTAATTGTAACATGGCAGGTAAATAATAACCTGAAACTCTATTCCATAGCAATTACAAGGAAGCAAAGGTAAATGTGCAAGTTACAAATGGATTTTAAAAGCCCAGTGTGCTTAATGACTGCTTAAAAATATTACAAATCTTGACTGTTCCTGATAGTCAAACACTTATTAATCTTAGTACAAGTTGTGCCACAGAAGAGTGGCTTTTGATAGGAAGACAGGAAGATCTGTAGTGTTATTGCATCTTTCAGCTCCATACATACAGGACAGGATAAGAAATGTCATTGTTGGTACAAGAAGATGGAAGTATCTCACTCCTGACACTCGCTGTTCTCTGGTGCTATGCAAGCAGAGGTGTGACAAAAGCTGACAGGGGACCCACTGGAAGAAAGCAATCATGCACATAGCTTTGACCGACCTGATAGCAGTTGATTACTCAATACTTCCACCTATTTGAGTACTGACAGCTCTAGTGGCAAAGTACTGCATTAAGAGTGTGACATTGATGTGGAATAGCACTGTTTGCTCCTGGCTGAAGTAAATAAAGTAATCAGAGCATTCAGAAATAGCTATGGCCTTCTTAAGATTGGGCATTAAAGCTGGTTTTTTTTCAATTAGTTGTAAATTGAAACTTTCTGGGTTTTGGTTTTGGGGCTGTATTTTTCACTTTGCCATCAAACCTCTGCCCAAACTCACAGTTATTTTTCCCAAGAGACTATTTTAATGGAAACAGACACAGCTGGGGTGCTTTGGGTAAACACAACAATTTAAACTCGTGTTTATTACAATCCAGCCTTGAACCCGAGCCTACATCCTCACAAGATAAGCTGGTATCACTACAGAAGAGAACATTTGTATCTCACCATAACAGAAGAGTATGTCCTGCAACAAAGGGGAAAAAAAAAAAAAAGGCAAATCTGTAACACATAGACATTCCATCAGGTCCATTACCAAAAAAAAAAAAACAGACAGTAAAGCAGTAGAAATATTAAAAACAAACACACACAAACTACAAAATATTTCATAAGAAGCATTATGTGAACTTATTACCAGCTTTTGCTGAAGAACTAAATTTTGGCTAGCTTGGACGTTTATGCTATCTTATGATTGTTTATGATAGATTACTGACTATTTCCTGTTGCTACCAAATTTCCATCATTCCCACTATATTTTATGAGGCCTTTGGTGAATACAAATATCATTGGCCAGAAAGTCCAAGCATGATAAGCAAAAAGCTTCAGTGTGGGAGCATCTTTCAATATATAGTGGACTAGCTGAGGCCTAACAAGACCAGGAGGGAAATATTCAGAACGATGTGACCAAGAGTATAAAGCTGCTTGGAAAAGGGACGCCTCCATGGACCTAAATTAAGAGCAACATTTCTGACATTACACATGCCTGAGATTGAAATATAACTCAACAGCATTAAGGAAACTTACAGAAATTATATTTTATTTGTGATTTCTGAACTTTAAAAGTAGAGTTGAAACAGATTGTGAGGTTTGGGGTTTTTTATTATTTTCTCAAGTTTTAGTGTAACATTTGCAAATGTTACTTATTTATTCCCTCTTTACTCCTCTATATAAAGTAGTGTTAATATGTTTTCCCTAATTATCTATATTTACATGTCCTTTCAAATTTCTCTGTAAGAAATTCTCATTTTTCCTTGGGATGTGGATCTTTTGGAGAGGACTCCTTTGAGACCATATCCCTAATATGCCTCCTGCCTTGCAAAACCCAGCAAAGCAAAACATCCCATGTGTACTCATTATTTTTTCTCTGCCAACAGATACAAAGTGAAAGGTAATTTCTTTACGCTTCTTGAAAAAGTTTCTTGATAAATAAATTGTAGCTCACATAAGTGCAATAAAAGCAATACACAAATTACTCCCAGTCACATTATCAAAGGCTGTTGATATGACTGAACTGAAAACAGATCCTCTGACCTCATCCTTGATGTCTTGACATGCTTTCCCATGTGTAGTCACTTAAAACCCAACCAGAGGCCTTGTACAAGAACTTTCCATGTCTGCTCAGTTTCACCCAGTGCTGTACATATGGGTCCCCTCATTTAGGATTCCTGACTTAATTTATGTCCCACTCCCATCACTTTTCTGGAGATTAGCTCCTTAGCATCTCTATAGCAACAACTGGGAATGTGTAAGTGGAAAGATATTAAACTATCCCTCTGTTTCTCTTTCTTTTGCAATAATATTGGTAGTAAGATGCAAGTGTAGGTCAGTGTTACAGCTTCCCCAAGAGGACACTGCCCACACTTTAATCCTTTCATTAGAAAATGTTTGAAAATCAGATCCTTCTTTTTCGCTAGTAAAATTATAAAAATGTAATAAATCTGTTTTAGGGAAAAAATATTGAAAATATTCTTAAACTTCGTATCGATGAAATTCTGAGAGGAAATATCATGAAACAGATGACACAATAGCTGCACAAAAGTAACAGGGCAAGGAGAATAGAGGTATATAATAAAAAGGGGCAGCACTTTCCTCCTCTCCTCTGCAAATGTTAGAGCAAATAAAAGGAAGCAACAGAGACTGAAAATCACAGAGCAAGTATATGAAAAATGGAAACAGACAGAGGAAATTAATAATTTCCTGTATAACCAGAACAATGTTTATAAGATAAACAATAGGTCTACAAATGAAAACAACAAAAGGATTAAAAGTTTATAGAGACCATTCTTTCTTCTTGAAGTGCTAAACAGCCCAAATTCTTTATATAGTCGAAAAGAAACCATTTCAAGAAAAATCTTTGGGATTAGGCTAAATTTAGTAAATATATTTCCTTGTTATTTTTTTTTAATATACATTCTAGTGGGTCTGAAATGTACAATAATATTTAGCCCAGAAGATACATCATAGTAACAGCTTTTCATGGGGGTACTAGGAATAGAGAGCTAAAACGTTCTTTGCATAAAATTATGTGTGCTTCTTTATGATAGTTATGTCTTTTGCATTAAATAGCAAGTTAAGGATACATTATATAAAATTATCTAAGACTTTATTAACCCATGAATCAAACATGCTTTTGTTAATACATAGTAGTACTCCTGGCACATAAGAGTCCAAGGAGCTGAACACAGCATGGACCAGTGTACAGTGCTATTGCTGTGCTCGCACTGGCGGCACTGATTTACATCAAGTGAGGGTTCGGAATGAAACACTCACTTTTCTCATTAACAGTCACCAAGTAAAGCAGATGTAGATATGACTTAACACTGAGTGATGTGATGTAAGACAATTATCTGTAGCCCTTGGATCTCCTGTAGTTTGAGAGCAACTCCAGAGCAGTTCCCTCTTCTGGACCAAGTAAGACACATAGTAATGTGATTTTGGCATCTAAAGGTTGCCAAGCAGTACAAATTCTCATCTTTGGGAGCAGCTGAGCCAATCACAGGCTAACGAGTCTGATATCAGTGGCTGCCTTGATGCCCAAAGGGACCACCAAGCGTACACTGCAGAACTCATGAAAAACATGTCTTACAAACATGCTTTTGATTTTAGGGACACAGTGAATGGCCAGCCCAGTGTAATGGACACAGACTCAAGTCAGTGGGACAGGGACTCAAGGCAGACAATTTGTTCAGTTTCAGATTTTGATTCCCTAGTGCTACTGGAAAACTGACAAAAGATGCTCCAAGCTTGTTATTCAAGAACTAAGCACTCAGTCAGTATCAGCTAAAATCAGTGTTTTTCCTTCATGCTAGGACTGCATCAGAGATAAGACTGCAACTAGTGCATAAGATGATAAGAAGTGTGAGGTTGTTTTTTCAATGCTATTGTCCTTCAGTACTTCCGAATGTTAACTTACTTTGATGATCACTAAAGGTTTTAAAAAGAGTTGCAAATTATTTTCCTGGCCAGAGCAAAAAGGCAGATAATTCATATAGACTATAGAAACTCCTACTAGTCATACTTGACAAGAAAGACATGATGAGTTTCCTTTGCTGCATTTCCCCAACTATTCTGACATGAAAATGAAGGATGAATATCATGTGATTGCAATGTACATATAAGAAAAGAAGGGGAGGCACTTAAATTTTTCTACTTAATTACAAATCATAGGGTGACATAATACTGAATTTTTGTCTATTGTAGATTAATTTTTATTTAAAAAAATGAAAATCATTTCAGTTTAAAAGGAACATAAAACATAGAAATAAAGAATATAGAGAGAGAGAATTTTCTGTTTCCTTAGAATCTTAGGGATGTCATCTATCCCTTATCCTGATTACATTGTAATTACACTGAGCCTTCATCTTCAAAGGTTGTGCTGGCCCTCAACTCATCCTGTCTGGAATACTTCATTCTTAATGTACATGTAAAACTAGAAGAAGTTGATAATAAGACCATACAACCTGTCTGAAAGAATATTTTCATAGCTGAAGCTAGACCACTACCCAGTTCCAGCAGCTGTCTGAGTTCACTTCATAAACAAGCCTTGGTGTTTCTCTGTAGAATACCTTAGACACTAAAGGTTTTTACTGTGCAACTGAAAAAATTTTCTATATTTTTACAGTATTTATTTAACATTCAGCTCTGAGGGTGTTTGGACAACATCAGTAGTGGAAGTCATTGGAAGTCAATGAGATACTTTAGGGGATTCATTAAGCTGTTTAATATAATTATGTAATGGAAAGATGACACAAATAGTTTGCACAAACAGAAAAATGTGCAGGGATTATAATTATTTGGCTTACTAATTAAACCCCCCATTTGCCCTCTTTGTGACAAATTTAATTTTATAAACTCATCATGCATGTCATTCTATGACTCATGAAGTAGTTAAGCTGGTAGATTATACATAAACTTCTTCTTGTATTGTAGAGCTTTACTGGGATTTTCTCATGTGTTTGGAGGTTTGGGGTCTTTTTTGCTGAAAATGCTCTCAAAAAATGGTAATCAAATGGTAATCAATCAAATTAAAAGCCAGTAGAACTCCGGGTGTTTGATTCAAAGGTCATTAAAAGCAGCAAAATTTTTCATGAATGTCATGGTTAAAGACATTACAACAGTAATGTCATGGTTTAAGGCATTACAACACCAATGTCAGTAAAATCAGTAAAAAAAAAATCCAGAAAACTGGCACTGTGAAGGTTAAATCGGTTTGGATACCAATCTAACAAATATGTGCAGTTGTTTGAAGTCCCCAGCTTCCCTGTTCAGTGTGAGAGTTAGTGCCATACAGGAGGGAAGTCAAAGGGCAGTCATTGTTGTGGACCGCACCATGCCCTGCTCAAAAAGACTAGAGCTAGTCTTTGATACTGATGCCTAAAGCGGACGAAAAGAACTTTCAAGACCATATTCATATAGATAAAATAGGGAATATGTCTTTAATTAAAGCACTTTACCATGTAATAAAACAGAAAATAAAAATTCATTGTTCATTCTATGTCTTCACAGTATTATCTACATTCATCTTATGGAAAATTCCCAACTATACAACCTAATTTTAGCTTTTGAGCATTGTACATTCAAAATGCAAAATTGAACCTTTCCTTACTTAGAGATCCTCACACAGATTGTCTGGAATCACAGAATTCAGCATTAATACTCAGTAAAAGCCTTGTGGTGCATACCTGAAACACAGTGCTCTCTGGTCTCATGATTTTAATCATGACTCTCCCTTACCTGCAATGGCACAGTCAGAATATAAAAGTGACAGATGTTAAAATAGTATTAAAGTCTACTTGGAATACAATAAAGCCTTCATCACTATCTCCCACAGCATTCTGCTGGAGAAGCTGCAAACCATGTCTTGGACAGGTGTACTATTTGCTCAGTTAAAAACTGTCCAGGTGACCAGGCCCAGAGAGTTGTGGTGAATGGAGTTACATCCAGCTGGTTTTTGGTCACTGGTGGGGCTCCCCAAGGCTTTGTACTGGGGCTTGTCCTGTTTAATATCTTTTATCAACTATTTGGATGAGGAGATCAAATACACCCTCAGTCAGTTTGCAGACAATACCAAGTTGGACAGGAGTGTTGATCTGCTGGAGGGAAGGAAGGCTCTGCAGAAGGATCTGGACAGCCTGGATCATTATGCCAAGGCCAATAGTATGAGGTCCAACAAGCCAGAGTGCTGTTCCCTGGCCTTCGGTCACCTGGAGCAGAGCAGATGAAAAGCTGCCCAATGGAAAAGGTCCTTGGAGTGCTGGTCGACAGTGGCTGAACATGATCCAGCAGCGTGCCCAGGTGGCCAAGAAGGCCAATGACACCCTGACCTGTATCAAAATTGGTGTGGCCAGAGGGACCAGGGAAGTGATTGTCCCTGTGTATTCAGCACCGGTGAGGTCACACCTTGAGTACTGTGGCCTCACTGCAGTTTTGGGCCCCTCACTGAAAGAAAGACATTGAGGTGCTGGAGCATGTCCAGAGCAACAGGGAAGAAGGGTCTGGAGAGTAAGTCATATGAGAAGCAGTGAGGGAGCTGGGGTTGTTTACTTTGGAGGAAAGAAGGCTCATGGGAGACCTTATTGCTCTCTATAACTACCCCAAAGAGGTTGTAATCAGGTGGGGATTGGCCTCTTCTCCCAGGCAACTAGCAACAGGAAAAGAGGACATAGCCTCCTGGTGTGTTAGGGGAGGTTCAGGTTGGACACAAGGAAGAAATTTTTCACTGAAAGGATGGTTAAGAGTTGGAACAGGCTGTGCAAGGAGGGTGTGAGTCACTACTCCTAGAAGTGTACAAGAAACAACTGGACGTGACACTTAGTGCTGCAGTCCAGTTGCCATGGTGGTGTTTGGTCAAAGGTTGGACTAGATGATCTCAGAGGTCTTTTCTGACCACTCTGATAGAAACTTGATAAACAAAGGTTGCCATAAGGGGGTCTTAACGTCTATATTATACAATTATTATTAACAGCTGCTGAGGATGAGTGACTCTTCACACACACCAAAATACAAAATTATTGTAACTTTGTTTTTATTTTCAGTTGTAGTAACTCTCTGCTTTTTGGTTAGGCATGATAGAAATGAGTGCTATGAATCCACCAAAAAAAAAGCAAGCCCCTGGAGTGAGGAAGTTGTAAGACACTTTATCTCATGCTATGAGGAAAGATGTGAGACATTACAAGGGCCTACAGGAAAGTGCTTACAGAAAAATTAGCACCGTGGAAGTTGTCTTTTTTACCAAACAAGGTGTAAAAATAGAAGCAGGAGAAGACAGGTAAATGCACTAAAATATTTTTATCAAGCCTATATTTGCGCCCCACAATAAACATCTTTTTTGATACACGTAAGAACGTGAAGAGGTCATGTAGTGGTAGTAAGAGAATATAATAGATTTGATAATAGTATTTTTTAGTAGAAAAATTATCTTTATTTTATCTTCATTTGATTCTGAATAAAGTTAGGAAACAATAGAAATAAAAAGGAAACTAAAATTAGGAAATCTTAAAAATATCCAGGGCTTCATGCTTTGTTTGTAATATTGTATATGGGTATATTAGTGTATTTATATATTATAGATACTATATTTTATACCTAAAGAGTATACATATTGCATACAAACATGCATGTGTTTATACACACATATTCATACAATTGATTATGTTACTTCATATATAACAAACCACAAAGAAATTATATGCCATAAATTAATATATGAAGACAGAGACTCATATACATATACATATATACATACACATATATATTTATACACACACACACACACACACATATATATGGCCTGCTATTATGATATTTGAAATCTTGGCCATTTTTTTTGTTTGGTCATCTTTGGAACTTTGAACAAAGGCTCTTCTTCTGAAAAACTTGCTTCTATGAAGTCCCTGTTTCTGGGGATTTTTTAATGTTGGGAGGGAGCTTTATATTTTTATATCATGTATGCACATTCTCTTGGCCAAATGAGGAATATTTTGGCATAGTTTTAGATCATAATTTTTAATAACATTATCACCAGTAATTAGTAATTTGGCACAAAAGCAAGGACTAAATCACTGTGCAGTGAACTTTGAAACTGCCAAGACCAAAGTGAGAGACATCAGGCAAACTATTGGCATCAAAATGTTTCAAAATTAAGAACATTTACTGGAATTTTATCTCTTTCCAAGAGGCTAAAACTCTAGTAGCTGAATCCAGAATAATGAGTTTCCACCGAACCTTAATGCTTTGGCTTCAGAGAGCTTTAGTTTATTAAATTGCACGAAAAGTAAAGGAAGGGGGAAAAGGAACTTTTAAAAATGTTTCAATAATTCCAAATCCTTGTTGTGTATTAAGATAAATACATATATGCTTTGCTCATTAGTCTCTGTGCCAAATTTTTGCCAGTAGCAGCTTGTTGCCATAAAAAGAATACAACACATGATGAGAAGATGGTGAACCAGGTGACAGAGTAAACCATGTACATCTGTTTTCTCTGGAGACTGAATTGCCTGTATCAGCTGGGGACAAATGAAGCTGAATATAGTTATCCAATGTTAGTGTCTGCCAAAACCCAACACAATTTGGCTAATTCTTTCCTCCTGATATAATTATCTGTTTAGCTGAAGGGTTACCATATTCATTATAATTCTGAACATCTCCTCAATCTATATTAATTATATGGATAATATTATTTAAAACACGGAGCTCATGGAGTCACATCACCAGTCAAGGAAGCACATTAGCCTCAGGCTAATTGCTCAAGTAAATTGTTGGGCTTCTGTATGCATTATTTAGATCATAATTCTGTTCACAGCATAAATAACCACTAACTTGGCCTAAGTTATCCTTACAGTAAAAGTTCATATGCATGTTTACAAGGGAGGATTTTCTTCCATGTGGATCAAGAAAAATGTTTTGTTTATCTTCAGGTATCTGCAAATGGAACAGTCATTCCCTCAGCAGTGTCTGTGGTTTTTCATCATGAAATAGGGACATGATAAGAATGAAAATGGAAACCAGTGTGCACAAAGATTTAATGGGATCTTGCTTCACAAAGCATTTGTAAATCTAAGTAGCAAATGTATTCTACTGCATAAAACAGGATACTTGGCAAGTGATAAGGGAGTTGCAATGCAAAAAGCACAAAGCTAATTATATCAGTTATAATTGATAAGACAATAAGCACAGAAAAATGCGAATACATTTAGTTGATTTTGTTGACAATCAACCAAAGCCGCTAAGTTCATGAATTTCAGGGAGGATTAATCTAGGTGTCTTTTGCAAAACAAACTGATAGAGCACTTTCCCTCATACAAAGAAAAAAACAGCTGATATATTGGGACACCCCAGGAAATCATAAAACAGGTAGATATAAGTGACCATCATTCTTGATATAGTAATTTAAAAAATAAATAAATACACCTGGTTTGGCAATGATTCCTGTCATTCAGATGTGGCAATCAACTTCTGCTTAGTAAAAACTTCATGTTGTTTAAGACATCACAGCTAAGTCAAGCTGATTTACAAAATGAGTCAGTGGTAAAGAGAAATGTATTATGTCTGCTTTAAAATCAAGCAGGTTCTATGAGGGGAAGTGTGGGGCTCTGAAACAGGAACATTAACACTAGCAGACTCACTGAAATCACCACCAAATCAGATTTAATTCAGGATGCATTTTTAGTGCAAAGATGTGTTAGGCACAAGATGTATGGCTATTTCCAAATTTATAAACTCTTCCTGCCTTGTCACCTCTCATAAATTAAAATGATTTCTCTCTTTTTAGACTACTCAATATCTTTCTAAACAGACCTCCCCAAATACATCAGGTAGTCTGCATCAACGGTCTTCTCTGCTTGGAAGAACTATTCTTTCCTATGAGGTATGGCAGAGACTGGTGCTGTCTCTCCTTGCACTTCACATCTCCCAGGTTAATTGATTCTGCAACAGAGAAAGCACCTTCTGATCTATTCTTGAAAGCACATTCAGGTTCCTTTGAAGTCTGTAGTAGTGTTTCTGTTGACTTCAAACACTTTGGGAATAGCCCTGTTATGGGTAAACTGGGAAGAAAAATAAGGTGAACAAGGAAAATTAGCTCGCAAAAAAATACTGTTGGTACTGATCTAAAAAGAAAGCATTTATTACACAGCATGTGATAATAGCAAGGCATTCTCAAGTACAAGAAGCATCATAAATAATCCATTTTACATGCACGGGCATTTAGGAGGGAAACCTCAGCATAATTATCAAGATTGCAAGGGGTATATCACTGAAGCTAATGCTTCAATATAGTATACTGCTGAGATCAAATTTCCCATGACAGTTTCATGCCAACAGACTCCTCAGACTGTTGCTACCATTACTCAACCCACCAAAGATGATCATGGAAGCTGTGTTCACCCAAGACTGACTCTGAACTAACGTGCCCTGCCTCAAGAAATCATCTCCTGCTGTGGGTCTGACCTCCCACAGCTGCCAGGCGTTGCTCCCACACCATGTGAGCTTGTGTCCAATAATAAACTTGAGACTGTCTGCCTTGCTCTCCATTAGTACCACAAGCATGGACTCAGACATCCTAAGCATTAATATTCCATGGTATCTGCTGCTTCTGTAAATATTAAATTCATAAGGAGGCTTTGTCACAACCACACAAACATTCCAGGTATTCTTGGCTGCTCCCTGTCTGCTGAGATTTACCCAATGCAAAATGAATTCTCTTTGTACAAAACCTTCAGTAACTAAAGGAATTAGGTAACCTTCTGCATGAAGAAGTATTTCCTTGACTAGGGCTGCTTTCCTGTCTTCTAGGCTTTTGTTTTGAAAACCAGAGCCTTAGAATGCTGCAATTTTGCTTTAAAAAAAAAAAAACAAAAAAACAACAACAACAAAAAAAAAAAAAAAAACAAAACAAAACAAAACAAAACAAAAAAACAAACTTGCTAAGGCTGATCTAGAAGCATGAGGGCATAAAAGCCAACTCTGCATTGCAAATATTTTGCCTAGAAAGACACAGTCACAGAACTCCAGTGCTCTAAGCAAAGTCCTGATGTCAGCTACAGTGCGGTCCTGACTATCCATCTGCTCAGGTTTTGGCACTAAAAATGACATTTTACTGCATTTAGGAGCAGAAATTAGAAACAGTGGGGTGTATTACCACTCTCTCAATTATATTAGATACCACAGCTGTTTGTGGATGGATATGTGAAAGAGCCTTGCCCTATCTCCTTCAATATGCTGTAAGAATTTTTTGATTGAACTGCACTGAATAGCAGTTGAACTACTGCTATTGGTAGTTCAGATATAAAATCATTTTGCTAAGTACTACCTCCATCAAGCTTTCTCATCCTTTTAAGATAAATAATTCTCTATTTAAACTTACTGTTAGCAAATGACCATGGGAGTTTTGGAGGAAGAGAGGAAGGGAGAGAGGAAAGTATTGCAGGAGATGTACAGAAACATATTTCCCCTTTCCACTACTACTAATTTACATACACATCCCTTGGAGTCTGTTCCATATATTGCTAGGCTACATACCCAGTATTCTGGTTTAAAAAGGTAGATCTGGAAATGCTGATGAAAATCCTGGAAGCTAGGAAAAACTAGCAATTACTTTGACTTCTAGTATATCTTGATTTTCTCTCAGTTATCTTCATACTAACCCAGGTAATTTGAATTTGGCCAACATGTATTCCCAGAAATAGTTCAAACTTCATTTGAACAATAATATTAAATGTGATAATAAAAACACTGTTCTTGTTAATATTTACTGCTATCTTTGTGGTTTGGATAATTGAGTAATTATGGCTTTTCAAAAAGTGCACTTAATTTCTCATCTGAATTATTCAGCTTTAAGTCCAGAACATTTAACTTCATCACACTTGGGGTTTTGTTGGTGTTTTTTTCTTTTTTTAAGTGCACTGGAAAATTTTATTAAAGCTAGTATTTTCTTTACCTGAAGATACATTTACAATTGATTCACTTTGCCTCTCACACTTTCCTTCAATATACTAAACAAAGTGAACCCTTCTATTATTTTTAAAATCATCACGCATTACAGACCTTTCATCCTGCCTAGTTTTAGTACCTGCCTATATGCAATTTTCCACCATCCTTCTAAAACTGTGGATAGCCATGGCATTCAGTGTATTCCTTCTATAGGAATTTAAAAAGCCTATTTACAGAAGTAATTTGCTAATTCCCTTCCTCTATAAAGAAGGATAACACTCTACCTTTTTTGTATAACATAACATTGTGATTCCATTCTTAGTTAACTTTGGAAAATACTTTTTGCCATTGGGGAAGTGTGGCAGCAACTTCTGTATTTGGTTCTGGTAACATTTATACACTTTTTTTTTCTTTTTTTTTTTTTTTTACAAAATTTGTAAGTATGACTATCTGGCCTTCATGCTTTCATTATTTGTGACTCAGTGTCATCTTCGTCTAATGTGTACATTGGTATTCTTTTTCTTTTTTTAATCTGATTCTTGATTACTGATGAGTATATCAAGTCCTGCTGCACTGAAAAGTGCTCCTTGAAAATCTTCAATGGAAATTCCTGCACTAAATACTCCATTCACTTGTTATTTCTTATTAATGACAAGGTTTGAGAGGTTCAGGTCAGCTCTCATCTAATTATCTTGTGCATAAATGCCAGATTTCAATCTGAAGGTCATAAAGTACAATCAAACTGCTTACTCAAAGGCTTTGTGTTTTACAGAGCCTTTATCAGCCAAACTCATTATCTCAATTCAAACTGATGTTATATATTGTAAAACAGGTATACTCTGGGGGATACTTTTGGCTTCTGGGGGTTTTTTTGTTGTTTTTTTCCCCACACAGAAAGCTGCAGTGGCTGCCATTAATAATGTTCTCTCCCATCACTTCTTTATGGATTGAATCCAATCTGAGTTTTTCTGTTATTACTCCCAAGTGGACTGTGACTCTCCAAGCAAAATTATGTCCAGTCTGCAGGAGAAGTAAAAGAGCATTTGATGCTAGCGTCATGACAAGTCATCTACAGAAAAAGATTAAGATAGATAATCAGTGTAATATATGCAATAGCAGCTGGCATGGTAGATTATCTTTCTAGTTCATTGAACCTACAGGAACTGGGAAAGTTACCACCAAACACCCTATGTGCTGCACAAAGCCTGGCATTTCACAAGGCACCCTTCCAGTTACTAAGATTTGTTATATCAGTACAAATGAAACGCAGAGATTTAAAATTTACATATCTGTGCCCTTTTTTCCTGATTTTGCATGAACTCTGAATCAAAATGCAAAATGTGAAGGATCATCACATCTTTGCTTGCAAACTTTGAACAATATTGATTTTGGTCTTTAATTTTTGTCTCAGCCATATCAGTTAATAACAGCTCTTGAATGTATATGCTTGCTTATGTTGCTATGGTTCCCTTTGCTGTGCTGAGCAAAACCCCATGCAATGAATTTGCATTTTGCTGAGAGAAATCTGTCTCTTGCTTCTTCTCACCAGGAGATCATTCTTTGTGATATTTCAGTCTCTTGCTGAGAACATTGTCTTAAAATTGAAGAGAATTATGGCCGTATATGAGGTGGCAATAACAACAATACATGTGGTTATTCTTAAAGCAAATACTATTCTTTATCAATATGCTGTGTCGAAATGTGACAAAGATTATTTCATCAAGTTAACAAACCAAGAAGAATCAAACGTAACTCAGGACACCGTACTTAACAAAAATTTATTGTAATGGTGCAATACAAAAAAATACCTAAGTCTTTGTTATCTTCTTTTTTTTTTCTTCAAAGACAGAAATCAGAAGAAAAGAACTAAAGTATTAGAATAGGTGCAAGAAAATAATGAACATTTTAAATTGCTTTTATTTTCATATTACAGCACTAGAAAAAGGTCAGTCATATATCATAGAAAACCTTCTAATATTTTAGGTTTTCACATCAAAATTGACCAAAAAGTAGAAATGCACTATTGCTTCTACACAAATTTTGTAAGCCAACATTTTGTGTCACTGTCTGATGTACCTAATACTGATATAATCTAACTAAAGTGCTTAAATCATGGCTTAGGGAATAACACTTGCAAAATGTCTACATCTCCTGAACTGATTGCATTTATAGGAAAAAAAACCCAAACCCACAGAAACTGTCTTTGCAAAAAGATGTGGTGGTTTGTCACACTATTGGAAATACAGGTGTAGGATTTTGTTACAGAGCACTGCATCAGTCTAGAATAAAAAGGCTGCACCCCAAAAGTCTAAATGATGCTTACTGCCAGGATCCATGTGAATATGCAAAGGCATATTCATATGCTATGTATTTTGAGGATGTATGACTGCTCCTCTTCTCAGCAGGCAAAGAGATGACAAAATCTGGAACTGGAGCCCTGTAGGAAACACTGGTGTTTCTGTTCATTTAGCCACACATATTGGAGTGCTGTTGCTAGTGTAACTTCAGGCGACTAATTTGGTTTTCAAAGCAGAAAGGAAGAGTTTAAATTCCCTGCCTTAATGAAATATGGACTTTGGAGTGACAGGAGCCCACTTCCACAACACTCCTTCTCCTTCCTTCCCCAAGGCTAGTGAAGCAAGGACCATGTATTCACAAGGTAAAACATCAGCACTCTTCCTCGTGCCAACAGGTAATAATGCTAGCATGTGCAGCTGCAATTTTTTTCAGAATGGAAGAGGAGTTATTTCTTAGAGGCTGTCATGCAGAAGAAAGAAGACAGGATCCTGCCAGGATCCTCTCCTTGCAGGAAGGGCTGTATTACTAAATTGCACTTTTTAAAAATACGGAGAAATGAACTAAATCTAAACATAATTTGAGACCTAACAGTGTATTCCAAAATGTTCAAAATGTTTAAAATCTTTCTTTTTAGGATCTGCCTAGTAGCTTGTGAAGCTGGTTATTATTCCAGGCCTAGGCATCAGACGGTGGTGACATCTTCAACTCAAAATGAGAAAAGCTGACGACTAAATCAGTTATAAGAGGTATTGGAATTATTTTCCAATGCTAGACTTAGACTCATAACACCTGAAAGCTCTACAGTATTAGAAAACATTGTTAAAGTGTTTGTGCCTAAGACCAATTATCTTCTGAGACCGAAATCAGAGAGCACATGTTTATGAGCTGAACTTAACCCAAGCATAAATAAGAGAAAATATCCACTTCAGTTTCATGTAAAAGGACATTCTTCTTCAAAAGCTCAGTCAGGTGCCTGATGACAGCCAGCAATTATTCAAGCAGATAAGTCAAGACTTTGTCATTAATGGAGATGGTAATCGAGCCGCATTGATTAATGTAATTAAGTGTAATCCAGCATTCAGACTTTCAGTCTGAGTCAACATTAGGTATTACTCAGAGTTTTATTTTGCAGAAAGCTCCACTTACTCAGTTTCTCAAACTCCATACAAACATCTTCTCTAAAAAATATTAGAAAGTATTTTGCTGCTAGAGGTACTGAGTCTGAGTGAGATAAAAATACCCCACTGTTTTCATTATAGAGACAAACACAGATGCTGAATCCATTGAAGTAAGGGAAGTTATGTGTAATTCCATTTTCTTTGGTGTCCCTCTCATATTCTAGCATAAGTGTCTCAGAAAGTCATACTCTTCGAGAGCAGCACAGAAAGAGCATCCAGATGGTTTGTTTTTTCCATATTTAACATTGTCATATGAACAAAGTTTGCTTTTTAGAAGATAATAAGATTTGAGAACAAGAGAAGATAAGCCATATCCCTTAAAAAATGTGGCAAATCATTTGTCCTCTTTCCTATGATAAGCAGGCAGGAATATTTATACTTTATTTTAATATAATTTCGGTATAAATATAAAGGCCTGAATTTCCCAGCTCATTTGAGACATGATGGATATGTATCATCATGGAGTGAACTGTCTGGCCTTGGTCATGAACACCACGGGATTGTTTCCCTCTGCAGTTACTGTTTGCACCCTCGCAGATATTGCTTAGGTTTAATGTATAATGACAAATGTATGTTAAATCCATGATGACTTCCCCTTACTATCCAAGAGACAGAATATAATGATTAATTCAGATAACTTTCTGTGCTTTCGTATTCTTTCCTCCTGAACTTGTAGATCCTTAGAATCCCATTTCATGCTCTTATATTAATTGTGCAAACAGCCAGTAGTAGATTAGTACAAGGTGACTTAAGGTTTTACAGCATGGATCTGTTATACTATAGTGGAAGAAGCCCTGAGGAATTTAACAGTGCAGTAAGGTATTTTCAGCTTAAAGCTTTCTTAATTTGCTAAGGTTTCCCTCTGGGAGACCTGCCTGAGGCAGTGACATGGGATGACATGCTTTCTACGGCATGTAAAAATGTTTAATGGCTTAGGTCCTGCTCCTAGGAGCATTTCTGCTACTCATAAGAGTGACATAGAAAATCAAAATGAAAACCACTTTGTGATGTTCTAGTAGAAAAATCATATCATATCATATCATATCATATCATATCATATCATGATATGATTATGTTTTTTAATTTCCTTTGCACTGCTTTCTTTTTTTTCAGTTAAATTCAAGAAGATGGGAGTCTAAGCCAACACTGTAATGAACATAAAGTTCATAAAATTTTTCTAAAGAGCGAAAAATGGCTCAAAGGGCTGGGGTTTTTTGACATTTCTCTGACTTGATATTTTATTACTGAGAAAAAAATGAATGGAGGACAATTCTGGAAAAGGTTATGTAAGTCAGTACTTTAGGAGAAGAATCAGCTATTCTAGTTAATTCAGAGAAGAAAATAAGTTACTGTCCTCTTAATATACATAAGAAATAGGACTAATAGCAGAAGGAAATCTCAATAATGCCTATGTGTCAAATGCCAGGTCAGTAGTACTCATTGGCAGGGAAGATTATAGAAGCACAATGACTGGAATTACCCATTTATTTCAAGGTAGAATTCATATTTCTTTATCAGAGAGAAAGTTGCTGTTATAGAGAACTCACTGAGTCAGCATTTAAAGTTTTTCTCTTCTTTTGTCTCAAGAGATACACCGTATTATTTCAGCCTTGAAAAAGTCTTCATTAGAGATTTACTGACAATACAAATCATTCTGAAAGTTAAAAAAGTTCATTAAATGTCTTTAAGTGAATCATTCTTTCTTATGATTTAATCATATACCTGAATTCTCATGAAATTCTACAAGCTTAGTATTTGTGAAGGAGTTATGATGGCAAGATGAAACAGATTTTTAAAACTGATTTTAATTTCCTTTCACTAGGATGATTCTCTATTTTATTTTCCTGCTATTCCCCCCCTTCCTTTTTTCTCTTTTTTCTCTTCATTCTTGGCCACAATAATACAATAGTTATAATTCACGTTGTCAAAAACCACATAGTGTTCATGGGAAGAAAAAGGTGATTAAGAGAGTGATTACAGCAACCTTCTTTGAGCATAAAATAACATACCTCCTAGAAGACTGTCCTGTCCTGTCCTGTGTTATCAATGCATAGAAATGAATAGAAATATTGTGCTAATATGTGGAAAGCACAAAAGAGAAAGGGACTAGACCAGTATCTACGATGTCTGTGATTAGTATTGGCTTTCTTCCCAGTCAAAGGAATCAAATGCTTTTAATATTATTAGGAACTAATACTGTGCTGAAAAGGCAATACATTTTGTTAACTCATCAAAGTGAATCTACAAATTCAGTCTAAATTAAATGCATTTCATTTATAATCATCTTCTCTTTTTCATAGCAGCGTATCCATTAATTTAGCCCTTTCATATCACGTTACTGAAAATGAGTTTGCTAATCATTCTATCATCATTTGCAAGCAGTTTGGTGAGGAAAGAACATCTAAATTCTCTTGCTTGAGTTTCTGGTTCCTTGGGCCTTGCAAAAGGCACTTCCATGGGGTGGCACCTGAAAAGCGTAAAATAATCCTAGTGATGGAAGAGCATTTTTGTACTTGTCATATGAGTCAGCAAACTGTGGCAAAGAACAGTAGGAAACCAAGCACGTACCCTGAGCTGATATCATGGTAAGAACTACTCATGTAGCATCTGTGTTATTCTGTGCTTTTCTGTAACCATCATTAACAACTGGAAGTTTTGCTTTAGGTCACAACTAAGTGTCCACCATGACAAACAAATAAATATAAGTAAATTTATAAATAAGTAAAATCTCTAGAATGAAATAGAGCAAGAAAATGTATTTTTTCTGTTACTAGAAGATGAAGTCTATTTCCCATGATGGGGAGAATATTACACCACATTATTACACCTCTGGGATAAGCAAATAAGTGGCCTCAGTTCTGCCAAGCAGCCACCTCTCTTCAGATTGGTTCCATAAGGTTTTATACTCTGATTCTACTTTTTGCCTGAACATTTGTCTGAAGTATTAAAATTTAAGAACTGAAATTGTGAAGTCTGAGTTATCAGCATCAATACATTGACAATTAAGGTAACTTGTTAGATAATTTTGTATCTACGTATTGCTTTTATGAGGTTGTCACCTCCGCAGATGACACCACTAGCTTTGCGGTGAATGATTTCAACAAACTGGACAGATGAAAACAGTCTTCTATTGACACTTAGAAACTTGGCAGCTAGAAAAATTAATTATCACAGTATTATATCATCATTTGTATAATCTGTTATTTAATTAGTCAACAGAATTTTGCCAAATGCTAAAAATAGTTCTATCTTTATCACACTCTTAGCTTAAGGAACAGGAAACAACTGTTGCTGTGTAATTGCTAGTATATGCTATTTTTTTTAGTGATAATCTTTTCTTGACACTTATGTTCAGCACAAATTTTTCCTCCTGCACACAAAAATGTTTACTCAGGGAAGGATGTCCAAAAACTATAAAGTATCATTTATGGCTTCTTGATACTGTGTGCTGATCTGAGTCAGTATGAAGGCTATACCAGATAAGAACTGGGAAAACACGACAATACTGCCTTTTTGTGCCAGACCCTTCCTTCACTGCTACTGGCAGTGGCAGGGACATTACCTAGCGCAGATTTAGACTGGTTTTTCACTTGAAGCAGCTTTCTGTTAATTTGCACTGCCTCAAAAAAATGAGCTGAAATGTAGAAGAGACCGTGCATCACACCGTCCAAAGATCATTGGCTAGCAATTAGCTAGTTATCTTGAAGATGTTTTTAGGCAGACATATGCAGAAAGACAACCAATTTGTTCCACAAATAATAATCAATAATCAGTGAACTTGGAGTGATAGTGAGCAGCTGTCAGTAAGGCAGCATCTGGAGTTTTCAGCACAGGCACACAAGGCATTTGTCCAATTCGGTTTTTGAGTCTGCCTCTCCAAAAGGTAGTCTCAGGCACGTTTTCCCTGCCTGTGTCACAGAAGCTGTTGCAGAAAACACCTGGATGTTCCCTGGAATGTGGATCCTGGACGATTTGGGCTGGCTGGTGTCCATTGGCCATGTACTGAGAGTTGTCAATATCTACCACCCCCACCCTACCTCCCAGAATCAATATAATGATTACTTTTAGGTAATTAAGGTATTGGGTTATTTGGGCACAATCTGCAGGTTTCCTCCCTTCCCAGTTGCTTTCAGGAGAGGAAGCCTTCAGAGAGTGCTGCAAGAGTCAAGCAGCATCAGCTAGAAATAAGCAACTTTCCTCCTTGCTTCCCAGTTAGACCTTTTTCATAGAAAAAAATATACAGTAAAGTGAAAACAAATCAAGCTGTTACAGCAGCTGCCAGGAGAAGTCCCACAGGTACTGCACAGTTTTATCACCAAGCCATTATCTCTCAGTGCAGCTGTTTTCTTGGAGGCTACAATAGCTTCTGCATGGCCAAAAGGCATACAGCAGCCTACTGACACACATACTGGGTAGCTTCAGCTTCCCTAACACTGCTCCCTGCTTCCAAGGTCACTGCTGCCTGTTCTGCCTGCTGTGATTTATCTTCAGGATAACCAATTCCAAGTCACTTGTTGGTTTCACATGCCTACTCCAGCCTTTCCTGTCTGTCCTCTCACATCCCTATTACTGTGAGAGCCTCTTGGCATTTCCCTACTCTTCACAGCTGGTTATCTTCTAACACCTACTTAACATTTGTTAATGCTGGCAAGCAAATTAATCACTTCTTCCCTTCCTCTCCCATTCATTTCCTCAAAAGCCGGGGTGGTCACAAGCAGACTGCCCTCTATCTATCTAGTGGATAAGTCTTGTTTCAGATTTAGGACCCATCATTCAGTACAGTGTGTGGAAACTGCACAGGGTCCACACTCTGCTAGGATTATTGGCTTCCCTAACAGGTTTATAGGAACACATACTTTAGAAAAGGTAAACCAAACAGTGGAAGGTAGGAAGGGAGCAAGTTAGTAAAAAATCTAACTGGAGAATTACAAGTCTTAAACTCCTTGTTAATCCCCAGAGAATGTGGTAGGTTGGTAGGATGTATTATTGAATAACATTTAGGTGTTGAAACTCGCTGCATAAGTTTCAGCTCCTTGTCTAGTTACCTCATTAGTACCCATTGTGATGGTTTCCTGACATTTAAAACCCAATACTTCCTCTCAAATAAGACCATTGTCCTGTGTGTATCTTAGTTGCAGCCACTTCACTTCATGAGTGATGGACTGAGCCACTGCTATTTATGATCCATCACATCGTTGTAGACATACCAAAAGAGCACACCTTTGCCCAATGAAGAGAGTATTTCTCTTTCTGCAGGGTCTTCACCTTCATTTTTTCCTCACTAGAAAAATCTTCTCTGTGCTTATATCGATGAAAAACCATAAGCATAATGAAAGAGTCAGCTTTAAGCAAGCAGCTAGAGGATTAATTACTTGAAAGAAATGTGTATATTTGCATACCTATTTGGTCAGTTCTGAGTACATGAATGCTTTGGAAATCCTGAAAACCAGATCATATTTTCTGCAGAGCTAGAATATCTGCCAAGAACTAGTAAAAAGTAACAACTCTGCCTGCTTTGAACTACTCTGTTGAAAACTTTAAAAAAAAAAAACCAAAAAAACAAAACAGGTTTCAGGTTGAATATTATTAAAGACTGTTCTGGGGAAGAGAACTGGCAAAAAATTTGTGGAGCCAGTCATCAGGGGATTAAGTAACCTCAAACCGCATTCAGCTGTGTCAACAAAGAGTTTAATCCTTTGTGGCTTACTACCAAAATGCAAGATTCACACCCTTGGAGAGAAAGCCTTAATTAGAAAAGCTACCACAGTATGTACTAATCAACCCTCTTCTTTTCAGCCATTACAGATATGCCAATAGCTGAATGAGCATGAAGTCTGAGAACAAGGGAACTGCTGACAGCTGTTGGAAATGCAAGCTTCACCTGAGAAAAATTATGTATTATATGTTCTAGGTAATGAATATTGCCATTAGGCGAAAGGACTAAGGCCAACATATGTAAACTAGGGATTAGCCTTCTGATTTTTCCTCTTCTGTTTTACATAATAACCACCTTTCTGCTTATCATTCTTAATGGGTTGTTTTAGCAGCTATGAAGTAGCTTAACTATTAAATTTTTTTTATAGGTAGGGAATGAGGAATCAAGCAACATATTTTTTGTTCAATTTATCAAAGATACTTTCAAATGAAAGCTAAGATGCATAGTTCAGAACATTTTTTTGTTCTAAGATTGCATTTATCATGCTAATAAAAGGAAAAAAAAAGGAAAATATTTCATTTAAAAAGCATTATGTATTTTAATGATACATCTACTTGTCAGCTCAGTACAGGAGACAGTAAGTCTAAGTTTATAAAATGTTCTTACAGAAATAAACCATAAGATGGGTAAAATTCAGGCTTTCAATCCTCACAGTGTTATTTCCTGAGGGGTAAATCACTAACGGTCACAGAGCATACAAAAAGTGAATGATTTATGCTTCAGCATTTGCAGAAAAGAATGAGAGTGATGAAGTAGTTACTTTGAGTAGGATATAATGGACATATTTACCTAACATTACACTCAGACTTCATAAATAGATAACATGACATTATTTTTATTAGCATTGGTTTCATTCTGCTAATGCTTAAAACACCAAGGAGTGGGGACCTTCAAAGATACAACATGTACACATATTTACAGGACAAATAGATAAGCCAGACAAACTTGGTCTAGTGAGAGGTTTCCTGCCCATGGCAGGGGCTGGAACTAGATGCTGTTTAAGGTTCCTTCTAACTCAACCCATTCTAAAATTCTATGTAATTATTGTGTCCATTTTCATCATACTGGAGCACTGGAACACCTTAGCAGCAACATGCACTACAACACACCTAAACCCACCCAAGACCGTATGACAGTAGGCAGTGCAGTTATAAAAGTCCACAGAACCAACATATAAATGTTTTAAATTAACCGTTCTGATTAGATTTGCTGCTGAACATCATCCAGAACAATTCATTGAGTATTAATTCTTATCAGTACTTGTGTACATATGTGTGTTGAGGGAGTGTTTGGACTCTCGTCACAGGCCATGATTCTGTTTTTCTGTAATGTACCCAGAGATACAGCCTGTGACTGTCAGGGATTTAAAGGAGGTGTAGCATATCCATCAGCAGTTTCCAACCTGTACATAAGAGAAGTTATAGATGAGGCTTTTAGGGAATATAAGGTCTACTCAGCCTGCCCACACAGCCCCAGGAGACACCAGAGCACCAGCACCTTGCCACCTTCATGTCTTTCATCCCTGAGTGCCCTGACTACAAGCTGTCTTCATGCTGGCCTGATCCACTGGTGTCCATGGTGAGAGTGAACTGTGGTTACCAATGTTCCTAAGGCTGTTTTTCTGAAGCAAGGTCAAGATGACTCAGTCAGGACAAAAGGCACATTCATGCACTAGAGCTCAGTGCTTCTCAGTACCAGGCAGGTTTTGAATGTGAAAACTGGAAAGAAAGTATTGAGATGGCTTTTGCTCCAAAATAGTTTAAGGATTTTTCCAGACATGATTTGCCCTTGAAATTTCCAATATCTGCTCGGGGTAAAGTAGCAGTGTTCTATTTCAGTAAGGCTTTTAAAACAGATATAAGCCCTCTTCTGTCAATATGGGATGCCGGAATTTTCTTTTAAAAGTAAATAATAGTGTTTTATGGTCCTGTTACTTACCTTCTCCCCTACTTCCCTCTCTCTCTGTCATACCTCTAATAAAGTGCTCCTCCAAATCACAGTAAGGGTCCTACCACAGAGACCTACCATTCTTTTTTAAGATAATCACTAAAAAGGCAAGTTTTCTTTTTACTAAAATTTCACATATGTGGTAAGTTTTAGAGACCAACCTTAATGTTATTGTATTCTTTCTTCCTGAAAGTCATAATGGTGCTGTAAGAACATGTCTGTATTTGTAGGCAGTTTCCAACTTTCGGGTCTGAGTGAATGTCCTACCTCTATCCGAGCTTCATACCAGCACTTGACTCTGGCACTGGCTACATCCTCCAGCACGTACAGCCTGCGATCTGCAGATGGCTTAACTAATTTTCCTTCCTAAGTACCATAAACTTCTTGTAGGTAAACTTAGTTCTGCCTAGTCTGTGAAGTCTCATATATTATCTCTTAAGACTTAAAATCTGGTCTCAGATGTCTTCTTTCCCGATCCATAAAACTTTAATCTTCTGAAGACCATTGATTTTTCAAGTTAACGTTCTGTCTTCAACTCCCACCATAGCAAAAGTGGTTTTATCTTGTGATTTGCACTACAGAGATTTTCCAGAAAGAACAACACTAACTGCTACAGGAATGGGGAAGGAGAGGAAAAGCAAACTGTTATTTATCACCCCAGCCTGGGGCTGTAGGAACAGACTGAGAATATCATATTTCTCCCTTCTTCTTTTAAGGCATTTCTATCATGATATTACCATATAAAAGATTAATTCCCAGCTTTGGGGTTTTTTCTTCCTCTTGTGGAGTTGAAAAACTCACCAAATTCAAATAGGAAGAGAAAAAATAGCTCTCTTAACTGCTATAGCACAAACAGCAGCATATGAAATTGTCCAGATGTTTCTCATGGTGTGAACAATCAGAATGCTTGACAGAATGGAAAATCCTTGTGTGTCCATTACATTGCAACACACAATTAGAAATGCCTGCTGAAAGGAAGCAAAGGAAGCTCCATCTCTGTCCAAAATCCCTGATGAGGGATGTATTACCAAATTCATCCTTTTTTTTCATGTCACACTTTACCCATTCATCTTCCTATAGAAAGGACTCCCCTAACAGGAAGATATACAGACACATATATGGCATTGCCTTGTTCTAGTCCCTCATACCCTAAGAAAATACAGTGATGTCCCTGAAGTATACTTCCCCATGGACTGCTGGTCCCAGGATAAAACCAAGTCAGGTTTCCAGAGTAATATCTCCTGTTTTGGGAAACCTTTGGAGCTTCTTCTCTGATGCCTTCCTATTGTCTTCTTTCATTATTTACTCATACCATGCCAGAGGAAATTCTCCTCAGTGAGCATGCCACAATAGCACCCTCATAAGAGCATGTCTAATGCCCAGCTTATTGGGCATGCTGAGCAGCTACCAAATTGCACAAGAAAATCTGCAGGACTGATCAAGCTGTCTTTTTCACACA
Organism: Anabacerthia variegaticeps; assembly: GCA_035583185.1. Taxonomy (NCBI): domain Eukaryota; kingdom Metazoa; phylum Chordata; class Aves; order Passeriformes; family Furnariidae; genus Anabacerthia; species Anabacerthia variegaticeps. The sequence goes on from JAWWEW010000112.1 coordinate 51,761,658, forward strand.
TGGAAGGGAGGGGTGTTTTTAGGGCAGTCAGTGAAGCATGCACTATGATAGTGGTACAATGTTCTCTGAGATACTCAACCACTTCTGCCTTCGGCACTGGTCTTGTCAGAGGTTATGCCTTTCTCTCCTGGCTGACACCATTATTTGCAGATTATGGAGTTCTTTTGTTAATGAGTCTTGAAAAGCAGGAATAATTTTCACCATCTTTTTTGCAACAGTTCTGATGAATACAATGAGAAAGGACTGTCTACAGAAACAGAGTGGGCTCATTTTTGACTGCCAAGCAAAAAGCTTCCTTTTAGTTGCAGGACTGTATAAACATTCAGGCTGTGCATTACTCTGGATGAGCACACGGACATGCACAGAGCAGCACACTCTGTAGAAGGTGAATGACATATCTGTGCTAGGTGGAGTGGGTTCCAAATATAATGCACATCAATTCTGGAAGGGATGTCTAGCTTATATTTGAATGAATAACTACAGCCAGATGAAGCACACCGTTAATTTTTACTTTAACCTTATTGACATTAAATTAATATAATTAATATTTAATATCTTAATTGCTTTATCAAAAAACTTAGAGTGATCTGATTTTGTGGGGGTTTGCCAAGTGCATTTGCCTGAGGAGTTTCGTGATGAGCTGTTAGCCACCCCCAATTCTGATCAATGCCATAATTCAATACACCCTCCGAAGGATACAGGCCTATGGGAGTGTCTACACAGCAGTATCACATATGTGATTTATTCTGGTTCCCTGTTACATATTTATGGCTTGTGAGGGTTTTGTATCTTTTTAAACCTATTTGCCACTTACCAACGAAAGTGAAAACAGAGGCACTGCAAAATCAGCATTCTTCCATTCATTGCACCACCCAGAGTATTTTCTCCTCTCTTGTCACACGTTATTTGCCACAGTGTTGAAAACACAGGAGAACTAAAAAGCCATAGACCTGACATTTTCTCTTATTCTCTGAGTATTGCACACAGTCATTCATCCAACAGGATTTTGAGAAAGACAGCTACAAAAAAAGGAAAGTTTTAATCTATTTAACATGACTGAAGGGTGCACCCACCGGCTCTGTCTGCAGGGTATGTTCCTGCTTCAGAAAGAAGAGAGACTGCTTTTGCACTGAAACTTTCTCTTGGTTCTGCCATTGTGCAAGCTCTGGGAAAACACTGAAGTGTTCTGATGTGCCATGTCTTCACTCATTCAGTGTTTGATATTAAACTGTCAGAAAACGTCTTCATTTTCAGCTGACAAACTGAAGGAATAACCATTTTTAATTTCTGCCTTTCCATCAAATTACTGTGTTGTGCTTGTTCATGTCAATACCTTTCACAATAAATAAAACCCAAATGCAATGCAGTTAATATAAAGGTGATTCTCTAGTAAAAATTCTCAGTATGTAGATAGATCCTTTAAAACTTGACTTTTTGCACATATCACTGTTGCAAGGGGACTGTCAAACAGTTCCCTAGATTTAAGACTTATGCCAGAGAGTTTGAATTGGGCAGTTTGCATTCTTTTCCTCAGAAAATATATGGCATTATGTAAAAAATCTGATTTTCCTCTGGGTTTTGCTTACATTCAAGTAGTACTGCAATTTTTCTTAAGATATTTAAAATTTCTATCTTTTTTTTTCCACATAAAAGGTCACATTTTCAAGAAGAACTTTTTGAGATGTTTGTATAGTTTCTTTTTTGGGGGAAGAATTTCCATTTTTCAGACAGTCCTAGTGGAAACCATCACACAGGACGCTTGAGTTTGGTTTTCAGTTTTTCTTTGTTGGTTTTGGGCTTCTGTGGGAATTATGGAGGCTAAATGAGATGAATAAATTGATTTTTAACAGGCTTATTACACAGAACACTTGCCAACATGTTCTCAGCTTGAAACATAAAGCTCTTAAGATTTAATATTTAGCAGCCTTTCTCCAAAAGCAAAATTTAATTACAACCCAATTATACTGAAATTGAGGTAACTGCTTAGGTAGTGCAATGGATACTCAGTCCCATATAGTGTGATTTATAATCCACAGGCACTTTGAAGAACTAGTGTCTTCTCTATATTTATATGCAAAAAATCAGAATTGTATGGCTGCTCTGCTTGTATTTGATAAAAATTTAAAATAAATTCATATAAGTATCTCTATTTTACTATATATTTACTATGGCTTTACACTGCCAAGAATAAACAGGCCTGAATTTATGTTACATTTTATGGCCTGAGAGTTTCTATTGAAAAGATAAAGAGGAAAATAAAATAATCTTTCAGTAACATTGGTATCACCTAATTCTTTTGTACAGAAAAACCTTCCTAGGAAATACAGAGTAAGGTTTCCTATTTTGTACTCACACCAATGCAAGCCTAAAATACTGTTTCTGAATTCATGATTTTTAGTTATTCCAGACTTCAAATGGGGACTCCACCATTTACCTGGCTAGGTTGTTTCAGGGCTTTACAAGCCTTTCTGTGAATAAGCTTTTCTTAATATCCAGTCTAAACCTCCTCTGATAAAATTTGAGGCCATTTTCTCTTGTCCTGTCACTAGTTGTCTGGGAGAAGAGACAAATCCCCACCTCACCACAACCTCCTTTCAGGAGGTCTTCCCTGAGAGCCTCCTTTGCTCCAGGCTAAACAGGCCCAGGTCCCTCCCCTGCTCCTTATATGACTTGTGCTCCAGACCCTTTACCAATTTCTTTGCCCTTCTTTGGACATATTCCAGCACCTCAATGTCTTTTTTCTATTCAATGCTTTATTACATACTGATGAAAAGTGGAAAATCCTCAGCAATGTTCTCTTTTTTTAACCCAATTCAGGCTGCTACTGGCATTATAAAATAATCATAAAACATCCTTTCGTCTTTCAAAAGGAGTTGAGAAGTTGGTTAACTTCCTAGCACGTACTTGCCCATTTGGGAATCTGGCAGAGTGTGATTAGCAGCACACTGGCCCTCCTGTACATATTTTGTTAAGGACCATTTCCTCCTCTCTGCACGTCGTCTCTGTTCTCTATTGCACTTGTGGGCAAAAGAGCCAAACTGGGAATTTGCATCTGCTCAGGTTTTAATAATATTATTCAGAAATATATCTTTATTAGCTGCTTTTCTGGTCAGGCGCTGCTAAATCCTGTCCAGGTATAAGCTGATTTGAAGCTTTGATGTTTAATTGAAATGTGTTCTTGGGCCTGATGTTAGTATTGGTCAGTATGATGGAAAATGCAACCTGAGTTCTTGTGATACAAGCTGTCAGAGTGATGCACTTTGTTTCTGTAAAGGCTAAACCTACAAAAGCACTCTTCTCTGTAACTGTCACACAGAAAATTCAAGAAAACCATAGTAAAAGGTCACTTTTTAAGTGACAAAGCAAAATGCTAAAAAATTAGGAAATACTGGATTTATAGTGATCCCTTCTATCTTTGGCTCCTTCCCTGTGCAATGCATAGAGACAAGTCCTGTGGGAGTGGAGGAGTTTGTGGTCCTAGAAGGAATGATATTGATGATGTCTCACTCAAAAGAAAAGAGAGAAGCACCAGTGATTTCAGCTATTTCTTCTTTGTCAGCACTCTGGTCCAGCAACTGAGCCAGGCTACCACAACAACCACAGATCATAGAATCATGGAATGGACCTTAAAGATTATCTAGTTCGATCGCCCTGCCACAGGCAAGGATACTTTTCACCAGACCAGGTTTCTCAAAATCCATCCAACCTGGTCTTGAACATTTCCAGAGATGGGACATCCACAACCTATCTGGGCAACCTGTTCCAGTGCCTCACCACTCTCACAGTAAACAACTTCTTCCTAATATCCAACCTATACCTACTGTCTATCAGTTTGAAGCCATTCCTCCTCATCCTGTCACTACAGGCTCTTATAAATAGTCTCTCTCCATCTTTCTTGCAGGCTCTCTTTATCCAGTCAGCTGGGACTTCACCTGACTGACATGACTTTTCAAATATCATGGAAAGTGGCTTGGCAACTACATCAGCCAATTCCCTGAGGACTCTGGGATGCATTTTTTAGAGTCCCATAGACTTACATATGTGCAGATTCCTCAGGTGGCCATAAACCTGATCTTTACTTAGAGTGGGAGAGACTTTTCTCCCCCAGTCCTCGTCCTGCTGTCCATCCACTCGAGAGGTGTAGGCAAGGAGGTTGACATTGAAGACTGAGACATAATGTTGTTGAGTACCTCAACTTTCTCATCTGTTGTTACCAGTTTTTCCAGCATTGTTTATCAGCAGGGATGTACTTTCCTTGAACTTTATTTTCTGGTTAACATACTCATAGAAGCCATTCCTGTTATTCTTTGTGCCCCTTTCCAGGTAAAGTTTCAGCTTCGCCTTGCCTTCCTCATCCTATCCCTACAAAACTGGACTTCATCTCTATACTCCTCCGAGGTGACCTGTCCTAGCTTCCACTGTCTATGTATTTGCCTCTCTCCCTTTAGTTTGACCAGCAGTTCCCTACTCAACCATGCTGATCATTTGCCTTCCTTGCCCAATTTCTTGCTCCTGGGGATTATTAACCCTTGTGCTCTGTGGAGGACTTCCTTAAAAATCTGCCAGCTCTGTTCCACCCCCTTGTCCCTGAAGGCACTATCCCAGGAGATCCCACTGACTATCTGCCCGAAGAGCTGAAAGTCTGCTTTTCTAAATTTCAGGGGTCTTAACCTTACTCCTTACCTCATCCATATCCCTCAGGACTGCAAGGCATAATCACTGCAGCCCAGCCTGCCTCCAATCATGCTGTTCCCTTTTAGCTCACTTGCACTGGTGTCTAACAGACCCAGTGACACACCCCCTCAGGTAGGGCTGTCTATTACCTGATTCAACAGGCTATAATGTTAAACTGAGGCACAGGGGCCCATACAGCTGCTGGGGGTACAAAGGTGGCTTGGAACACTGTCATTCCTTCACAGAGTAGAAATCTGCTATAGTACCTGGGTTTTCTTCGATAAATCTATAGGAAAGTGGTAATAATGAAATATCTTGAATACATCTGCTTTTGCCTACAGAGGAAACGAAATCAAACAGTGTCTAGGCATGGAAGAAGCACTTCAATGAGACTGGTGCACAGCAATAGCTGTAATATTGCCGGCATTGTCCCCTCCAGATAGATACCTTCCCTGCAGCTGACAGCTTCTTTCTCCACAGCCACAGAATCAGACTGGAGTTGCTGCTGTAGAGTCACATGCCCACGCAAAGCTATGCTGCCCTTTCCTGATCTGAAACGTGTGCACTGTTACAAGTATTAGGTAACTCTGTTCTCAAACAGGCAAAGCTGATAAAGGCTCGCAACATTTAATTTCAGATGCTGGGACGGTCAATTGTAATTTTAGAACTGGCAGTGGTTTTAGATCATATTGATTCTATTTGAATATCTTAGAACCCTTAGTTCTAAGTATAGCTCCAGACTTTCACATCTCTTAAAATACATATGGTTCAAAGCTATGCATGACTTAAGGGTGGAATGCCATTCTCAGCTTAGCCCAGGAAAAAGGACTGCACACAGCTCTGCAGAGCACAACAAAAAGGCCAAAAGACAGCATGTTACTGGTAATAATGGTGCTCCAACCACAACAGTCATGGGCATGCAGGCAAACAGCAAGTTGTCCAAGCCAGGTGCTGGAAAGAGTTTCAGCAACAGGAGACAAATCCTGGGATGTGCTTATAGGTTTCATGTATGTCTGGGGTTTGTAGTGAGAAGAGTGACAGTCACAATGCATGGAGAGAAGACACAGGGGGCTCTATCCTCATCTTTTACCCCTAAAATATACCTGACATTTTTGTTAGTAGTTCAGATGGAGGACAGTCAGCTACATCAAGCACAGATAGCTTTCCAAGGGTGTTCACCTCTGATGGGGCTCTTTTCCTGTTATGCATATAGAGACAGGACAAGCAGAAATAGGATAGATCTGAAACATATTTTCATCCTTTTTCTGCTCTGCTTTTCCAGTTCCCAACTACTGTGAGACTGCTACATGCTTTGGCCATGCAATGAGAAGAATTTGAGAGGACTGAAATTACAACAACGTTATGTGAGAGACAGGTAAGTACTACATGGTACAAATGTGGGAGGGGCTGTCTGCTATAGAGCAAGGTCTTGTGAAATTGCTAATGTCAGCAAGAACATATTGTCTCACATGCTATGTAGATGGGACCCTTCAGCTTTACAGAAACCAACGCAGAATGTTGCAGCCTCTCTCCACGCAGTAGGTCAGCTGAAGTAGACTGTTGGAGATGCATGAGAAATGCATTGGTCGGAAGTAATACAGAATGGTTCATGGAGCACCTGAGAACCATGAAGAGTATAAACCAGTTAAGCTGTGGTACAATCCTCCCCTCAAGAGACAGCATTAATATTTTCTTGTGTTCACTTGAGAGAAGTGTCTCGTCTGAGTCAAACATCCACTACAAGGTGAATCAATAGAGCACTCAGCCAGTAATGACACAAAATTTCTGACTCACGACTCCCTTTATTTAAAGAATGAAGTAACAAAATCCACCTCTTGACAGTATAAAAACAGTTCAGCAGATTAGTTAAGTATGGCCACATATTTTACATTTTTGTTCAAAATCAATGCTGTAGAAATTTTCTATGTGCAACATGCTGTCATACAAAATACAAGCTTTTTTAATTTACCTTGTAGACTGAACATCCTCAACTATACCACCTAAAAGGGTATGGTATCAAGAAAGAAAGAAATAAGAAAAGGGAGGAAAGAGAGAGAAAGAGGAAAAGAGAAAAAGAGAGAGGAAAAGAGGGAGAGAGGGAGAGAGAGAGAGAGAACGAGAGAAAGAGAAGGGAGGAAGGGAGAAAGAGAGAGGGAATGAGAGAAAGGAGGAAGGGAGAAAGAGAAGGGAGGAAGGGAGGAAATCACATATGACATTATTTTTGGCTCCAGTATATTGCCATTCTGCTACTGACTTAGGCCACAAAAGTAATTTATATTCATGTATATTCATTGAAAGGAAACAGAATTCTTTTGCCGTCTTGCTAGCCACCATGATAGAGTATAATGGGGAATCAGAAATAAGTCAGAAACAACCAGAAATAAAAGCAACTTTTCAAAAGTGAATTAGACTTGTCTAAATCAAAACAGAAATCAAAAGTAGATCTGTCTGAGCAATATACTTTTTGTGCCAACCTGCTGCAGAATGGGCTTTTGTGTAAAGCACGGAGTCAAGTTCCTCCATCAAGCTTTCTCCTTCACTCCACTGGACCAAGACCAATCCCAGAAGTGTCTGAATGCACTTGTTAATTGTACTTAGTTCTATGTTTGTTTTATATTTGCATAACTTGAAATACAAAACATTTCATCTCTTTGGGAAGCTACAGTTCTTGAGCTATAATATGCACATTTTTCAGATGTCTTGTAGATCCCAAGGGTTCCCAGTTTATTAAAATTGTTATGATTTTAGGCTGTCTTTAACTGTAGCAGCAAAATTAACTTTTAGTTGGGCTTTGGCCCTTCCAATCTTCTCCCTAAATGACCTTGTGACACCGTTATAGCCCTCACAGGTTACTTGACCCTCCTTCCAAAAATGATAGATTCTATTTTATACGTAAGTTCCAGCCTACGTTCTCTGTTTAATCAAGCCAGTCTTTTTCCCTGATGATTTGTCTTTCTACACATGAGGACAGCCTGTTCCTGAATATTTAACAATTCCTTTTGGAAGCACATCCAGAACTCCTGGATTCTGTTGCCCTTCAGAATTGACTTCCGAGGGACTTCGTCAATCAATGTCTTTGTTAAACAGGCCAAAGTCTGCTTGTTGGATGTCCAAGGTGGAAGTTCTGCTAGTGCTCTTCCTTACCTCACCAAGTATAGAAAACAATAACATTTCCTGGTCACTATGCCCAAGCTATCCACCAACCATCACATCACCCACCAGTCCATTGTTCACAAACAACAGGTCTACCAGCTACTTCCTCCAGAAGCCTCATTTACCAATTGTGTTAGGAAGTTGTCCTCCACACACTCCAGAAATCTCCTAGATTCCTCTCTGCTATCCTGCTTCCTCTCTGCTGTACTGTATTTCCAGCAGACATCTGGCAAGTTGAAGTTTCCCACAAGTAAAAGGGTCAGCTACTACAGACTTCTGCCAGTCGCTTCTGGAATGACGTGTCTGCTTGACGACCCTGGTTGCATGGTCTATAACAGACTCCCACCACAATGTCTGTCTTGCTGACCTTCCTCCTGATCTTTACCCACAGGCACACAGCCTTGTCATCTACATCATCACCAATTTCAATACAATCAAAACACCTCACCACCTCTCCTGCTTTGCCTGTCTCTTCTAAAGAGCTTATAGCCATCCATTGTAGCTCTCCAGCTGTGGAAGTCATCCCACCATGTTTCCATGATAGCAACCACATCATAACTTTCCTGCTGTACAATGGCTTGCAGGTCCTTCTGCTTGTTGGCTATTCTGCATGCATTGGTGTAGGAGCATTCCATCTGGGCTAAGGGTTTTGCCTCCATCCCAGGCATGTTACCCCTGGGCTCATCTCTAGTGAGCCTGGTCTTAACTCCTTCCCCCTTTGAGCCTAGTTTAAGACCTCTCAATCAGTCCTGCTAACTCCCGGGCCATAATTTCTGTGAACCAGTTCGACTGAGTTAAGAAAAATATCTGTGAAGGACGTGTGTTGCAAACATCTGTTCCCTATTGTAACTGAAGTGGGTTTATTGAATTACCACATCACAGCATAAATGAGGTATCTCAGGTCGGTTGAAATTTAACCATACCAACATTTCAGAATTCAGCAGTTTACGTAATGTTTTTATTACTGACAGGGTGGAGTGACAGGATGCTGTCAGACTTATTTTGTATTAGCCCTAATCTAGAGAAAAATAAGTCTTACACTGAGGAAACAGTAATTACCTCTATTGTCTCATTTTTCAAAGACTGAAAAGGGATGGTAGTTTTCTCAATCGTTGAAAAAATGTTTGAAGGAAACCATCTCAAAACTCAGAAGAGGAAGATAGAAAAGAACTGAAATAAGAGAGTTTACATAAAAGTAAAAAATTAATCAGGAGGTATTTTAACAATTGTTTTGGAATAGATCTCAATGTAGTATGTGAAAAGGTGACATGGTCTCACTTACAGATTTCCTTTCACTACAGTTAGACGAAAATACTTCATCAAATGCATTCTGCAATCATTTTAATTGTTAGCAAGCAGTGTTGTTGGAAAATAGCTTTATACATACAGCTGTACTTGTATACAAGAGTACAGAATCACAGTAACAGACACTTCCAAAATGTGCATATTGGATTAGCAACACGCCTAGTAAAGCTCCAGACTGATTAATTAGTTCCCCCACACCATGCAACGAGAATTTGAGAGGAGGTATATACAGTTTAGGTTACTTACTCAAAACATACTTTGGGAGTCTGTTTAAGCCTGGGAAATAATGAACCAAAATTGTGCTGATTTATTGACAAGAAGGAGTTATAGTCTGCCTCAGAACACCTTCCCCTCACAACAATAAGGAACATAATGCAGTTTGCAGTTCTGCCAGAAAGCTGGCTCATGCTGTCCCAAATACACACAGCAATTTAAGACACTGAGTGGAGAGTATTAATCAAACACAAGCATCAAATCTACTACAAATTAGATTATTATTTTTCCGGTCGGGCACCTGTATCATCTGGTAATGTCCACATCAGACAAATGCATTTAGGAAATAAGAAACCCAATAGGTTTAGAAGTCCTGAGAAATGCTATGCAGTGTAGAAAGATTGCCAAAGAAAATGAGGAGCAAGGAACTGGAAAAAAACAGTAAAAATAAATGGGAAACTTGATTGCATTCAAAGATCAGCATTGAGAATTGACAAAGGAAGACTAAGCTTTTGAGTTTTGCAAGTGTAAAATATTTGTGAGTAAAAAGGATTTAAGACTGATCAGAAGTGCAGAATCCAAAACTTTGGAAACATTAGACTGGGGAATACCATTCCTAAACCCCAAGAGTATGACAATATCCTAAACAGTTGCACACAGATTTCCAAGTTCGAATCAATTGATTCCTTTGTTTAAAGCCTTCCAAGGAGCCACTGAAGCCACAGAGCAACTGCAATCAGCTAGGGCAGGTAGTATGGAGCTAATATACACTGAGCTTCCTAAGTTTTCTCATTTGAATGCTTTGCACAACTTTAATTGCATTATATCACCCTATAGGTCTCACCAACTGGACCATGCTGGTTGACATTCAGAACTTCAATCTGTTACTTTTCCTGTTGAGTGGTAACAACTGGGGATTTTTTTCTCAGATGATTAGCTAAACCATTTATAGATTACATCAATACAACTTCTCACTGCTTTAAAACTGTGGTAGGGGTATAACATGGTCTGGATGATGATTAGTGATCAGAGCATGTTGTGTGGGTTCCTTCAGTGCATTCTTCAGTTTGGTTTTGTCTGGTGTTAGTCTGGGTTCTGCACTCGGAGGCTGTTATAAGCTGTATGAAGAGTTGCCAAAAACCCTCTGTGAAGTAGCCACTCAGAATTTTACCATTTTGAACATTCAGCAATCCCAGTGCACCTAGCATCATTCTTAGCTGTGAACTGATACCAGCAACATCAGTTAGGAGCAAATATAATGCATGTAGAAACTCTAAACCAATGATGCCACTGCCTTAACAGTCAGAGAAATGAGCTTTCAGACACTGAGTTCTAGAAAACCTGCATGTTGCACACATTTTTCTTTTGATAAGTTAACCATGAAAAGAATGAAATTTTAGCAGATCAACTTCTGACCTCGAGAGCAAACAGAATGCTCAAAGAGGAAAATCTCATCAGGTATGTCTACCAAAGTGAAAAAACAAGGCAGCTTTAAATAAGGTAAAGATCTGGCACTCAATACTTGAATTTTTTTTTTATCTGAAACTAGAATCAATGTGTTGCAATGGCCCTTTAATTGAGTCCAAAATGCCTAACAGTCTTAATGAGAAATATTTGTACAGTTAAGATAATGCAAAATCTATTAGAGTAAAGCATAAGCCTGGATCAATATTCAGTTGAAAATACATATTTTTCAGACCAGAAAACCTATTCTTTTTAAAGCATTGTTATACAGATACACTGCTCCCCTTAATGTTAAACACATATTAGCATCTCCCCTAAAGTACAATATAACACCAGTCAGTTTTGTTTCTCAATAAAATGTGCCCTTCACCTCTATCTAAGAATCAGACTAGGTGTGAGACAACCTCAGATTGGTTGCACTTTAACAGATCCTTTTTTCTGAGAACTCAGACTGTCTAAGCGCAAGAGCCAAAAGTGAGTTACAAACACCAAATAAAATGTTCAAATTTGTTTCACAGCCAAAAATCACATCTATTAAATCACAGCGACATTTCTTGTTTCAAGTTGTGCCCATTCAGTTGTGTCATAGTAGTTACTGTGTTCCTGGTATTGCTTTTCAGGGAAGTCATTTGAACGGCAGAAGAGTTGCGCAAGTAGCTGGCAGATCTCTCTTGCTGAGCTTTCTTCCTGCAGTGAAGCTGGCTGTTGAAATGTCTTCTAAAACTCTCACTGAGAAAATACAATGCAAATGGGTTGACACAAGAGTTGCAGAAGCTTAGCACTCGGGCCACTAAGGTAACAACCATATGTACTGTGGATGGATCAATCTTATTGTAATGAAAAGATCTGTACATGTATAGCACATGGTTAGGAAACCAGCAGATAGCAAAGAAGCCAACAAAAACTAGAACAATTTTTGCCAGACGTTTCCGTGTTTCCATCTAAAAAGATGAAGAGAACCCAAATGAACAACAATAAACTACTCCACATAACAAACTTAATTAAAACATGTAGCATTTTGCTTTATATTAGCTTCAACAACTATCACAAGTAAGACCAGTAAAAATGCTTCCTTCAGGGGCCAAATTACTTGTTCTTTCTCATTTACTTTACTTTCCCACTTTCAGTTTACTTACAGTGACAGATCTTAGCTGTTTGCAGTCACAGAAGGTTGCTCTTTCTATATGATATACAAAGCAAGACCGATTCATGACCCAAGGAAACACTGACTTTTAGCTTGAAAGCAAGCACAAAAGGATGTCACAAAATGTAATCTTTTCTGATGAGATCTCAGTGCTTGGCTTGAAACTTAAGATTTAGTTAGAAAGCTATTTAGAAACTGTTGGTTTTGAAATCTAGAAACATTGTGAATGAAATGTAGAGACATTACTAGGGTGCTAGCTATAACATATATATACTATAAATATATATATATATTTATATCCCACTGTTTTTCCTGAAGTGCGTCAGCTTGCACCCCTCTTCTAGAGAAACCACCAAAAGTGCATCACACAGTCTGAAGCATCTTAATTCCAGGGTAAGGAGAAAGATTCCACTAAATCCTCAATAATAACATAAAATGTACCTTAATTTCAGTGCTAAGGTATAATGGATTACAGTGTCACTATTGAGAGTGGTTTAAAAGTTGGCAAGATTTGAACCTACACAGTGGATCCAAAGTGAGTGAGAGAAAGACACTGGCCGGGCAGAAGGCACCGAAGAGAGGCAGAAAGTTTCTTCATATTCCTCCTAAAAGATTTATTATATATATCCGGTATGACAGTTTTGCAAAAGCAGGAAAGCTTTTCTTACTCTGCTCAATTTTTTGTTAAAAAAAAAAATTCAAGTGAATTTGTTCTAACGGAGTTTGAAAATTTGTGAAATTAATCCTTAAGTATTTTCCTTGGCTCTATCTAAACCAAAAACAGTAGGGAATTCCCAAAAGATGAGAATACTCTAACATTTCAATTTGGTAGCATTTGCACTCAGACAGATTGCAAAAGCAGACTAAAAAGTGCAGCGGTATAGTGTGAATATTACACTTGGCCTAAAGAAACATGATTTGATAGCAATAGTCTGAATTTATTTCCTCTTGCTGGGAGATATGTAAGTACACCAGAATTTTCTATTCTTCTGAGCCTCATAGATTAACAAAAAAAAAAAAAAACTAAGTAGAACAAAAAAATATGTTCTTACTTTGAAAATACATGTGAGTTCAGAACTGTGATATAAATTATATATTTTTTTCCATCTAGAGGGTTCAGCCAAAAGGCTCTCTGTATTTCACAGGAAAATAAAATAATACCTCAAGTGCTAATATGTATGCATTTTTGACAAGAAACAGACTAGGGCAGAAATGAAATGCTGCTCAAAAAAGACATGTGGGAACGTAGTCTTTCTTTTTAAAAGAATATGTACATACTATACATGAAAGAAGATTTCAGTTAGTATGAAAGTAGTTTTTTCTAAAATACCAGCAGAGAAAAGTGTTTAAAATTGTTTTAATGGATGTAAGCATTTTTTTCTATCACTGCTAGTGCTTTTGCAAAGTGGTCAAGGCACTTTCAACTGCAAAAGTTGTTGTTTGTACATGCAAGTGTTCCTGCTAATGTTGCTATCTTATTGTTTCCTGTGCCTTACAGGGAAGTTGACTTTGTCCAGCATTTTAAAAAGCTTTGTCTCAAAGCTATACGGAAGCTATACCAAGAGTTTTATAGCATCTGTAACAGACAGGATATTAGAAAAGTGTGAGTTCTGGATTATATCCAAGGAAAATCTACTGAGAAAGTCAAAAAAGAATCACTTAATGCTCTGTGTTCATTTTTTCAGCACTCCTTGGTTTGAAAAAGCCTTAGATCCCCTAAGTAAAATTTTCCCTGCCTATATCAATCTTTTCATTTCCAAGTACAAATAAAAGAGGGACAACTCTCAAAATGTTCATGTAAGATTTCTTTCCCAAAATGGCTGCCTATGGAGATAGGTGAAGACACTAATCTTAACTACAAAACCATCATTCTTTAGTAAGAACACAAGTAGTGGCTACATTATCAGCACACACAAACATATATCAGTGTCATTTACTGTTAGGAATGTGCATTGATGGCATTGAATTTATATTTTTCCTTGCTCATATTAATTTACGTACTGAGCTTAATACTGAGTAATTGTGAAAACCAGAAGATTTTTCAGATAATCCCTGCTTTAGTTCATGGGGAAACTGAACTAATCCTCTACAAAATCCAACAATTTGGGTGTAATAATTCCTTTAGTTTCATTTATAAGAGTATAAGATACACAAATCTTTCAACAGGATGTAAAAAGCAAATTGCTTACCTGTCTTTTGGAATGCTCACTGTATTCTCCAGGGATGTTGTGAGCACTTTTTATTAAACTCTTTGCAATATGATAGTAGTAGATGCTAATAATCACAAGAGGGACAAGGAAATACACAAGGAAAAGCAGCACAGAATGGATCTTTGGGTGCATGTCATCTGTCATGGGGTATGGTATGCACGCTGTGAAAGTGGCATTATCTGTGTCATTGATGTGAGCCAGTTCGGAGAACACTGCTTCAGGAACTGCTAGGAGCACGGAGATTACCCAGATGGCAGTGGCTTTAAGACAGGTCCATAGCACTGCACTGGATGTCTGGATGTCCATAGGATTTACAATTGCTTTGTACCTGAAATTGATCAAAATGCAGTTGCACGTTAAAAGGTATTCAAATTCAGCATGCAATGCACAAGCTCACTACACACCTTTGATTAAAATAATGCCATGTTTTGCTGTTATTTTAAATGTCAAGTGGCTTGTAATCTTTCTGAAATTTGCATTCTCTAAATCTCTACCTTTATTTATATATGTACTCATCAGAGGTGGCAAAAGGAGCCCTGGATACAACCTGTGGCTGTAGGTGTCCATTCTGAGCCAGTGTGCTGAAAGCTCAGAATCAGCCTGCTCTGCTTGCTCTTCTCCACATGCCCCCAGCAAATCCCTAAATGCACATCCTACCTCTATTCCCAGCTCCCTCTTGTCCCAGCACACGAACACTTAACATTCCCTTCCTTAGCTCCTGAGTCCCAGGGAACCCTCTTGTTTGCCACCACAGCTTTCCTACTCTAGGACATTCCCAGTCCTCCTCTGAGGAATATACGCATCTTCACAAAGTCAGGCAGAACTTGCTCCCAACAGCCTGCGCACAAAGTATTAAACTCTTGCATAAACTAAACATTTTTACACCAATAGTTGGAAGCTGCTGCTCTATATTGCATTTTGGAAAACTGTCTCATAATATATGATTACATATAAACCTTTGTGCAACTCATAAATTTCATAGCCCTCACAATGAAAACAGGAAGAATTGCAGAGAATGGAAATACCACACTACAGCAAAGTAAAATAAATGAAGTAGTCTGGTCAGGAATTCTTTTATTAAAAAAAACAACCTTGCAAGAGGTGACACAAACTGAAATTTTCCACAAGAAAATGTATGTGCTAAAAGGACAAGTATACTTTGAGAAATATATTTCAAGGATACCTTAATGTTTTGCTTAGATTTTTAATGTATTTTTTTTTGTAACATATGTAAATTATGTTTTCATGTTTTTATTAAAAACTAAACCTTAAACAGAACACGTCAGTTTGTCTAAGGTGTGGTAATTTGGAAGATTGCTTTATTTCATGAGGGTTTTTTAGCTTCCTCAATTCTTTAGTTTCTAGTTTCAATATAATTTGAGATAGCTGGGTTTTTTTTCTGGAACAATAGAAATTTTGAGAAATGGAAAAAATATTCTTTAATATCTAAAGATATAGTCAGGAGAGAGTCATACTTCAGGTACATAACTTTATTCATCTTCAGGTCTTTCTAGTCAGTGGAGATGTACTTTCAAAGAGTGATTCAGATTTTAGGTGTATTAAATCACCCTCTGAGGTGCTTATTTTTCTCTGTTAGCTATACAATAAGAAGAGATTGAGAGGAACTGTAGCTTAGATGCATAATACTTTGTAATAAAACTCCATATCCAAGCATGTAGATACATATACATGCATATAGACATATAAATATACACAGTATGAGAAAGTGTCTAAATACACACCAAGGCTTAGTTTATACCCAAATAAAACATAGTTGCTGAAGAAATGAAGTTGTGATCCCAAATATCCTTTATAGCTTACTTGCAGGTCCTGACAGGTAGTTCATGGTCTCTCAACACCATGAACAGGTATTTCATGAACTGTGGATTAAAGCTGTAACTCCACGCAACAACTTTGACCTTGCTGGCAATCAGCAGTGCAGCTGGCTGTACCATGAAAATGTCTGGAGCAGAGCACTATCTTAGTACCCTAGCAAACCTTTTCTTCAGAGAATATTTGAGCCAAACTGTGCCTTGGGTTCCTCTTTCTCAGGATTGTGATAAAAATTTTATCACTAAATAGTAAAAAATAATGGTTATTTATGTTCATATCTTCTCTGAATTCAGAGAGAAGGTTTTTATTGTGTCTTCACCTCTATATCATGAAGCAGAAAACAAAACTCAGTAAACTGTCTTTATTAATTTATGTTCCCCATTTCTGCTAACACACAATGAGAAACTCCCTGGACACCTAGGTGTAAAGAAATCCTTTATATTGCTATAGGAAGGAGAGAAGATTCTGCACAAAGCATGAATACTACCCAGCACAAACTGTGACCTTATTGTTCAATAATTGCTTCCTATTACTGTCTGCCTTGATTTCATTACATAAAGACAGATTCTCTGTTTCATTTCATTCAGCTGAGGTGACGTCAAGTCCTTACATCTGCTCATTCTTTTAAAAACTTTACATTCTTTGGGAAGAGCTGATTTGGGGTCTTTGGGACATGGGGAGGCCATTGGATAAAAATAATTCTGTGTAGTATAGATTATTTTTAGCTTTTCTTTCCCATTGCATTGCTTCAGACTATTTTGACCACAGACCTGTGACCCATGACAATGACCGTGACACAAATAACTGTTTTAGCAGCATTTGGGATAGTTAATCTCCAAATGGAAGACCTTTTCAGAAGCCTTCACATTAGCAGAAGATGTGGCATGTATTTGTACTTCAGCATATGTTGTTGTTTCAGCAAACAGCATGCTTTTCCTTGAGCTGTGACTGACTCCAAGTTAGAAGGCATTGGAGCATAGTTCCCTTTTTCACAGAACAACTGAGTTTAGCGCTAAAAAACTCCTTTTATTCTACTTGTTACTTTACTGACTACACAGTGGCACTTTTATTCCTAGGACTCAGTCCTTCACAGTACTCAGTGTCAAGAAGAAGCAAAAGGCACTAAGTGCTTTACAAAATCTGTCATCTTGTTTATATCTTTGAAAAGATATAGAGTAAAAAGAGACAGGTTACAGATAAAATCAAATGCAAACAAAGTGACATGAGAAGTGTTCCCAAAGTGAACACACAATTTCTTCCTTTGTTTAAAACCTATGTAAGGTTAAAATATACCATCAACCATTCAAATTAAAAAGACCATATTTTCTATCAATAAAAAGTTCACCAGTAAATTAGAGTAAGAGTGCAAATTAGTCAAATTAGTAAGAAAACCCATCTTTTCCTTTGCTTCACTGATGGAAAAAAAGCAAATTATAGGTTTACATGAATTTCAGGAAATAATCATAAATATGCATTTGGCTTTAATTAGAAGCTTTCATGTAAATTCTGTCTTCCTATATTCTCCACCATTGTCACTGCTGACAAAGGGACCCCACCTCAGGAAACACTTCTTTTCTTTGTAGCTGTGATTTCTGCAAACACAAGCACAAACTTGCCCATTCTCATTCTGCAAATTGGTTTTGTTTGTATAGTGTATTTTCATTACAAAGCAACCTTCTCCCTTCTACACAACCCAAAAAATTGATGAAAAGAAAATCTTCTTCCTCCACCATTATAACATGTTGCTACCTTCTAAACTCCAATCTGTCTTATCTATTTCTCCTAAACTTTGCTTCCAAAGACCTTTGTAAAGGTAATTCTCAGCTTCAAACTAGAATGGAAAGCTCCATTCTTGTCTCTGCTGTGTCCACATGGTATTCCCCTCCCATACACTTGACTTCAGAAGGAGCTGCTCCATGGTTAGACTTAAGCTGTATTTCCATTGCACTGTTACCACTTTTTCTAGAGTACTTTGTTGCGATGACCTTAAAAACAAATTTAAAAAAAAAAACAAAACAAAACAACTAGACAACAGTTAGGCAGCCACTGGACTAAGATAACAGCCTACAATTCTAACCAGAATTGCCTCAATATTTCCTTGCCCTTTTGATTCTGCATTGTCTGTTGTCCTTTCTTAAAAGCCCTACAGGTCAAGGACCTTCTTCTTGTTCTTGTTGATAAAGCACCTACCCAAATGGGACCCTAATTTATCACCTAGTTTTCTACATGTCATCACAAAGAAAATAAATATAATAATTAAGTGTCATAAGCCAAGCAAAGACACAACTCGGGCAGTGCAAATCCATATTACTTTGCTTTAATTTTCATTTTAATCCTGAAGTTGGAGGGGTTGGTATAATTGGCCTTATTGTAAATGAGCTTTTTTATAAGTGCCATCGTACTGCTTTTCCTGAAAACTAGAGTCATTTATCAAAACCATTCATAGGCTAGTCTTTTACTGTGTCACTGTATAATGATTTCAAACACAAATAGCCTAACAACATAAAAGACTATAAATATATCTGAATAGGAAACATAGCTGTATAGTCGGTACTCACTAAAAATACAAATATTGTGTCCACTCCACTACAGTAGAACAAAATTTCAGGCAGGGCCAAAGACCTTTTCCTTTTTTGGCAGTTCAATTGACTCAACTCCAGTTAAATCATTAAGAGGAGAACAATTTATCTAGCTTGAAAAAATAAGGGATCATTTGATATCCACTCTTGTGGGAACTCCTTTCACAATCAGCTGTCTGAAATTTACATTCATTCTATTTTTATTATTAAAAATTCTTGCAATGTAAACTACATTTCTTAATTTTTTTTCCACAGGTAGTCCCAATATTTTTATTCCCTGCTTACCTCTTAAGAGCAGAGAAGCGTATTCACCCAAGAATGGGCAAGCCTGAGGTCTGATAGTGAATGTAATGAACAGTATTTGAAATGAAGACTCAACGACCATGTTTAAACACACTTAAAATGAATGTCAATCACATGTGTTCTGTGTTCCTCTAGGGGAAAATCCTAAATGGAAAAAGTTTTCCACTCTACAGAAATATGCTCTGTTGAGTCAAAAACTATCAATAATGTTTCAACAAAAAAATCTTGTTTATTCTTTTGCTTGATGATTTCTCCACTCTGAAAAGAATCAAAACAGAAGTTTCCCATGATGGTTTTTTTTTTTTAATGAAATATATTTCCTGTCCACCCAGTGTTTCAAAGGAGAAATTTTCTCTTTCCTTCTCATTTTTTCTTCTCTTGCTACTTCATCCTCTTGCTATTAACCTCACATTAGCTAATTATGCTTCTCACAAGCTCATACAAATCTGCAATGCTAACTCATTGCCCACAATCTGGATTATTAGTTCTACTTCTCTAAAGCCATTTATTTATAATTGTACTAGTTAAAAGTACCATCAGAAATTTGTTCAATTCTCCTCCTGAAAGCAATATTACTAAACTGTTTCAGTGGGTGTTATTCAGAAAAGTTCATATATGTCAGTATTCCCAGTAAATTTTTATTTGTCTGATAATTCCAAGTCACTGATGAACATACATTTACATATCTTAAGACAGAAAAATAAGTCTTCACTACAGTTGCTGTTTCTCTGTATTTCTAGGGAGATGAGAAAAAAGAAGAGATGAGACATGGCAAGTTGAGATGAGACAAGAAGAGCAACTAGGAATCAAATCTAATACTCATGCTACATCTATTTGAGCAAACTAAATAGTGCCAGACTCCATCCTCAGGCGTGGAGGCCAAGTGGCGTTGGCTGGACATCCATGACTACTTAAACTCTTTACTATCCCAATATGAGACCACCACTTCCAAACAAATTAGGCAGTATACACTTCTGTTAGTAATGGCCCATGGACTTTTGTTTAATATTGAATCATGCCTAGAAATTGTTTAGGAGAATATCGATTGACCCAGGTGAAAACCACACCATGGACCACTCTAACAACAGTTTAACAAGTGGCTGACTTCCAGTACTCAGGCCTGGTACTGTTAAATATGGTTTTGTTAGTGTATATGTATAAATATACACACAAATGTTTGTATGTATGGCAAAAAGACACACACACTTTTAGGTGCCTGGTCTCAAGAGCATCGTCCAGAAGCCTGGCACAAGGGCTGGCCCATTCCAACCCACTGTACCCACACTTTCTTGACTTTTAAAATAAGCTAGCAGTTGTATTTCTCCTGCTGTGCATGCCAGGAGCTACTGACAGGATCTACTTGCTTTGCATCTAAGTTTCATTAGGATCCTAAAACTAAGCACAGAAAAGCTGAAGAGCCTGATCTCAAAGTTGTGTTTAAATTATGGCGGGAGCATGCTAAAGTCATTACCCTTCACAAAACTGCCATGGCAAAGGCAGCTCTGGCACCTGCCTCTCCAAGAACAAAATGGAGCTATTCACTTAGCCAGGGTGTCTGGGAGTCATTGCTCAGGCCTGCTAGACAGTGGCTCAAAATTAGCATTTTGAGAGAACCTTATTCTTGGCAGGCTGCATCACACAAACCCCCAGATATGCCATTTTTCACTGGGAAGTACAAGACAGCTTAGCAGGTGTATTCTCTTGGCTTTTATTGCCTTTCTGGAGCATTTCCCTCATTCTAACACTAATTCGGGATTTCAGATTTTGAATTCTGCTCAGAGGGGTAGATAGGAGAATGGGAAAGTCAGCATCTAGGTTAGATAGGCATTGCAATGTGAAACCTGGACAAGCTTACATATTGTTTGGCTTTGTCTCCTAGTTCTCTGCTCTCCATTTAAAAAAAATCTTAGAAAACCACAACTACCCTTGTTTTATTCTTTCAGGGTTTATACTTTGAATCCTGAAGGATCAAAGGACACTGAGAAAAGAGAAACTCATTTCTCCAACAGACTTGAACCAAATCCCATTGATACCTCTACCTTTAGATTAATAAAACAAAGATGGAAGTTTTCATGCATATTCACTGTATGCTTACTACATGTCTTCCAGCAACAATATCTACACATATTTGACTGAAGAAGACCTCACAAAATCATCACTGCTGGAGCAGAAGGTCTATAAAAATATCAGTTACAGAAACTAAAGTACCTGGAAGCAGAAATCCCAAGGGTAAGATATGTTCATTGCCAGTTTACCTTTATAAAAGTTTTGCTTTTGTAACATTTCCTCCCATTTCCTTGAGGAATTCAGTTATAGTCCATGCTGTGGCAGATAACATACTACTGTGGAGAACAATACATGGTCAGATGATTTTCAGAAATGTTACAAGCCAGGAAAAATTAAATAACCAAACCTCTACTAATGTGTCTAGAACAGACTTAGATTTTACTATTTGAAAATTTAGACCCCAAATCTCTAATTTCTAAGTTTAAAAAGCAGCAACTCAATTTATTTGCCCCAGGATTATCATCTAGAAGGCTCCACTCTGTCACTTCTGAACAAGTCTCCGGTTTAGTTGCATTTGAAACTTCTGTTCTTAGTCTACCCTGAAATCAGCATAGATGAAAAAAACAAGTAGACACCATGGTAAAAAAAGGAACATTAAAAAATCACAGAGGAAAAAGTCAATATACCGACCCTTAAAATACAAACAATCGAACAAACTTGGAGCCAAAACACAAACATGGTCCTACTTAAAAAAAAAAAAAAAATAGCAATGTGAAAAGCAGTTCGGAGAAAAAGAAACAATATTTGGGATAGTCATGTGAAGGAAAAAAACAAAATCACATGAGATATAATGGTGACATAACGGAATAATCTATTTCTCTCATATCTACACACACACACCACAATTTTATTTGAATATATGCTCATACAAAGCTGGAAATACACAAACCTACATGCAGCAGATGTAATTACACCAAGCTTCAAGTTGATTGTTTGTCTCAGTTATTTCCTCTGATATCTGACAAGTTGTGTCAAGTTAATGCCAAAACACACTTTTCTAATGGACACCAAAGTAGGTTTCCTCATAGCTTTCACAAATTTCATGAACTAGTAAGAACTTACTTGCTACTTGTAATTACACTATCAAATTGGGCTGAATCTCAGCATGGATTTAGAAATTCCTAGTGGAGGTACACGCTTAGACCTAGGGATAGTAACTGCATATACATTGTTTCATTAGTACGTATAAAAGCACATAAAAATAATTTAGCACCAGGAACATATAGTCTGGAAGAATGGTTCTGCAGCAAAACTTGTATGATAAATACAGAAATTCTTCTGTAGGTGAACTATTTAAAATGAGGATTCAATAATATTATACCTTTTCAGGAGGATATTTGAGAGTTCCATCACTGCACATACATAAAAGATACCTACTTTTTATTCTCTAAGAAATTTATCATCACAGTGAACATGTGAAATCTTTTCCCTAGAGAAAGCATTGGTAGAGCATACTTGATCTTTGACATCATTTCTGAGAACCTGCAAAATGAAAACTTGAGAATTCCAACAGTTCAATTTGTATTAACCCCTTGCACTGTAATATACAGGGGAATTGTGTATACTGTTATGGCAAGAGGCAAACAGATACATGAATGGATATTTACATGTTTGGTAAGAATTGGGCTAGATCTGCTGTCTAGCAGCTATTTTGTCTATCACAGGCACAGGCTTTTACTGACTTGATCAAAGAAGCAGGAAATGGGAAGCATGGTTTTGAAACTGTTTCTCAGGGTTTAGGTTGCAGCCTATGGGACACTGGCATTTGTATTAGTCAAAGCAAAGCTGACTGTTGCCAGCACAGCACAGCCACTGCATTGATCACTGACTAGAATAAACATCACAGCCATTTCTCACTTTGCCATCCTCAATCTAAGCTGCTTCTGTACCGGTTGAAGAGCACACACAGGACACAGGCACGAAGGCAGGAGTTTAACAGATGCATGTGTCCGTATGCAGTTTGAGAAACAGTTGCCTAACTTGGGAGGAAAATGCTATTTGCTGAGCAATCATTTTCAGCTCTTTAAAGACCATCACAAGTGGAACTTCTCCAACAGTTGATTTGACTTTCCTGGCTTGGACAATATTATCCAAGAATAGTTAACTCCCTAACCTACTCCAGACATAAAATTCTTTCTGCAGTGTTCTGTGGGGGTTTTCTGCCATCTGCTTTTTTCATTTTTCCCTGGAATATTTTCCATCATATTCTTTTTACCTGCTTAAAAGGGATATAAATTAATTAGAACATTTTAGGGTGGAGACAGGTGAGGACAGGCTTCACTGTTTAACTTAACATAGGTGTTTTAGCAAGCTTTATTTTGTGAATCAAGTTTGCACATATAAGCTAAAAGGTGAATTGAAAAAATGTGACAGCAAAGCTTTGCCAAACTACTCTTTAATTTCTTTTGCTTTGTCTGCTATTGTGTAATTATAACCATACCGCTACAGCCTACAGTGAGAGAAACATCTGAACCATCATTTATTTTAATGTACTTCAGTGATTCATTCATTCAATACATTTATCACAAGTGTTAGGTTTTCTAAAATATATACTTATAGATTTCATAGTTCTACTTGGTCCATAGAATTTTGTTTTCCCATTTACTATATACAGTCAAGGCATTGTCATTGTTTTTTTTTGTTACAAGATAATCTTTCATTTTTATGTTTGTTTTTTCTTTATTCTTAGTTAACTATAAGTAATTTTCAAGATGTCATTTAATACTACTTGTAAAGGCTCTTTAGTCCCTGAATATCAGCTATTAGAGATCAAAAGGCAATCACGTCCGCTTTCCCACTTCACTTGTTCCATTACATGAAAAGGGATAAGGATTTTATATTTTTCCAATCCCTGTATTTTAGCTTGAATCAGCATCTGCCATAATAAAGGAACCTGTAAATAAATTCTGAGAAGAGTAAAAAGAAATTTTTATTAAGATGATATTGCTAATTAAAAACCTAAAGGAATTCTTAGTGCTTTTCACTCTTCTGAATATCTTCAAAGCATTTTCTTAGTTCCCCCCCCAAAAAAGGGAGTCAATAGGCATGCAAAATGAGCCAAAACAGATTTTGTTATCAGCTGTTATCAGAAGTCAGCACACAGATAGTAAACCTGCAAAAAATCATTTTTGAGTCTTTTTACAGTTTTAAAACCACAGATTGCAATCTTCCACATTTAAAGCAAATAAATAAAGAAACAAAACAAACAAAAGAAGGATCAAAAGATTTAGCTATGCAAATCTATAAAATACATTTTAAACATCTCAGTGAGGCACTGTATTTAGTTATTCAAGTAGGAATTTAAATTTTCAAACTCTTACCTGGTTAGTCAAGTATTTGTCTCATCAAAGGTGTCTTTATGTCACAATTTTTAGGAAGGAAGCAAAGAACATGCTATTTTAACAGCAGTAGGGTGAGTTCAGCTTTGCTGTCTCCATTAGAGTGCAGCAGGACTGCATTTGAGCTAACACATTTAAATCCTTTATTAAAAAGAAAATTCAATGTAGGAAAAGTAGCAGAATTAAATTTAATCCTATTTTTACGGATTGCATAAAAAATGAGGTATAAACCACAGCCAGAGAGAAAAGGAAAGGCTATGTAGGAAAAATCGAAAGCTGTTTGAAGAGGCTGACATTTATTCCTTCAAAGTCTATTGACTCCAGGGCCTTGGCATTTTGTGGGTACCACACAATAATGCAGTAATGGCCAGAGGTGCACATTGTAGCACTGCCTCCTGTGCTTCTCCAGCCACGTCTCCACACCATATGTCATTCAGACCGATAGGTCTGAAAAGCATCTTGGAAACACCTTTCTGTACTTGCCATCCATGTCCATACCCTACCTAGGAACAAAGCAGCAAGATCTCTCACCCTGAGAAGGGGATGAAGAGCCCCACAGGCCTAGTTTGCATTCTGAGCTAACTGTATGGTCCACCATGGAAATAAATTGGAAAAGCGCTCCTGGGAGCAGTGAACAAGTTCATAGGATGGTTCAAATCAGGTTCATCCCTGGCTTCTGCCCTTTTTGCAATGAGGAGATGCTGGCACACATTTTCTTTATGTCTGCAATGCTTCAGTCCCTGTGGCAACACCTCTCGTCTCTTTATTTTTACCTTCTTTATCAAAGGCCACATCACATTCTGGGACTTTCTCAGCAACATCCTTTAGCCCTAGTCAAAACTGCAGTCCATGGACCCTGGAGAAACAAGCTCATCAGAGGCCCCATTTTTAATTCCTTGTCTCATGACATGTTTAGCAAGTGCATCCCTGGCCATCACACACTAGCCCTGTGGGAACTTTCAGGGTGTGCTGAGTGGTGTTGGGGGTGTTCTGCCCTATGGCCCCCTTGGGTTTGTTTTCTTTGTTTGCTTTGTATATTTTTGTCTTTCAGACTCCTTCCCCTTTTTTGTTTGTCATCCACTGCAGTTATTAGGTCTCCTCTTTCAGTAATCCACCCTCCCTTTTTTCCTTGATTTCATAAACCAGAGAAATGTTAAGGTTTCCAGCAGTGGTCTGGTTTCTCCACAATAGAGAAAAATCAGTGGCCATGAGGGGTGCAGATGCTGTCCCTACACATCTCCTGCATGGCAGTGAGAAAGGATGGCTGGTTCAGCAGCACAGCTCCTACACTGCCTTTCCCACCCTATAGGAGAGGCAGATCACTACCTGCTCTGACACCAGCACCCTGCACCACCAGCGCCACCACGGCATCATCTCTGCTGCCACCATCCCCACCACTACTGCTGGCCTCCCACCACTCTCTGCCCCAGCATGTGCGGGATTGCAGCAGGGCACCACTCCCCATCCCTGGCAGCCAGACCCCCAGGAGTTCAGGGGTGGGAAGAACTAGCTATTCCTGTGATGGGGATGGGCAACCTTGGGCAGATATGCTGTGTGATGCTAATGCCAATCTGCAAGTGTGCTCTGGGGAAGCATGGTTAAGGGAACATACACAAACCCCCTTCCCCCCACCAAAAAACAAAACTCAAAAAATCGCAGTAGAAAATAATGAAGCTTCCAGATAAAAGGTGCATGTTTGTCACATGGAAAGCATTACTGACGCTGAGAGGGACTTCTGTAACAAAAGTCCATATGAAATTAAGCAACTTTAGAAAACAGACATATGCAATTAGTACTACTTTTTCTTCCTTAAAGCTTCACTTTTTTGGTAACAATCTTTGAGAGTTTATAGCTTCTGTAGCTGCTTTTGTTAAATGTTATCAACATACACGTAAACAGTCATGCAGAATTTCCACATCAAAAATAAGTGCTAATTACACAGTGGAAACCAAGACATCCTCCCTTAATCTAATTCACATAGAAATGCTGCAAAGAATTCTGCATATTCCTAAATCTGTTCCTTAGTGTAATTAATGTCTGGCATTCTATACAGTCCAGTGTTAACAGGGAGTGAACAAAAAAAAGGCTTTAATTGTCACACACTAAAACATACTTTGAGCATTATCTGTGAAAGGTAGGGCCACTGAGAAGACATTGTGTACCAGACTAAGCATGTACTGGATTATAATGGAGCCCTCTTAGTGACATCACTGTTTACAAACTGCTAACTGTCCTGTGCCAGATTCACCTATCTGGAGAAAACTGCTCCCAGCCAGGCCTCCCCTTCTCAGCACCTTTTGAGTGCAGGATGCTGCCACCACTTCTGATCTGTCAGCATAATTACCCATAACTGATCTAGTCAAGATCACACATTAAGATCTGGCTACAAATCAATGTAACAGAAACCTCTCCACACCAGTGGACCTTCTAGTTCAACATAGGTGTTGTACAAAAACAGTAGATTCCAACTCAGACTCCACTGAGACTTCAGCTGGCTTCATTCAGCGATGTCTTGGGCCCCTAGGAGACTGGTGTCTGAAGTCAGTGCTGATCTTCTGACTGGAAAATAAATGCTTTTTCTTCTCAGTACCCAAAAATAAAACTGCAGAGGTTAAAGAAACAGAGTTGTTAAATTCCTAGTATAACCATTTCTGACATCGGTATATATTGTGGACTCCAAAATGTTGGAGGAATGTATTTATTATGAGCTTGTGCAGTCTCAGCACACAAACTGAAGCTGTTTTCTAGTATGTGCAATTCTAAATGCAGTCAGTGTAAACAGATTCAGCATTATTACTTCTTGAATCTTTACTGATATTAAATGAAGGATATAAAAGTATATGGAAAATCAAACAATGAGTGCTCCAAAGCCATATAAAAAGCAAATTAATGAATTCTTAAATCACCACCATTCTCTCCCATTGCATTTCACTGGGAAATGATCTCCACTACATGTAACTTCTTCTCTTTTCAAATAAGACACCACAAGCATAATTTTAAGCAGTGGAAACTGAGCAGACAGAAAACGGCGGGGTTTCCTTGGCAGATTTTGACATACTCTTTAACTGAGTTCATCAGAGAGTTACAGGCGTTCACTTTAAGGTATGTTTTGCAAGCTCTTCTTAAAAAATATAATCCATTTTCGTAAGATATAAAGTCTTTATAGACAAGTGTATTAGAAACCGATTCAAACATAACTGAAATTGATGTCTGCTGAAGACTATCCTAAGGTGTAATCAAACAATTTACTGAATTAACTAAAAAAAAAAAAGAAATAAAAAATTACAGTCGTACTCTATTAACAGGATTAAAAATTTCAAAGAAACATTACTGTAATTATGAATATATGTCACTAAACTCAAGACTTTACACCATGCACCAATATAATGCTCAGTTTAAAACCCAACAAAATAAAATGGGATTATTTCTATGGAAAAGGAATTACACATTTTCATTTTTGGCTAAAAAAAATCTGCTTAGATAAGAGAAGAAAGATAATTTCATTTAATGTAAAGTTGCAATTACACTGCAAGATTTTGGTTTTCAGAGACTGAAGCACAGTCCAACAGCCACTCAGTTGCTATAAATTCCTTAAGTACCCAGTCACAGTAATTGGGAGGAAAAATTTGGGATTCAGATCTTTGTTTCTTCCTAATTTGACAAGTACCAGAGATGAAAGTGTTACTTTCTAATTGGCTTTGGGGTATTTTACTTTTCTTTCCCCTCTTCTAAAAGTTCAGAAGGCAAAAAGAATAGTTTTAACAAAAGTTTAAGACTGACAATTACAACAGAACAGTTTGGTGCTTCTGAATTTCCAGAAGCCAAGTTAGTTTTGGCAGTCACCTCTGGAAACCTGCTCTTCTACTAAGGCACAGACACATATACACACATACATACATACACTTTCTCATCAGAAAAAAAAATCCAAATTGACTGAAAATACCTCTGTGCTTGACTTGGTTTAAGTTGCTCACTGCCTGTTAACATAACACTGAGACTTGGCAAGGCCATATGTAGCATCTAAAACCTTCCTCTAATGAATAAGATTTCCATATGTGGGCTGTTACAGGACCATCCTAGAAGTGCAGAAGACAGGGCTAAACCCATTTCTTGCAGCTGACACCCTGGCAGCTGGAGGCCCAAGTGCACCCATTTTAATACCTTTTAACTTCAGTTAATACCACACTTGCCATCATCATTAAGGGAAGGAAGAAGCATGGGCACTTCACAAGTGGGAATGGGGGAACTGCAAACCAGGGACACCTTATCCAGAGAGGCACTTTACCTTTCATGCTAGCCCCAGCCAGCTTCAGCCCAAGCTGCAAAAAGATGAGGATTGGCAGCCTAGCCTTCCTACCTGTCAGCACTGAGGGCGGTGAGGGTGAAGACAGAGACGCCAACGGAGGTAAGCTGGATGACAGGGATGAGCTTGCAGCCCAGCTCCCCAAAGAGCCACTCTTCAGAGAAATACCGGGAAGCATCCACGGGGACACAGGTCACTAGCAGCAGCAGATCACCAGCAGCGAGGCTGGAGATGAAGATGTTGGGCACACTTCTCATGGCACTGTTGGAAATGAAGATCTTCATGAGCGTGATGTTACCAAGCAAGCCGACAGTGATGATGAGCAGGTAAAGCGAAGGGATCACACAGCGGATAATGAACATGGCCGTGCCCCTCCCCGGGGGCAGCAGGGCTGTGTCGGGCACCAGGTAGGCACTCTCATTCTCCCCGAGGGGCAATGTTGTGAGCTCTGGCGAGAGCTCTGGCTCCATCCTCCAGCTGCGGGTGGACTGAAGGTCTCTAGTGCAAAGTGCAGCGGGAGCCACTGGAAATCTTTCCCTCTCTGCAAGTAAATCAACTTTCCCTGCCCCCTTCACTACTGCCTTTCTTCCTCCCCCTTCTTTGCCGAGTTTTCTCCCTTCAGAAATGCAGAGGAATGTCTGCCGGCGCAGTGGCGGGGGAGGGAAATAAAAATTCCCATGTTCTGCCCCTCAGCTCTTCGGACAAGCCTTTCCCGGTGGGTAAG
The DNA here is from genome assembly GCA_035583185.1 of Anabacerthia variegaticeps. Lineage (NCBI taxonomy): Eukaryota > Metazoa > Chordata > Aves > Passeriformes > Furnariidae > Anabacerthia > Anabacerthia variegaticeps. The sequence goes on from JAWWEW010000112.1 coordinate 51,790,968, forward strand.
GAGATATTGAGCCTTGCGGGCAAGGAATGCCGTCAGGACAGCGTTCCCGGGAGCGCCCTCGGGGCTCCGCTGCCGCCGCGGAGGGGCTCGGTCCGCCGGGGCCGCCAGCGCTGTCCAGCGGCGCCGGTGCTGCTCGGCCCGCGGCTGCGGGCGGCGGCGCTGGAGGCGGGGGCAAGGCGCGGAGCAAGCCCCCTCCTCACTCCGCAGCCCCGGTTTATACCAGGTACCAGGAGGGGCCGCCCCGCCTCTCCTCCTGCGAGCGCCTGTGCCCTCGCCCCAGCCCCGAGCCGCCGAGGTGGATCTTGCGCGGAAGGGAGAGGCGGATCCCGGCGGCGACGCGGTCCCTCGGGGTCCCAGCCCCTGAGAGCGATGGGGACGACGGGGGGAGCAGGAGGGGCGAGAGGAGCCTCCCCCCGCGTCGCTTCGCTCCGCAAGCAGCCCCCGAGAGGCGCTCTCCGGCAAAACTGGAGAGCTGTCCGCCACGTCGGGCAGAACGCGGAATCGCCTCCGGAAACCCGGCTTCCAGCATCTTACCCAGGTGAAACCACGGCGCTTTGAAACGAGGGTGACGGGGAGCGAGGGGCTTGGAAAAGATTTTATTCCTGACATCCAGCTGTGGATTCTGCATAGATTCTACTCAAAGACATCTGCTGCGTTTAAAGTTTTATGGTTTGATTCCCAAAGTTGCATTCCACAGCAGTCTCGACTATGGATAGGGGGACAGGTGATGTGTTTTATCCATGACTTAATATGTAAATGGTATAACACGGTGGAGAATGAATGTTGTTTGCCTTTGAAGAGTAGCATTTGTCCCTAGTGTTTCTTGCTTTTCAGTGAGGTAATGTCCTTTACTTCCTAATGTTTGCACGTGTATAGGCTTTCCAAACAGCTCCATCTGTTTCCAGCAGGAGCCACGAATGTAGGTAGCTTCGTCCATATGCTGAAAGACAGGCAGACCTGCTGGACTGAAGTTTTCATGACAAAGTGCTAACACAGCGGAATAACAGCATTAGCCAGTAACATGCTCTGTAGACGGATTCCTTTATTTCTTTTTTTCTCAAAAGGGAGGCTGCATAAGCTTGTAGCAAACTTTCTTGTTCATATTATTAAAAGAGTTCTCTTGAAGCTGTGTGGATTTATGACAGGTGCATGAAGAGTCTGTCCACTGAAATATCAGAAGTAAAGCATGTCACGTGTGCAGTGATAAAAAAAAGCCTGTCTGTGGCATGCTGTCTAGTGTAGGAATTAAATCAGAGATTTTTCTTAAATAAACTTTTAATAATAGCAAACAAAAAGCATTAATGTTTCTTAAAAGTTACACCTCTTTGCATCAATTGATTGGTCATTGTGACTCTTCTCACATCCCTGAATCTTTAAATGTGTTAAAGTTGTGTAAATTACTGATTCACATAATGCTCAATAATTTGTTAGAGATCCAACCACTGTTAGGCCTCAGAAAGAAACAGGAGAGAGATTTCACCTTTACCACCAGGCAGCTCATCAGAATTGTCACAGAGCTCCCCTGGAAGTGATTCCTATTACTGATCAAGTTTCTTCCACACGTGTTAGGTGTTAAATTCAACTACATTCCCTCTGAGGCAGCCTTACTCATGGCTTAGATATTTATCTAAATTGCTGTGACCCTCTGCTTTGCTAAGCATACATGAAATTTTCTAAGATCAATAATATTCAGGTTTCTGCTAACACTCCAAACCAGTCTGCTTTGGTTCCCATTGGCTGGATCCCATACATGTCTTTACTACTGTGAGCTAAACTTTAACACTGAGAGTATGGTCCTTTTGCCAACTGATTTGAAAATGGGTTTATATATGAACAAACAATATGATTCCCACTGGGAGAATAGTTTAAATTCAACATATATTTAATACTGATTTATCTGGGACAAGAGGAAGTTGAGCCTTTTTGCATGAATATCAACAAAAGAGCACTTTAAGAGCTTCTATTGGCATAAACTTACTGCAGTTTGCTTGGAGAGGGGTGAGACCCTTTGCTTTTTGTTGTACAACGTCACCACTCCTACTGCTGCCTTTCTGGAGAATTTCTTCTATCCTAGTAAATTTTATCTGTCCTTTAGTCCACAGGGATTCCTAAGGCTGAGAAATTAGAAATATTTTCAGTGTGAAATTATGTCCCTGATTTTTATCAGTGCTTGATTTTATCTACTCTATGTTTTTTCAGAACACGGAACAGGAAGGAAATAAGCTTTGGAGACAGTGAGTGTCTCCAGCTCAGAAAAAAACCAGAAAGTTAGATTATGCTTCTAATGTTGTTCAGCAGATGTCTGTGTAAAGACAAGGAGTACACTCAAACAGTGTGAAAATAATTTCCTGCAGAGGTGAAATGTGTGGGGGGAAAGATCCACAGACCCTGACACAAACCAGTCGGAATTCAGATTTCCACATACAAATTGTTCATCATTCTGTTTTCAAACAAAATAGTCTGCTCATGTCTTTGTATTTTTTTTTTTTTTTCAGATTACAGGCTAGAGACAATCTTATGATGCAGCTGAGACACAGTACTTGGCACAAGAGCAAGGGAGAGAGCGTCACAGGTAAGTCTCCTTAGTGGGAAAGAAACTGCACAGGCAATCAGCCAGCACGGATGGAGTGAATCTGGGAGTGCAACACCACAGGGCAGAAACCACAACAACTTGGAATCGTTGGAGATAAATCCACCTCATCAGTAATTCTCAAATATAGGGGTTCATAATCAGTTCATGTAGGAATGAGGAATTCCACACACCTCACAAATGCCCTCTACCGAGAAGCGGTTCTGACAAAGGAAAAACGCTTCTTTCACACCTTTGTGCAGCTCAAGGCACTTGATAACTCCAGGGCTAGTTACAGATTTGCACATCACAACAAGTTTTGTGTGGTCCCATGAAGAACCAAGTATATCTGCCACCAAAACTACCTGAAGTAAGAAGCCTTTAGTTATGTGTGTTTGCACATTAAATGAAAACTGGGTTCAAATGCAGCCCTGGAAGTGATCATGTTTGAAGATTTGATCATCAGTCACACACTAAAAAGAAACATGGAAACAACCAAGGAACAAATAGTATTTGATTTTAAACACTGAGAATTAGGAACTAAGCCTTCAACAAATTTTGCAGTATCATACACTAGACCAGCAGACACAGCTGAAAAGGTGGGCACACATTGTAGCAGAGAGTGACTTCTTCCAGGCAGATCAGATGTACAATAACATTAAGTAACTCACGTTTTCTTTCTTGTTATTTCTATAGAGGCTTTGTTATTTTGATGGAGGGTTTCTTTGGCAGAAATTTTCATTTCAGCTTCTTGAGTTACAGGCTCTGTTTAAGAGACAAGAGGATACAGAAACAGATCACTTCCCTGGGTTTCAGCATAGACAACAGGGTTTGCAACTGCTCCTAAGTGGGTAGCTAGAAGTGGGTCCAAGAAATAGCTGGTAAGAGTAGGCAGAGTTGGAGAAAGGAGCAGAAGGAGACAAGGGCTCTCTGAGTATGAAACACTATATGTTTTGGAGCCAAGAAGGACAATTTTTCAGCTTCCAAGATCACATCTCTAAGGCCAGACCTCAAACCCTGAGGTTAGACATCCAAACATCAAACCTCTACAACTCTTTTACTGGTAAAGTAGCCCTGGAAGTTAAACATCTTATAGGTAATGCCACTGCATTCCCTGGGAGAAGATGATATGAGAAGAATTTTTCTGAAGAGAAGAATTGTGGATTTGTGTGGAGAAAGTCACAAATGGTACAAGCTAGCAAACTAAATATGTTCAAAAGAGAAACACTGAGTTTCAACTACGGCTGCTCAGGGATAAGTCCTAAGCAGCAGCTAACTAACATAAAAGATGTCTGATGTACGCCATGCAGTCCTTTCCCCTTTAAGACTCCAGAGAACAGAAAAAATAGCTATAATTTGTGGTTAGAGCTGGGCTTTGTTCACCAGCGATACTATGCCCTTGGAACACTGGGCCACAAGCAGAAGTCTGTGGCCTCCCAGGCCTGGAAAGCTCTAACAAACACCAATACGGAATTTCTTCCTTGTTAAGTCTGCATGACTGGACAAAGTGAGTGTAGAAAAGAATGCTAGTGATTCATCTGTGTATTTCTCAATTTTTCAAAATTAAGAATTAATTTTTTTAATTAAACAGACTTTGAACTAATTAAATTTAAAAAAAAAAAAAAAGTGAGGAAGAAGCTGCATTTATGACACATCTTCCCAGACTGAGTGGTGTGGCTGAGCTCATATCCCTGTGCAATAAACCCAGACGGTAGTCCACCCTTCTCGGCTCTCAGACTTTGCATCCTGCCTGCTATTCTTTGTGCCAAACATAAACCAGCAGTCAGGAGGATCTGAGGAAGTCACTTGACTCCTAAGCCTCCTGCCCTAGCTGAAGGCGAGGATAACTCCATCTCAGGTCCAAACTGCAGTGCAGGCACCAGTCTGCAGCTCGTAGAGGCCTCCACTGGACCAAAGCTTCAACACAGGGAACTCTACAAACCAAAATGGAAATTCAGGTCCTTCCAGCATTAGACAAAGTTGGAAAGCTGGCAGAAGCAGCTGTTCTCCAGTATTTAGGCATGTGAGCTCTCTTTTGTCAGACAAAACCTTATTTTATTGATACCAGTTCAATTTTTTCTGGCATTTTCATGGTCCTGTTTCTTTCATGGCACAAAGGTAATAGGGGACACTACATTTAACCACACTAATAAAGCAATGAGCTGGGTCCTTAATGTTAAATATGCAGCTCATCCCTCGAAACATAACTGCAGCTTTATGCATGCTTTTAGATTCTGTTTGTTTTACTGCGATTATTCAGTCGGACTTCAACTCCTTAAGAGGTTAAAGAGCACACCACTGAGGTGCAAACTTGAGTCAAAAACCAGGCTTAAAACTCACTTAGAAACTACTGTGATATCAGCATCGTTCATGCCATTTGTTTCTGATAGACAGTTAATAGACAGCTACTCCTATAGATTCAAAACAAAGAACAATTTTCTGTCAACAAAATCCTGAGGAATGGCTTGAGTTCCCTTAGCAGATCGCATTCAAAAGGACTTCACAATGCCAGTTTACACTACTTCCATCTCATGTTGTCCTCCTAATGTGGTGTTATGAAGCACATTACTGAACGCACATGACGAAAGAAAAATATTGCTTTTAGTTCTTCCTAGAGCAAAGATAATGGGATTCTTGTGCTTGAGCTCACATGGCAGGTATCGAGCCACTTCAAAGAAAGTGACAATTTTATTGTGGGCCCATTCATCACATTCGGTGGGGTTTCACTGAAGACACCCACGGGGTTTGTGCTGGGTTTATTTGACGACCTCTCCAAAATTCATATCTTTTTATTTCAATGCAGCTGTATTCCTTATGTGTTCCCAGAACGAAATCACAGCATTGTCAGCTAACTCTTCTTTTAGCATGTTTATCACAGGACAGAAATTCAAGTTTCCGTAGTTCTGTTTCTGAAGTTGTACAGAGAATGATTTGATTGTCTTAGATTATACGATCCAGTCAAGTAAGTAATTATGTGATTCTCACCTAAAAATAACAAGCTTCAAAATAGCATTTGTATAGTGTGGGTTTTTAGCTAAAATGTGTTCTTAAATACTGTTTCTATCTATAGTGAAAACAAATGCTGACCAAACTTCATGACTATCGTGGGTTCATGTTCATCAGTCAATCTGCAAATAATTAGTACTATATCAAGCATAATGAAAAGCATTGAAAGATCTATTTCCATTTTAGAAACTAGGAGTTTTTCAGTTTTTCTGTTACTGCATTTTTAAACATTTCTCCTTAATGAGGTCATAATACCAGTACAAGTATTTTTTGAAGCATATTCCACAGCAGGTTTTCAACAGCAATTCACATTTTAAATAATCAAATATTTGAAATATTACTGATATTAAATATCTGCCCAATATGCTGAGCTCATTTAGTAATTTCATAGTATTGTGGGAACTTTAAAATGGCTTTTGGATGATAATTAAGCTGCATATGTATTATGTATTGAAAAGCAATACACTGTAATCACAATTACTGCATTTTGGTGAAGGTTAGTCACACAGTCTGAAAACCACAATACTTTATTGCAGATTACATACCCCGTGTAAGGCTTTATTGCCTTTAGTATATTTGATATACGCAACCCTCGGCATTCTCTCTATGCAGTAGAGCAGCAGACTGCATTAAAAAAAGTTTGGAAACCCAGTCTCAGTGCTACTGATACAGCACCTTTTACAGTACTCCATGAGATAAACAGACATTTAATTAACTGCTTGAACTAGGAACTATAGTAAATAACATGCATTTATTGAAGTATTTTTCACCTTCACCTTTTACCTTTGTAATTGAGCTACTTTGGCAGACACAGGGCAGATTCCCCTTAAAAAGGGTGTTTTGATGTCTTATAGTAATTTCATTGATGCCATTAATTCAGTCACATTGACGTACATTTTAGAGACACAACAGCTAAATCCATATGTAAAATGAACCGTGACTCCCATCTCTTCCCTTCTTCTGCCCAGGCTTCCATGCCTATGAGTATATATCACAGAGGGAACAATGCCTTTTGTTACATCAGGCTGAAGTCACGCTGCAATCAATTACAGGGGAAGCCCTCTCAGGACTTCAGAGGCAAAAGAGTAAATGCCCCTCTATGGATTTGGTGACTGCATTTCACTTTCTTGTGCACCCAGAATGCCAAATAAACTACTGTGTTCCTGTGACTGACAAGTTAGCATTTCCCCGTTACTGGTTTCCCATCTTCTCCCTCCTCTTTTCATGTTCTTGTAAAACTCCCAGTGGATTCAAAGTACTGAGTTGAGGTACATCCTTGCGGCTATTTACCAGCTGGAGCGTCTGGCGCACACATGGGCTCCACACATTGCTCTTCTGGAGCTCTTTCAACTGCACATACTGAGTAAGCTGGCAAATTATTAATAGCAATTATTGCCATTAATTTATCTGTAGCAATTTTGTAGTGGTTAATGTTGTGTTAATTCGATTGCTGGTTCTTTGAATTCAGAATCGTGGCCCTACAGCTTCCAAATCCTGTTGCATCCTTTCTTTTTTTTTTTTTTTTCAATTGGACTTAGTTAGAAAGAAGCCATTAAACTGTAGATGGTCCGGTTCGCCGGGTCCCGACTCGTCCCTCCGGCGGCAGCCCCGGGAGGGCTGCGCCGGGTCCTTCCCGGGGACCGGGGTGATGGTGGGTACGGCGGGCACCGCCGGGGCGGTGAGGCAGCGGGGCAGGGGCAGGGGGGCGGCGGGGGCGGCCGGCGCTGCTGACGGTGCTGGCCGGGGATTATCGCCCGGCGCCAGCCCGCCCCGCTTTTGCTGCGCCCGCTGCCGGCCCGACGGCGGGGGCGCGCCCGGGGAGTCAGGGCGGAGCGAGCCGCGCCCCGCACCGGGGCCAGGGCCGGGCAGGGCTCCGGCCGCCACCGCCCACGCAGGGCACCTTCCCCAGACATGTCCCCCAACTACATCCGGAGCTTCTCGGAGGGATGTGTGAGTACGCGCGGGCGAGTCCCCCTCGCCCTGACCGGAGCCGGGGGGCACAGGGCAGCGGTGCCGCCCGGGCGGGACGCTGCGCACGCTGAAGGCGGCTTGAGGGGGCTGGAAATGCCCCTTGAGGGAACGTGAAATTTAATTTGCAGGAATAAGTATGGTTATAAATATGGCTAGGTTAGATGGTGGCACGGCGGTCCGTGCTTTGCCATCACCTGACATCATGTGAATGAATCAATGCAACAACAAAACGAATAGACTTTGGGTCGAAGCGCTCAGCTCCGTCTGGCGCGTTCTGCAGCAGCGGAATACAGATAAAGGCAGTGAAACAAATGAACTGACAAGTGCTAGACAAAAGAACTTTCATATAAAATTAGTAGGAACAATAAAGTGTTGTAAGCCATTATTTTGTTAGAAAGCTACTGCAGCCTTCATAGGCAAACTCCTCTTAAAACAAGTAGAATAAAATAAATATTTTGGATAATGAAAAAGCGCAAGTAGACCTCCAACAATAACACTGTTCGTTTTTGTTTTTGTGGTGAATAACCCTGTGATTTGCAGCTCCGGCCACCAACGGTAATTGGCCAATTCCACACTCTTTTTTTTGGCTCAATTCGAATGTTTTTCCTTGGCGTTTTGGGCTTTGCTGTTTATGGAAATGAGGCCTTGCATTTCAGCTGTGACCCAGACAAGAGAGAGGTTAATCTTTTCTGTTACAACCAGTTTAGGCCAATAACTCCTCAGGTAATGATCTTTTTTTGTTCTTTTTTTTTTTTTTAATTGTAAAAATCCGATGTTAAGAAAATAAACTGCAAAAAAAAAAATAAACATATGTTCCATTTAAGAAGTAGTAACTGACTGGGCTAATTATCCCTAGCTTTTTTCTCATTAGTATTTTTCTTTTAATAACCCTTTATCCCACTAAATATGGAGTTGTGCTTTCTGTCCTTAATAACAACAATCCTCACATTTCAGAAACCAACTTTTAAAATCAAAACATAACAGTCGTTTTTACCTTTATTGTCATCTAAGTGTTTATATATTTGATATGTATTAAAAAAAGAAGTGCAAAATGTTGCCAAAATGCGTGCATTTTAGCTGTCCTTGTGCACTTGTAAATGATCTGACATGTGCATTTCTGCTACATTTCAGGTATTCTGGGCATTGCAGCTGGTGATTGTACTGGTACCTGGAGCCTTTTTTCACCTTTATGCTGCCTGTAAGAGCATCAAACAGGAAGATATTCTCCAAAAGTCATCCTACACTGGTTTTTATATCTTCTCTGTTTTCTTAAGGATTGTCCTTGAAGTTGCCGCTTTTTGGCTTCAGATTCAGCTCTTTGGTTTCAAAGTGAACGCAATCTACATGTGTGATGTGGGAGCACTTGAAAAAAAGTTTAACGTTACCCGGTGCATGGTGCCAGAGCACTTTGAAAAGACAATTTTTCTTATTGCAATGTATACATTTACTGTGATTACAGTGATCTTGTGTGTTGCTGAAATTTTTGAGGTCTCATGTAGAAGGCTAGGTCTCTTAAAAACTCAGTGATGTCAGCCACTCCTACTCATTTACCACCCTGTCCACCTATAGTTTTATAAAAACTAATTCAAGCCATAGCAAAAAAAATCCCCTGTCCTATATGCAGAAGAACATATGTCCTCTTTTGCAGAAGAGAACCACACTAAAGATTACTGCTGCAAAATAGTCATCTGACATTTACTCCTTATCTAAAAACTACCACATTTTGTGAATAATATTTGTTTCCATGTCAAGATCAAAGGCAATAAGATTCACTAGAGTAACATATTTTCATGACCTGCCACATACAATAGTTTTGTATCCAGAGAAGTGTCTGTATGTGAGGAGGAGGTTATTTATAAACATACTTTTATTCATAGCTTTTCTGAATGCATGCAATTGGGGCTAATAAGGCTATTGACTTTCCAAGTAAAAACTATCCCAACTTTCTTATATGTTCTTATGGCTTGAGAATTAAGCAGTGATGGTGGATAGTCTCTGACTACCAGAAAGCATGCAAGCATCTTCCCAAGCAGTGCCACTGTTGAAACCTGCCTCTCAGTGCCTTGGGGCAGAGAATCCTGGTTAGACTGTGGGGACAACATGTCCATCAATATCAGCTTGCTTTGTAGTGGACCAGCTAGTGTCACCTGCTGGATGGGAATCTCCTTTTAAAAGTGAGAGAGTAGCATGGTATTCTCTGCGTTGACTGGAATGCCTTACCCTCATTATGTTTTGGTTTAAGATGCAGAAGACTTTTACCAATTCAGTACAATCCCATTTTGAAGGAGTAAGAGGGCTTTCTGCCTTTAATTTGCATAAGAGGCTTCAAAGTGTCAAAATAAAATCTCAGAGATAAGCCTTTTCTAGGCCCAATCATGACTTGATTTCAGTGAGAGTTTTGCTTGTGTGTGACTGCAGAATTGGGCCCACAGAATTTTTTTGCTCTATGTGTCACATCTAACTTCTTGCTCTGACTAAAGTTGCTAGAATAGCAGTTAAAAAAAGAAGTCTGCATACTAAAATTATTTTATGCAGTAAGTGTATTTTGTTAGGTTAGGTCTCAAACTTTATATAGGTATCAGATATTTTCGTGTGCAACAGTTTCTTCTTAAGGACTAATAAACATACTAAAGTTGCAAGTGATTTTCTTGTGCTGAAGTGAGATAATGGAAATAAACCAGATTTTAGAACAGGAAAGAAAGGAGGAGGTAGTTTCCTGTATAAAATATGTAAAAATAGCAATTGCAATAATTAGCAATTCTGTTTGTTTTTAATACCTAAAAATGTGAGATCCCAGTGAAAAAATTTGGGTCCTTCAAGGAATATTTGGGAAATTCTGGAAAAATTATTAGCAAATGTTTTAGCACTGTTAGTTAAGCAGTCCCAAACAAGGCTGTAATCTTCACCCACAAAACTAGTCCTTGTTACATAAACGGAATTGCATGCTTTAGGTGTCTTGCATTTGATTGAACCTGGGCCATATAAAACAAAGTGGGTCACAAATAGATGTGTGACTTTTTTAATATGCTGATCAAAACCACGATGATAAATTTCAATACATTCACTATATTAAAGCATTAATGTTATTTTTTTCCACATGAGTTATATGTTGTCTTAAATAAATGTCCAGTCAACTCCATCAGATTTGTGCAATATTAAACTTACCTGTAAGTTATTTGATATTTGCAAGCATTGCAAGTAAAATAAAAATCACTGTGCTAACTTCTTGTTTGTATACTGTGACACGTGCTTTGGTTGATATGTTTTTCACTGTGTATGTCAGCATCCACCTGCAATTATTCTTTGCAATTGAAACTTGTAATCTCAGGTAGAAAAACCCCAAAAAACATTTTTTATTTATAAAAGAATATAATATATAGAACTACTAAAAGGAAGAATTTACTTTCATGTGCCAGGTACAGTTGTGACCAATGGTACACAAATCACACTTAATCAGATATTTGTATAGTAATAAAATAACTTAATCACAACCTTGTCAGTATTTTCCCTGGTGCTTAATATTTCCACTGCTTGCTGTTCTTCTTCTGTAGCATAGATTTCCTAATACTTCAGAAAGATCAGAGGAGTGCCAAGACGCCCAAGCCCTCAGGGGACGTCCTTGTTAACCACCGAAAGCCTTGAAGAAAACTGACCGGCATTGGACTGCCTGAGGAGCACACTGGGGGCTTTAGGAGCTGGATTACCCACCACCATGCTCTTTCCCTCGGTGGTTAAAATCTGGAACATATTAGAAAGTTTCCTTCTTCCAAATGACATACAATGCCGATTTTTTTATCTGCATTTCCTGTGAAATTAAAATTGTTGAATTCCTCAGTTTTTCATTTAGAAACAAAATGTGCATTATTGCCTTTTAGTGTAAATGTTTTTCTGTGCCTGATTTTGTCATTAGTTTATGGAACATGTTGATGGAGATATTATGTTCATGTAAAGAAATCATTTCCCCATGGTTGTCAACACTTCTCTTTCCTATATTTGCCATTTGTTTTCCTGGCATTCATTGTATTCTCAAGTGTCTCTAAAGTTTTGTTTCACTTAGTCTCCCACCACTTTAATCCTCATTTACATTGTTTTCTATCAGCTTCCCTCCACCCTTATTCCCTCTGAGATTGGTATCTCTTCATGTGTTTCTCTGAGCTGCACTGATTTTAACTCAAATGCTTAGCATATATTTGAGATGATCTGAAGGTTTGGGGTTTTTTTGCCATTATGAAAGGAATTATATAATACACTTGGGTATTCTTTGATTCAGTTCTATTTCTTTACACAATGAACATGAAGTCCTGTCTCCCAGAACACTGAGGAAGCATTTTTGTTGCTTACATCAGGTTCACACTCCGAGTGCTTCTTTGACCTTTGCATTGTTTTCCACCATACTCGAGCCACTTCATTTTCACAGACAGCACTCAAAGCAATCCCCAGGTCATGTGTTTGCAGTCAGTTTTGTCTCCAGTGAGCCACCATGACCATTTTAGTTCTCACTTAACAAAGAGCTGTAATTGTGATGTGATTTCGTTTACACCAAAGGTACAGCTTCTCTGGGCCAGACAGCTTCCAGTACCCCACCATAACATCCCAGTCTTGTAACCAAAGCAAATCTTTCTTGATGCCCTGGAGCATTGACATTCTCTTGCCTTTGCAGACAGTCATTTTGAGACCAAGAAGACGTTTGGCAACAGGGCTATCGAGACGAAATTTGAAAATAATTATGCTGTCAAAATGAGAAGATGATAAGACACTAAAATAATTTATATTGCACTAATTTGTGAAAGCATTTTGCTTCAGCAGGGTTTTTTTGCAGTTCTTATCCCCTCTCAGGAGGGACCTCCAAGGAAGTCATCTGCGAAGTGGTGATCCCACAAGGCGCTCCAGGGCTGGCGGGCTTGCTGACAGTGCCGGGAAGCAGCCCAGCCCCATCACCCAGGCCGTGGCAGCACAAGGCCTCTCCAGCGGGATGAAGGCCAGAGGTCCGGGAGGAAGGGTGCAGTTCAGCCCCCGAGGGCCTCTCGGGCCTCCGGTGAGCGTTGGCACAGCCGAGGGCGAAGGGGTTTTCAGTCTGAGAAGGGATCTGACTTTGCCGGCGTACCCCCGCGGGAAAGGTTTGCACAGCTCTTCGGGCTGACGTGCCAACGGAAGGGGCACAGCGGGGGAGGGAGGGGAGCTCCTCGGGGAGGGCCCAGGCTGCCATTCCACCGCCTCCAGGCCCTTCCTCACTCAGGGCTGCTGTGGTACGTGTGTCAAGCACGGCGGTGCCACGCAGGTGGCGCTGGTGGCTGCGGGCGCCCGCGGACGGACAGACCCACGGACAGGCCGGTCCCTCCCGGCCGGCAGGGGGCGCTGTTCCCGCCGCCGCCGGCACCCGCCCACGGCGCCCCGAGCCGGAAGCGGAAGCGGCGCGCGCCGGCCCCGGGAGCGATAGCCGCGCGCCATGGCGGCCCCGGCCCCGGCCCTGCCCCCGCTGCCGCCGCAGCTCAAGAGCATCCAGCACCATCTGCGGACCGCGCAGGAGCTGGACAAGCGCGAGCCCGTGGTGGCGTACTACTGTGAGTGAGGACGAGCAGGCGGCCGCAGCGCAGCCCAGCCCAGCCCCGCCCCGCCCCGCCCCGCCCGGCCGGCCGCCGCGCCTGGCCCGGCCCGGCCAGCGCTGCCCTTGGCGGGGCTGCCTCCGCCCCCCGCCCCCTGCCCCGGCCGCCAGTCGCTGCTCCGGGCGGAGCGCCCCTGCCCTGCCCTGCTCTGAGCGCCCGCGGGACGTGCGGGGCCGGGGCCGGGGGAGGCCCCACCTCGGGGCGGTGCCGGGTGGTCGCGGCCCTGCCCCGGCTCCGCCGCTCGCCCCGGCCCGCCCTCCGCGGGCTCTGCCTCGGCGGAGTTAAAGCCTCCTCGCAGGCCTAGTGGATATTCCAGCAGCCCGAGTGTGTGGTGGAACGCGGGTGTGCAAAGTCCAGGGTTCCGTCAGTGTTGGGATGGTCCTAATAAGTACGGCATAAAAATGAATACTATTCGAGAGCCTTTTATGAGTTTTTTTTCTCCTGAAAAGACCCCCTTTCTGTCCTGTGTATCTGAGCAAGCATTTTGAATTTGAGAGTCTTTGGTTCTACCAGTAGAGTTCATTTTCTGTGAGGCTTTGTCACCTCAGTGGGAGCGAGTGGGTGGCTCTTTTCTCTTTGTTTCACTGAAATGAACACAGGAAAACATTACTGTAGATCTTCCAAATGCACAGGTGAATGTTTTAAGCTGGCATGGCTTCTAAGCCAATGGTTGTTATGGCGGACTGTGAGCCTTTCTAAAAGACTTTCCATAGCGAACTAAGAAATGCTGTTAGTGTTAAATTCCTATTACAGTTAAACCACGCTGGGAAAATGCCTCACATCACCAGAAATGTGTGTTTATGTTTGGGACGACCCACCCTTAAGAGGAAGGAAGGTGCATGACCACAATGTTTGGTTTTTTCTTTTTATTGAGGTGCAAGGTCATATGAGGGATTTGCTTGGTTTGTCTTCAAAAAATGTTTAAAAATATATGTAGAACCGGTAGTTTAGTATGTAAGGATGAATTAGTGAAATTGGAGCTTCAGAAAGCTCTGAAAAATCTGTCAGATCAGTGACAGAAGAAGAATATAAAGTTTTATGTGTTACACAGGAATACTGTGATAATGTGGAAAACTGCACTGAGAGAAGTGAGATCGCCACATATTAGAAAAATGGATGGTCTCGATAGTACTTGCTCTTTATTTAATGGAAAAACATGGGACAAGGCACACTTTATGTGGCAGGAATCACCAGCTAGGTCAAGTTGCACTGTGGGTTTTTTCCTTTGTTTCTTTGGGTTTTTCTATCAGATATAACACCCTATCTAGCTAGACAAGAAAAAGACTAGCATTTAGTGTAGATGACAAGATGGAAGTCTCTTTTTATTTTAAAACAGAAATGATTTAGTGTCTGATGTCTGTCTGAAACTTAATGAAAGTTTTAGTGTAGAGAGAAAAAAAAGACTATGTTGGATAATTACCATTTTCTGTAAAGTCATTTGCCTTGTCAGTGCTAAGCAATCTGAAAATTTTATTTTTTCATTTGAGTACTTCAACACGTCTGATTCATTACTGAGTACAGTGAAGACTATATTCTAAGTACAGTGTTACATAAAGTAAAAAGCAGTGACACCTCTTTTTCAAGTGAGGTCTTGCTCAGATCCTTCGTTCTTTTAAATACACAAAGGAGAAGAATTAATTTTCACCAGTGTTCCATTGGTGACACTTATTTCCTCCTATGCTGGATGAGTTTGTCTGGATTGTCTAAAATCAGAACTTCTGTTTCATAGGATTTTTTTCCCCTTCATTTAGTTCTGGCTTTGAAGCAAAAATAAGATTAATGAACCATTAATTTTTAACATTGTGGGTTTAGAGCAATTATGTGGCATCCCAAAGTATTAATTATTAATATTGCTACTGTCAAAAAATTGCACTGTATATACTGCTTGCATTCAGTGAATAATAAAAGCTTTACTGAAAAGATAGGTTTTTAGAAGTGTAGGTCTGGGGATACAAAAAAATTTCAGGATACTTTTCAATTAAAATTTGAAAGCAATGCAGATTTATGTAGAGTTAAAACAATGTTTCTCATTAAGATGCTTCACTGAAAAAAGTGAACATCTCTTTGTTGAGCCTTTGAAATGTGTTTCAGAGGAGCTTTATACATTAATGTATTGTGTGGAAGGAATTGTGTGATGAAATCTCGGTGTGTGCTGGAACATGTGGTGGTTGCTGTGCTGGTGCTTCTCCACCAGCCTTATCCACAGGTGCATGCCTTAGCACCATGTATGTCCTGGGACCAGGAGGCTCAAGTGGCCCAGCAGGCAGCTGAGAGAACCCTGCAGTGAAAGGTCATTTGATGGGACAGTGCTGCTTGTTCCATCACAAGGCTGCTTGCACAGCCACTCTGAGGCAGAACACGTGAGTTTTGGTCATCTGATGGATGTAACCGTAATTCTGAAGAGTGACATGTTTATACCTTTGGAATATTGGTGTAAGTGGCTGATACCTAGAAAAAAGCTTTGGTCCTAATACTTTTAAGGTTTCCATAGCATGGTAGTTGTCAGTATGGACATACCTTTGCTAGGTTTTGATTTATGTTTGTTTTAGTTAAATTCAACTTGTATATAATAAGAACTGTGACATGAATTAATTTGAGCATCAGAAACAAAACTTTGACAAGATGTGTTTACAACATGAAACTACTTTCTATAGCTTAGCAATAAAATTGTCGGGAGTAACTACTTACTGCCTTGTTAATATTTTTGTCTCATAAACATCCATGGGTGGTACAGGTGAATTTAAATGGCAGTTACATATTTTATTTTCATACATAATTTTAAATTTTTTTCTCTTACTTTTTCGGATATAGTGCATTTTAAGCATTAACCTAGCATAAATCAGTAATGCCACCTAAAGAAGATGCAGTAGTCCTTCTCTGGCCTCTCATTCCCAACTCTAGTGTGCTTCAGAAGGAAATGTTGATGTAATTGTATGATGAAAACCAATAGTAAGGTATTTTTTAGCCAGGCCAATTCACTACTGCTTGAACAGCTGTACTCCCCCACAAAGACAAGGAATGGGACACCGTGGCTTGGGGCAAAGACAGGACTCCGGCTTTTTTGATGTTTCTGGCATAGGTTGGTTTAAAGAAACTAATGATCATTAATCTGTTTTACGCAGCGTGAATAGGTACACCAGGGATTATTTTTATTTTTCTACTGCCACATGATTTTCCACATGAGGAATAAAATGTGGAAGAGCAACATTGATGTTCATGTATGTTGTAACACATCACAGATACTTTTTGTTGCAGTACTTCCTAGAAACTCTGCAAATATTAAAAAATGGGTTTATTGCTGGTAATCCTGTGTGTTCCTTACAAAACTTTCATGCTTAATCTATTAGGTATTTACTTGGTTGTTAAGTGTGTTCTGCTTAGAACATAGTCTGTAAAGAAATAAAGAATTTTTTTTTGTAAGTTTTGTAGGACATGCTCTCACCAAATAATTCTCCTTTAAAAGAGATCAGACCCTTAATGTAAGTGTCCAGCACTGTGGTAATCTCCCACCTTTTAAAATGTTTACCTCCCCATATGATACTTTTTCTCCTTCCCCTATTATTTTGTTATTCATTGTCAGTAAGTATATAGCTATTTCACGTTCAGTAAAGGTCAGCTGATTCAGCAGATATAAGGGAATACCAGGAACCTATACTACATTGGTTGCCTAGCAAAAGGCAAATAAATTATTGGTAGTCAATAAAATAACTTTTGATGTTACAAACTTACATGAATCTGACTTCTTGACTACTTTGAGGTGTTATCCTGCCAGACACAAGGAGGCAGGCTATGATAAAAAAAAAAATTCTGGCCTGTAATAACTGAAGAAATTATATCTCTGTGGCATAGACAATTTGACTCAGAAGTTATTTTTTTAACAATTGCGAGGTTTGAGAGGTAACTCTGTCTTCCAAAATCTAGTTTAGAGTTTAAAGCAATATTTTTCTTAATGGCGGCTGTTACAGGCTTTCAGTTGTGTTGTTAAGCTCTTTGCAAAGATGGCTAGTAGTTTAATTTAGACTTATGTACTTACTGGACATTGATGTTCTGTTTCAAAAGTACTGAGAGAATGCCAGTGAGTTGCCAGAAAAGAACGGCTCTTTCATTATATATAACACACAAACACACGACAGTGTCTGGATATCCAGTGAATGCAACATGAGAAATGATGATTCTAGTAACTTCCGAAAAGCAGAGCTGTCATGATTTTTGCTTTGCAGTCAACTAAACATCAGAAAACATTCATGTGAGATCAGTAGATTTGATCTGTTTAAAAAAGGAGTGAAAAAATCTTCAATTTTTAGATTCTTGAGATGGAAAAGCACCACAGAAATGCTTCTGGAGGATCTTACTATTGTGTTTACATTTCTGGTTTTGTGAGATCAAGCAGGAGAGAAAAAGCAAAAGAGACAATTTTTTTTTTCCTACAGCTAGTTGACAACCTCTTGAATCGAAAGATTTCCAGGGCATGAAATGGTCTTCTTCCAGTTTAAGCTAAATTGAAGGGTATTCCACAGGAGTGCTTCAGATTTCTGCTGTAATCACTGCAAACTGTTTTATCCTTATGACTTGACCATAACTAATCCAGGGTAGTTCCCTTCTCCTCCTTTCACTTTCTAGAAGTCTCAATTGCTATAAATCCTTCATATAATGTAGTTTTTTAATTAGAAATATTTCATTTTCTTTATTAGACTGTAGAGACAAGCTTTTAAAAACGGTGGTAGTTTAAATACTCTAAAAAAGCTTAGAAGCCTATGAATTCCACATCCGCATCTCTTACTCATATTTTACAAGACCAAAATTAGTCCTGAAGTACAGTAGTGCAGAGTACAGATTCATGTCCTAGAATTCGTAATAGATATTGCTAGATTATTTGTTTTGTCATCTAACCTTAATAGGTTTCACCTATTTAGTTTGTTTACAAGTTGCTATTACTCAAATAAAAAGGAATTGTAATATAACTTTCTGTAACTGTCAGGAATCGTAAGAGAAGTTTTACTTGGGATCATTTTGACTTGGCAAAATTTGTCCAGCATGTAAAGTAACCCTGAATTATACTATTATCAGTCCATTTTCCTTGGTAAGATTTAGAATACTGTAAAAGAATCTGAGAGGACAAAGGGAACATGATCCTATCCATTTTTTGTTATGAGTTTCTTAATTAAATTTTGTCGTCTTCATTCCCCTCACTTTTCCGTAATTTTTTTTTTCACCTTAAGCTAATTTTACTTGAAAATAAGTATTTAAAAGTAATTTGTTTTCTCTGGAATATTTCAGATTTTGAATTGATGCTGCCAGTTTAATACCTTGTCTCTTGCCAGCTTCCTTCAGCATCAAATAACAAAGAGGTTGTATAAGGTCCTTCAAAATTTGTTTGTCAGTACTGTTAAATTTTAAAAGTCTTTGGATTCAATCAACTTGGACTTAGCCATGTAGAAATACCACATATTTATAACCTGCACACAGAAATTGCATGATTGAAATATGACACATAAATGTTCGTAAAGCAAGACTAATTAATTTTTATATGAAAATATGTTTCCAGTAGTTTGGGATTTCAGTAGAATCCAATTTAATGTCTTGGTGTCCCTTGCTTCCCACATTTGTATTCCAGCTGTTGGCTTCCTGTATCAAGTAGTTAACAAATGTTTTGTTGTCAGTGGTTTGACAAAGGGAAGAGGAAGGTGTAGAATATAGATGAGTAATAAATTGTGGCCTGAAAAAGCTTTCATTCTTCAATCAGAATCAAAATATAGGTAAAGTTTATTGCAATGTTGTTACTATTTTATGTCAGTTTGTTACTATCAAATGTCAAAAATATTACAGTCGCTAATAATTTTTTTGTGTGTGCTAGGGAATTAAATATTCACAGGGAAAAAGAAATATAATCTTTTGATCCTGTTAGACAAGGAACAAGAAAGATGGATACGAGGACAGCATTTAGAAGATAGAATCAATGTATTGTGCATGCTTGCTAGCTGGAACTTGTGTTCTCCAGTATTTTTTACTTGGCACAGAGTTAGTTTAAAATAGGAGTGAGGGGAGTTTCAGTTGTTATCCAAACATAAATCTGGAGTAGCTTAATGTGTATGACGAATGAATGCCTGGCACATATGAAAGACAAAATACTTGCTCTGAAATTGTGCTGTGTATTAGCAAAGGAAAAATAACATTGTATTGCGTGACATAAATGAAGGCAAAAAAGTTTCTGTAAAGTTCACTGGATAATTCCATCCAGCACACCCACACTTAGTATTTACTGACCAAAGATTATGGGCAGCAAATCAAGATGTGTATTTTGCAGTTGTCTTGGCAAAACATTTTTGTGAAAATGATTACTTGCCAAGTCCTTATGAATTTGAAGATAAATGTCCTGTCTGCAAACTGAGAGCAAACTCTCTTTTAGTTAATAATTGGCAAAACAGTTCTGTCTTTGTGTGTAAAACTACCAGTGCCTTTAGCTCTGCTTCTAATATTCATTAATATTTAGGCATTAGCTCTGTATAGCCTCTTTTAGCTATTTAGTGCTTTATTTTATGCACATATTACTGTTGTTGGCCACATAAAAGCCTTTTTTCTACTTGATTTGGATAAAGGGGGCAAAAAATAGTTGTATGTTATTAAGCTAAGTGCATAAAACAAGAGAAAAAGGAATAATATAAGTCATCTATTGGTTTCCAGGTATTCCAGGGGTTCATCAGAAATAGTGAAGAGAGATGAGAATTACAGGTCACTTAATTCCAAGACTGACTATTTCATATACTCCATTTAGGCTTTGAAAACTCGAAAACTTGCAACTACCACGTGTGGGTTTAGTTGTCTTTTTACATCAGCATTTTCAGAAGCTTGGTTTTTCACAGAGGAATTTTTTTATCAAAAGTTACTAAGCAAATGGCTCATTTAAGTCTCGTTGTGTAGACATTGTTTTCTGTGTATGAGAAGTTCTGAAGAGAAAACTGAAATAATTTTTATTTAAAATGCTGTCTCAAGTGTGGTATCTTATAAGTTAAAATAATGCATTTGTAATACAGAACACTAAGAGGATTTCTTTCTGTGGTGTCCATACTGTTCAGGAGATTAACTTCCACTTACTAAAAGTTGAACCACTTCCATTAAAGCAAAAATTTTGTGACTTAGCAAGCAAAGTACAAATACTACTTTTGCAATATTACAGAAACCAAAACAACTGT
The DNA here is from genome assembly GCA_035583185.1 of Anabacerthia variegaticeps. Lineage (NCBI taxonomy): Eukaryota > Metazoa > Chordata > Aves > Passeriformes > Furnariidae > Anabacerthia > Anabacerthia variegaticeps. The sequence continues at coordinate 51,811,307 of JAWWEW010000112.1, forward strand.
ATTTAAAGGAATGTAAATAATTACTCTTTTCTTTTACATATGGGGGTGAAGGGGCAGCTGAAGTCTTCATTGTTGACTTTCTCAGCAGAGATGTTGCGGGTGGTAAAGCTTTAGCCTCTTGCTTGTGAGTTATTTGCTACTGAGACTACCTGTCAACATAAACATGGAGGACAGTTCTTTGACCATTAATTTCCAGTTTAAAATTTGACTGATGATATGAACATGGGAAAGTTACATTTTGTGCATTGCTGCTGCAAATTTAGTAGTTAATGCCCATTTGCGGCAAGTTAGACAGGAAAAGGGCATTAACAGATTTCCTTCACTATGCAAACATAGTTTTGAGTTACTATCATGTACCTTTACCATAAGTAATACTTGTGTGATGAAGTACACACAAAAGCAAAAGACAAGCTAGAGATTTGTAACACTTTAATTGGCAAAGATAATAGTATCAAAACCAACACAGTCTTACAGATGACCTTCACAGAATACCTGGAACGTTTCAAAATTAGAGAGACCAGAGAGGATTGCAAAAGACTCAGACATGGAAAAATTTGCATTTGGAAATAAATTAAGATTCTTTGCCTTAAAAATATGATATAATAATACTCAAGAATGGAAAGAGTAAAACTAGCAGACACTTTTTCTGTTGTCAACAATAAGGCAAGACATTGCTTACTGCTTTCAGATTCACTCACATATTACTCTTCATACAGATAATTTGAAAAGCAAAATTTTTAAAGATTAAAATAATATTATTTTTATGTCAATAGTGTCTTTAAAAGTAAATACCAAATTAGTTCCTCCTATTTTGTTTCTGTCCCTAGAAATCTCTCATTCTTTCAGTTTTTCAAGTATTTCACATGCTGTTTGCTTGATTAGTGATTATTGACAGAGGTTTTCAATCCCAAAGCCCTACTATTTCTTAGAGCAGCACTGAGTAAAGCAGTAAATGTGTCTAAATATACTTAAAAACATTTTGTTTGGCAATGGTGAGATTCAGACTGGAGAGTGTACTTTTTCTTCTGTATCTTCAGTTCATCAACTGAAACTGATGTTTGTGAAGATTTTGACTGGTAGAGTATGGTTTGCATTTTCTAGCCTTCAAGTTGCCTCATCCTGCATTGCAATCAGGTGGTTTTATCAATAGTGTGTGAGCCAAGACTACCTTTTGGTACAGAATGCAACTGGTAGTGATGCTCTCTCAATAGTAGTTTTCACAGATATTGTGCTCTTTCTTGGCACCTTTACTTGAGAAAGAAGGAATAGCTTTTGCCTTTATCTCAATGGCTGCCTCATTAGAGGCCTGTCTGGACAGGTTTGTTACGCCATAGTTCTCCTTTCAAACTGTATGTGAAGAAGGGAGTATGCAAAAATTCCGGACTTCAAAAGTTCTTAAAGATCACAGTAGACTCTCTTCTTGCAATAACTTAAGTGTACTTTCACCTTTTACCAGATAGTAAGATCTTTCAGGAAATCTCCTTTGCAATGTATATAGGCATTGGTACAAATCAGGATTTGGTGGCTAAACATGGGAACTGTCTCGTGGTTGATTGTGGTACAGAGACGTAATTGCTGTGACAGGTGGAACGCATCCATTGTTACCTCAGGTGACGTTAACAGTCTCTGTATAGGCTGTCTCTGTTCTTAGTATCTGTAGTGCTGCTGTTGCTGGAGCACCTTCATGTTTTTTTGACAGTACTTTGGATAATAGTCCTTTAATCTTGAATGATCTAAGGATTCTTGGACACCTTGGTCCCAGAATCTTTTGTTGGAAGGAAAGTAATGTTGGTATGAAACACTGTTTGATGTCACTCACAGTGTAAAGTTATACATGGACAAGAAAAACATGTTTCTTAACTGTAACTATTGTTCTGTGACCTGTGTGTTCATGACTTGTTCTTATGCGTTTGTTCACAGAAGTGCCTGAAGGAGTCTAAAAGTTTTTCTCAGCCTCTGAAATACTAAGAGGGGAAAGGGCTGGCTTCTCAGCACTGCCTACAAAGCATACAGATGTCACAGTCCTGTAAATACATCCCTTTGGATACTAGTGAGAAAAAAAATTATCTTGCTTTCACTATTTAAAGGGATATATTTGCAAAGAGTGTGAAAAAAAAAGCCCCACATATAGGTAACACAAATAACAGTTAAAAATCAGGAGACCTTTTAGTTATTAAACATCCTCGAGACTAAAGACATTTGCAAGATCCATTATATGAAAACAGAGTTCTTTTTATGTAAATGAGTTCTGGAATAGATCTGAGGATGCATACTTCAGTAAGAAAGATAAATCTACATCCAGTAATGACCAAGGGTATTCTGAATTTGTCACCCTAATGCATATCAGTCTAAAATTAATTTATTTGCCTCTGAAAATAGTTGATACTTCCATCCATCAATTGATCTAGATGGCTCATAGGTTTAGCTACACTTACATTAATTCTTAAATTTTATAGTATTAAATTATACAATTAAATATGTCCAGGGGAGCTTATAGTTAAGTATTTACTTAAAAAACAATTTAATTGAAGACTGAACTTTAACTCCTTATCATGTGATGATGGTATTTTAATTGATGACAGACTTAAATTAATTTTAGTGCCTTAGCTTCAAATCTCTGTATCTTTCTGTGTTTGGATTTCTTTGAAACCTAATTTCAACTTTATATGTGGTGGTTTCATAATGTTTAATATTAACATGTCAGCGTGCTGAACGTAAATAAGGTAGGCTTAAGAGTACCTATCAGTCACTAGCTTAATATTAATGTTGTCACTTGATGAAACCTACATAGCCTAGAAAGTGTCTTGTAGGACTCCCTTGAAGGTCAGGAGTGAGAGTGGAATGATTTTTCTGTAGAAAATGTTCTGCATTTGATTACTGAGGTTTTCTGTCCATTTTCCCTTCTCTGTACATGTTAATCCTACTAAATAATAGTAGCTTGGGTTTGCCCCCAGTTTCATGAAACCTATAAACTTCTGCCATGTGTAAATCTAAAATTCACAGATTTTTCAGTAGTAAAAAGATAATATTTAATCAGAAGATGTTAATTATTCATTTTCAAGATCATATTAAAAACTGGCAGCTTGCAGGTAAAATTTGATAAAATCATCTTGTTTTCTTTAAAGGTCAGGTTTGTGTCTTGAGTCTTTTGATGCTATGTACATGGAGATAATAGGTGCTTAATTCCATTTGTTAGAGTGGTGTTTTAAAGCTAACTGGTTCCTGCTACATGAAGTTCCAGTTTTTGAGATATATCCATACAGTCTCTCAAATCAACTTGAAATTTCTGTTGGAGAAGTTGCAAGCAAGGGTGATGATAATTTACAAAATCACCTAATACTGCATAATAGTGATACAAACATCAATTTTAAATCAACAGTAATAGTGATTGGGGAATATAAAGCATAAATCTCACAAAAATGTCTCCTAGTATCTTTGCAAGACCAAGTATATCCTGATTTTGCTGTCATTGCTCACTAGTACTGATGTCAGTACTTTCTGAAGTTATGAGTTTGTCTTTCAGATGTGTGTGGGGGCATTGCTTTGTTTGCTAATGGGTTTTGCCTCAGATAATCACTTTCGGTGTTTTTTGTGTCTTTTATCATTTCAAGGTCGTTTGTATGCAATGCAAACAGGGATGAAGATTGATAGTAAAACCCCAGAATGCCGTAAATTTTTATCCAAACTTATGGATCAGTTGGAAGCTGTAAGTAGAATTTATTGCTCTTCTCTAAAAAGATTCATGATATAACTTTAATTTTTATTTAAGCTTCGGCAAATAAGGTTTCTTCTCTGTCATTAGTCATTGATGCAACTATTCTGTATGCAGGCACATTGTATGAATAAAAGTTGTATGTAATAAATTGGCAGAAGGATTGGAAGGAGATAAAGCTGTATGTGTGTATGTATGCATGCAAAAACATAGCTGAAATTTTGCCATAAGGTTTTGTGTAGTTAACGAGAATTATGATACTTTATTCTCATGACAAATGGTAATTCATGATGAAATAAATACAGGTGTTCTAGAAGACTTTTTTTAATGGATTTACCTTTGATTCCTTGAAGTCTGTGAGAGTTATTTTCACTGCTGTAGGACTCGCTAGGCTAGTCCTTGGATGCTTTTGAAATTTTTGACCTAAACTGTTTTACCCAGGAAGTTTTTTAAATATACTATAAAAGATAAAGATACTTCTGATCCTATCCTCTGTTAGAGATTGGAGGTTTTATACTATGAATTTTTGTAAGCACAGTCTAATCTGTGTGAATAAGAGATGGCTGTCCCGTGCTATTTTGAATGGACCGGATACTATTAAAAAGCCTTAAGCAGAACAGATTTAGACAAAGAAAGGTAAAGTCATTGTACAAATGGTCAGTTTAAATTCAATAAGCTGTTTATGCTAATACCTTGTAGTTTTCAATATTCGCAAAGGAAGAAGTGTGTGGATTTTAAGTACTCATTTGGAAGCAGAAAGTAATGTTGAAAAATAAAGCAGCAGTTCTTTTTGTGTTCACTATTAGTAACTCCATCCAAAATCTAGCCATAGCAATGCCTTAAGAGTTTGCGTGAAACTAGTACTAGCCTTCAGTTGTCAAAGATGGATGCCTTATCCGTGGAAGTATTCAAGGCCAGATTGGATGGGTCCTGAGCAACTTCATCTAGTAAATGGCATCCCTACCCATGGTAGGGGGATTTGGAACTAGATGATACTTAAGGTCCCTTCCAATCCAAACCATTCTATGATTCTGTGATTCTTCAGAAAAAAAAAAACCAAACAGAAACACATGAACTATTTGTCTTTTTTTGTCATACCTTCTGCTTCTTGGTATGTTTTATCACTGATTTTTAGCAATGTAAAATTCAGTGTACAGTGAGTTCTTGGTATGTTATTTCATTAGATTTTGACACCCTTAATGGGCCTGGTTTTCAGAGAGGGAGAGAGGTGGAAGGAGAGGTGAGATTAAAACTCCAGAAGATTTTACTCTTCGTTTCCTAAGGATTGTTGATATTTGTTGGATCCCTTGTGGTACTGAAACAGTTAATCTGTCTGCAGCGTTCAGTTACCCCTTCTGTTTCAAAGTTAGAAAGACTAGAAAAGCAGCAAAAATCCATGCTTTCATCTTTCATTTAGCATTTCATGGTAAGATTGTCTGTGTGATAACTGATGCACAGTTATTCAGGGTTCTTCTACGTATCCAAGTGGTGGAAGGATGGAGAGGGCACCTCTAAGCACCATTAACCAAATGTAGTACAGATGCTTTGTGGGCTGGGAAGCTTGGGTTTATGGGAAAGTTGGACTTCTGCAGTAATTTTATTAGCAGCTGGTTTTGGTCTGCCCTTAACCACAAGGGGGCACAAAGAGGCACTGCTGAGCTGTGCTTTCACGTGTCGCCACAATTGGGTATTTTAGAGGTTAAGACAGAAGCTTGCAAACAATCCTGAGCTTCATAGTAGCAAAGACTAGAACAGCATAGATATGGCTGGAAATTATGAGTTAGATGTGTTCTTTGCAAGAAACGTCATATTCCAAAAATGTGAATTAAACGCTGATTTTGTATCCAAAATGCATGTTTCCCTCAGAAATGTTTTTATGTAAGACTGTGTTGTTTTGCTTTTCCAATACATAACTGTTTCATTTAAATGTTTGGGGTTTATTTGTAAATTTAAACCTAAATGGCTTGATCTTCAGGTTCAAATTTTGAATCAGCATTTAAAACACCACTACTGCTTTATTGAATCACAGATTGTCTGAAGGGTAATTTCAAAAGTAAATAACTTGGTTAACTTTAATATTTTTACAAGTATATATAACAGTGTCAGTTGTGTGTTTAAAATAATCTCCATTGAGCATCGGATCAAGTATAGTAATATGTTATTTTCTGAGAGTAAGGTCTATAGATAGACTGGGGAAATACATTTGTATTCTTCCAGAGTTAGCATCAGTGTTTCATTTCAGATACATATCTTTCAATTTACAAATTGTGGTACTCTTACAAGAACACTACACTTTGTAAAACAAATGCTTTTTGAAAACTACATAGAGTAGGTTGACAAAAGCCTCTGAATTTAAAATTCTGTTTGGAAAGCTGATGTTTCACTACTGAAATCAAGTAACTTTTCTGGCAACATTCTATGTCTTAAAAAGTTGGCAGCAATCTACGAAATATGGAAATGCAGCCTGCATGATTAAATTTTCTTCACACGCACAGTGAAAAATAGCTACCATTCAGAGGTTGTTTTTAAATCTTTTGGCAAAATAAAAGGTGCAGGTTAGTATCATGCAGTGTTCCTGTTTTTGTTCTCTAAGGATAACCTGAGATTTCCTTATGTGCAAACAGTAACTCTATTCAGAAGCTGTAAATCCACCTGTTGTAACTGTTAGAGGGTTGTTTGTTTTACTGATTTTTATTAGGAAACCTGAGGATTTTTGTACTCTAACATCTTTGAAAAGAGATCTTGAATTTAAATACACTGCTTACACAGAAAATTCCAGTAAATCCATAGGTCACTAGACCGGTCAGGGTAGGGCTGAGACACTTTGGAAGATTTAGTGGACTGCAGTGAAATAACCTTTACAAGAGGAAAGATACATGATCGCTCTGATTACAACACCTTTATAAAGCATGTGTTACTTTACCAGTTGAACTGTGTTGAATCCTGACACAGGCTTCAGACTGCCTGGTCTTTTGGATATTAAGGGGAAAAATATCTGTAGCTCTTCTTTCACAATATTGTAGTTGAGCTTATTTTTAATTTCGGGAGAGTTTTGGTGGTTTTAAAAAATATTTTGTGATTGAAGATTCAGAGCTGCTTACTTGTAATGTTTTTCTGTCCAAAAGATTGTGCTTTCTCTTTTGCATGCTGCTTTTAGCATTTGTTTTGTTAGAAGCTGGAAATCTGTACAACGAAGTGTATGTTCTTTCTTTCTAAATAGTACTTGTCTTTGTTTAAGTCAGCAAGTTCATTTTTTGCTTGCAGAATTGCTAGGGTCTAATAAAGTAATTAATGTATTTTTCTAACATTTTTCAGATGAAAAAGCAATTTGGTGATAATGAAGCAATTACTCAGGAAATTGTTGGTTCTGCTCATGTGGAGAACTATGCTTTGAAAATGTTTTTATATGCAGACAATGAAGACAGAGCTGGGCAATTTCATAAGTAGGTGAAAATCTTTGGGTTTCTTATCTGAATTGAGGTACTGGCCAGGGAATGTGAATATCCAAACTCTTTTTAGTTTGATTGGAAACAAGAATTGGACTTTAAAGCATTCCTTTCTCTTTTAGAAAACTTGATTTTTTGGTACTTGTATATCTCTTAAATTCACTCATTGGCTGTTATTGTCCTTATATTCCCTAAGAGGTTGCTTACCTGCTGGCAAGCCTTCGAAAACCACAGGCTAATACTGTGCTTTATTTACATCAAGCATCTTATAGCTTCTACTGACCAATGGTAGTAAAATAGTTGTGATGACCCATTATATGGTTTGGTTTACAGCAATTACTACAGCATGTTGATGTATTTTTCTAAGCTAATATAGGATTTACTATGTCCTACATGAAACATTCCAAATTAGAATCTAAGTGCAGAACACATGACAAGTTTTAAAAATACTGAACACCTGCCACATAGTAATCAAGAGACTAATCAATATATTGCTATATTTAAACATTGTGAAGAGATTCTGTAACATCAGATTAAAAGACAAAAAAAAAAAAGTGGTATTTGGCTTGAAACAAGCCAGTATGATCTAAAATGACAACTTGTAAAATGTGAGTCTGAGAGACTGATGGTACCAAGTTACTGAATTGGTTTCTTTTTTACAGAAACATGATAAAGTCCTTTTATACTGCAAGTCTCCTGATAGATGTTCTAACAGTATTTGGGGAGCTCTCTGAAGAGGTAAGTATTATGCATATGAGTGTGTTATCTGCTTGTTTTTCCTAGCATAGATGTTGCTTTTATAATTTGTGAATATGATTTTCAAAGAACGTGCGTTCTAATTGTGTAGTTAAATACTTGTTAGTAAGTCATAAAGAATTGTGCTAAGTATTTAAATCATATGTGAAATATTAAGCAACTATTATCTGTTAGAAGATGTTTCATGACAAGTATCAGTTAAAAATTCAAAGTTTGACTATTACTCTGGGACACATAGCATTGCATTGAGCAAGTGCGAATGCTTATAGGGAAAAATGATTGTTGAAAAATAAAAGTTCCTAGCTTTTTCTGCCTTCCCTTTTTTCCATGCTCTGCTTGGAATTCATAGACTGTATGTACTGTATGTAAATCCCCAACTGATGTGTGCCTATTGTGCAGTCGTACTTCCTCAGTTTAAAATGTAAATATTGGAAGGAGGGTAAAAGAATTATCTTAACAGTGGTGCACTTTGTGTATACTGTGGGGTGTAAGTGTAGATATTAAAGATAGGTCTTGCCCAAGAGAAATGCTTGGCCAAGACTCCTTCCAAGATTCTCAATCTTCCATAGCCTGAGACTATACCAATCTAACATTTTCATTTATCAAGAGGCATATCTTTCATGTGTCCTCTTAAAATTGGCTGCTCTGCACCCTGACATCCTTTACTATACCAAATATAGTAACTATATCAAATAATAGCATTTTCTAGAGCCAGAGAGTGAAAGCAGGTTGAATTGGACTGAAGAAAGAGTCATCTTAGGCCGTAGGAAACCAGTGCGCAGGACAGTGGACTGATTCGGGTGACTCAGAGGTCCTAAAGCAATCCTGCCTTGTAGATAGAAGAAATTTTTATAAATGTCAGTGTGGAATGCTAGTAGTGGTGTGTTTACTACTGTGTGTCAGAGTTTTTTGTGGTTGATGCTGAAAGGACAGAAATGCTTTGTAACTGGAAAGAAGCAGAATTCTCTCATTTTATTTAATCAGTGAAGACAATAAAAGCGAGTGTACCAGAAATACAGTAAAAGGTTTGCACTTGTGTATAGCTTCATTACATTTCAACAGTTTCCTTATCTAGTTTCACATGAAGGAATGATGGGGTAGTATGGCATGACTGTTTCAGACTTTTGTAAAAACTTCTCTTCTGGAAAATGTGTTTTGCAAGACACAGTTTCCATGAGGTCAGTAGGAAGCTGTTTGATAGTAGCATTCTTTTCATTTACCTCAGTAGTAACATTGAATCAGTCGGGCTGCCTTCCGAAAAGGGACAGCAGCGCATATTAAAAACAAACCAAAAGCAACAGAATTTTGCTTCTCAGCTCTGAAATTACAAGCTTTGCAGTTGGGATGCATGACAGACATGACACTTGTTCCCTTCTCTCTCCATCCAGCATTTTGGGTGAAGGGGTTGGAGAATGCTTGGCCTATTCTTAAATACTCTCTTCCTGGGGCACCACCAGCCTGGCCAAGGTCTCAGCTGTGTCCGCAGTGGGTCGGCTGGAGCTGGTTGTATCTGACAAGGGGGCAGCCCAGGCCTCTCTTCACAGACGCCACCACTGTCGCCTCATGTTGCCAGAAGCTGGGCATGGACACCCAATTAAATATCATCTTCACATTTTATCAATAAATAATTGCCATATTAGAACAAAAGGGAGATGTACAGCCTGTTAAATATTGCATAAGAATTTTTCTAAAAGTGCTGTACTCTGAATGTGTATTTCTTCATTTTGGGGCCCCTAGTGTGTTTGTTAATAATAAAGGAATTTAATCTCTAACACTGACTGATCAGAAATGATTATTAAAAGAAAGTATTTAATAGAAAGCCGGGTTTTCCAGTTGTTTCTGAGGTATAGTGAATGCATTTTGATAAATCTATCATGAGGATAGGCTTTTTTCTGGAGGACATCTTACTTCCAAAAATGAAGACTGTATCTCATGGGCTTCATTAGCATCCTGCTGGATACAATGTATTAAGTATGAGCAAGGGAGCTTTTGGAGGTACCCTTTGTATTGTGTCTCTACCCTGTTCTAGCTGACAGTGCAATAGGCTTTGTGAAGTATAGTATTGAATGTCATTTTATCAGTTCTCAGAAACTTTGGATTTAATTTCAACCAGGATTTCTAAAGAGAGATCACTCTGTAAACCTCAGTTTTCAAATCACTTTACCTGTAATTGTTAGTGTGGAAATTTGAGTTCACCAGCACCTTGCAGGTGGTGATGTTGATGTGAAGCATGCTATCACAACCTGCATTGTTCATTTGGCCAGTTTATTCCACTCATCCTTCTACATTTCTCATCTCTGTTTATATTCAGCCTTGTTCCTTGAGATATACTACCTCATAACTGTCAGAACCAGTCGTTTCTCATATCACTTTTGACAAAATAATTGATTTGCATAATCGGTTTAAGACTTATTGTGACAATTGAGAACTCTTCCTGGATTCAGTAAACACTGTTGTAACAGTCCCAGGAGATATAAAGTGGCCAATCTTCATTTCATGTTTTGACGTGTTAAAGGTTGTACCAGGAACAGTAAAGTATGTTTGAAAAAATAAAATGCAGAATCTCAAAGTAGTTAAGATTCTGGCATTTGTTTCAATCACTCATGTTTTCTGAAAAGAAGAATTTATGAAAACCCAGGTGAAATGCTTTTCGTCAATTTCTTTTTCCCAGGAACTGAAAATAGTGAAAAATCATGTTGATTTTTTTCAATTCAAGGTGTTACCACGGAAATGAAATCAGAAAGGCAAGCAGCCACTTTGCTTCTCACTGCTGTTACTTCATACTGACACCATTTCAGAAGAGAAGTGTTGGCAAAAAAATATATTGATTATCAGTATAATTATTTTTAAAGGCATAGTATTTTTTCTAATAACTGAACTATTAAACTTGTCATTAGCAGTTAATTTAAACTTGCAAAAAATGGTCCATCTGAATTTTAGCTATGCTGTTAAGATATTAGATCAAAATGTTGTATGTCTTAGAATATCCCAAACAAATCACATTAATCTGCATTTACATCAGCCTTTCTATATTCATGCTTTTAAATAAATTTTTAAAGTTTCAAATAATGTAATTAGAAACTATTTTATATTACTGATCAGCAGCAGTAACATTTTAAGTTTCAGGTATTTAAATCTTAAGTAAATAGTTGTCTTAAGTTCATGGAGATGGGAAGCTTTCATCATCATTTTGCATCAGTAATTACTACACAGTGCTCTGCCTTTCATGATAGATGGTCTTGTTACAATTTACTTCCTTTTCCTGACATGCTGCACTCATTGAAGATCTCCACATTTTTCTTCCATGCTGAGATCCTGTTAGAGCTGTTTGGCTTTTTTTAAATTCACCTATTAATTTCACACATGTTTATCTTTAAAGGGGTGTCAAATGACAGAAGAGAAAGCAGTTTAGTTTTATAATCTTCTCTCAAGGTGGAAAACATGTTTATGTTTCTGTTTTCAATGCATTAATTCGCAGAAGTGAGTGATTAAAATGACTGGCTTCTTCCCTTCCCAGAACGCCCAGCACAGGAAGTATGCCAGGTGGAAGGCAGCGTACATTCATAACTGCTTAAAGAATGGAGAGACTCCTCAGCCTGGCCCCATTGGGATGGAAGGAGAGAGTTTCGGTATGTGTTTCCCTTTTATTTTCAAAAGACCAGAGGGCTGTGCCAAGACAGAAATGGATGGTGTGCACAGTTCTTCAGGGAGCGCCCCACAGGAAGCACAGCTTCCCAATTTAATGTTTCTTTCACAATGGGCCACCTTCTACTTTTTCTTTTCAGCTTCTCCTACTGTTATTTTTATTGGACCTTACTGTTTGACTGACTTACTAAATAAAATATTTTTTTTCTTTGTAGTGGAGATTATTATTTTGAATACAGCATTGTCAGCTTTGGGCCAGAACCATGTCTCCCTTTATTAATAACCACACTCCTTCTTTTAAATCTGCTCTGTAGTTATGATCCCTTTGCCAGTTTACCCTCTCTCAGAAGTTATATAGGAGTTGAAAATAAACTGATCATAGGTGAATTTGGCTTCAAAGCAAACACCTGATTGTTAGACAACCCCTTTCTCCCTGTATAATAATGTTTCAAAACAGATTTATGGCCTACTCTTTTTTAATGGGATTTCCTCCCTGTTTCTCACTCATTCCCCTTATCCTCATGTTTTCTGTTCCCTGTGGTCCTCTGGTTATCTGAGCAGAATTTCTTGAAGCTACCTCCTTAACTGTTAGATAAAGTGGGGGTTTCCAAGGACATCCACTTAACTAAAATGAATGTTTATCAGAACAGACTGTTTTAAACCTCTCAAACGGTAACTTTATTGTCTTGTGTTTCATATGCTCAGGGCTGTCTAAACTGCTGCTAATTTGAAAGACCTGGATCTTCAGCATGAAACTTTAGGGACATTCAAAACTTCCTTATTTACAGCTTTTTAAAGACAGACACACCACTATAAGCAGAAATGAACTAGCCTCTCAATAAAGTAACAGAACACATACCAAGCAGACTCTCTCTTACAGGTGAACATAGATCACATCCTAATCCCTTCTGAGAAAGAAGCTCTGTCCTCTTATGTGTATACTTACTAAAAGTAACAAAGAATCAAATCGAAGTTCCTGTATTATTTCTGAACTTTATAAATGTTACCCTATTTCTAAAGTATGGATCCACCAACTTCACAGATATGTGCGTGTTTTTGTGAAGTCAAATTAAATCATGTGCAACACTTTCTTGGTTAAACTGCTAAAACAGAAAAAAGTATTACTGTTGTGTGTGTAAACTGATCATGCTTTTCAATTATTGATTAAAGCAAAATATATGCAAAAATGATTGATTTCTAAAATATATAAAAATAGAAGTTGTATGTAATTTATTCAAGTAACTTTGAAAATGTTTTCACCCATTTACTTTTCCATTGTTTGCAGTTTTTCTATGCTTAATGCTTTGTGGATGTTTAATTCTTTTTGCATTTCACCAATTGCTTTTGATGGTGATCAGTTGTATTAATAAGGAGCCTCTCTTCAGTCAATGCACATTGAATATGAATTTTAAAGGTTAATCTTTAAATGAAATAGGATGTCTTGGGAATGGATATTTTCACTAAGCAGATTAAAACAGACTAATTCTGCACAATGACAGTAACCTCTATAGTTCTTCACATACCTTATGAAACAACTAAGAACATTAAATCGTTGAAATTTTCTTCTGAGCTAGTCTGTGAGACTTTGTGGCTTGAAAAAAGTTCAATGTGAATTATGTCTTAAGCTTGAATTTAGGAATACAAATTTATCTAAATAAAATAAAATCAACAAATCTACAATGCACAAGAGAGAAATCTAACTTGTAGAGTGTAGCATGTATCTAACTAGAGCAACCTTGTAGAGGTGGCTGCTTAAAGTTTTGTGAACCGGTGTATTGATATAGATGATTGAAGTATTTATACTTGCACACACATAAGTACATATATATGTATATATGCATGAAAGTATTTATTTGTTTGTTTCCATTCATTCATGTTTGGGGTCTGTACCTGAGTCTTCAGTAGATTTTGAAGTCTGAACCTGTCACTTCAAATATGTTATGAGTAGGCTTGTAGTTTTCTACACATTAGTTTTCTTTTAAACTATTTTTTATTTTAAAATAATTTTATTTTCTAAAAATGTCAGTGTTAGAAAACTGGTTTCTCTTCTGGTTCTCAAGCTTTTCATCATGTAGTCTCTTATTTTGAGGCTACTTTTTTTTTTCTTTTTTTTTTCTGTTTATCTGTGAAGACAGAGGAGGATGGGCATGACCCATTGTTTCTAGAAAGATTAAAGTGGTGGTCCTTCCAGTAAGGTGTAGCATCCTATTCATTCCCCTTTTCAGCCACTGGCTGTTCCTTTAGCAGATGGCAAATGGGCAGCAGAAGATAAAAAGTGACAAAGTAGCATGGATAAAAACTTAGCTTGCAACCTTTATCAGATCGTGAGCTAAGCATAAGTAGAAGACCGAATATCTTACTTGCTCCTTCCAAGCCCAGTTTCATTTGAGCGTAGGATATTATTTGAAATAGTTGGGTTTTCTATTGTCTTCCAGATGTGAACTGGAGAACATAGCATACAAGGTGAAGTTAAGCGGGTGTAAAGAGGGTTCTTATGGCTGTCTTAATTTATACCTAATGGGAGAGTGTAGAGATCTTAGCCAGACTATTCTTGGACATGCATAAGCAATAGGACAACAGGCAATAGACATGGCTTCCAACACGGAAAATGGGAATTAATTAAAGATAATTTTCATCGTGAACGTGGTCAGATATTGAAAAGAAAGTCCAGGAGAAGTTACAGAATCTCCATGCTTGGAAATATTCAAAACCCAACTGGACACAGTCCTGGACAACTGGCTCTAGCTGACCCTGCGTGAATGAATATAATAATGAGGATAATCTTAAGAGGTCTCTTGCAGCCTCAGCCAGTCTATCCAGAGCAGCATGATCTATGTTAGCGCTTCTATGAGTGAAGAAAGGGACCAGGTAACCTGCAATGCTCCTTCTGCTTTTTTATGATTCTTGAAAATAATCATTCAGTTGTACACAGAAAGGAGAGTCAATTGGTGGAAAAAGGAGAGCGTTTCTGAGTTTCAAATTTAGCCAAAAAACTTTGAGAAGTGACTCTCCACATTGTAATCTCTTATTTCATATGTCCTGGACAGTGTTACATCTAAAAAAAAAAAATTCAGTATGCTGTCAAAATTTTTTTAATGAGAATGTGTAGCAAACATTTTTGCTATTAATTTTTAGTCCTTATAGTGTCTAAAAGTCTGGGTGCCAATTATACTTTCTTTGCACTTTCCTGGATAAAATACTGTTTCTGTATTAGTACTGCAGAAACACTGCAACATAAGTAAATTCAAATATTTGTGAACAAATACTGATTATGATACACTTTGATTTCCAAGCTCCTTGTTTGTTCTTGTTATTCTACCTAAAGACACCCTAGAGACTAAGCACTGGAGTCTTAGCCATTGAAATATCCTCCAGTCTAGGCACAGCTGTATTTGAAGTGAAGCATTACCAAACTAATTTCTTCTTCAACATAAAATCTTTTTCAAGGCAGTTTTCTTAACTGTTGGTGCAGCTGTAGCAGAAGAGACTTATGATGCAATCCAACTGCAAACATCACCGCATCTTTGTCAAATCTCCCATTTGATGATTTAATGGAGAATGCAACATGTGGGAGAACATATTTTGTTATATTGAATGTATTGAATAACTCAGTTAAATACTTTTAGCTTTAAATGAGTTCTCTTTAGTGGTCTGGCTCATAGTGTGGTAAAGCTCACTGTGGTGGTTTAATTTTCTTGGTTTTGGTCTGGGCCTTCTCTGGTAACAAGGTCATAGCTAAGGAAGTATTCCACACCATTCCTTTACATAATCAGGTGTATATAAGACAAGGAGGGGAGGTTCTTCTCTCTCTTCCTTTCGGGTGCTTAGAAAGACAGCAGGTCTCAGTGTGTTGACCTCTCTCTTATCTATGTGAGCTAAGGCCTATCTGAGAGCTGTTGTCCGGAGCCACACGGAGGTGAAGGAACTGTTTTCATGAGGGAAGTTGGTGAGAGTTTATTGTGTTAGTTACTTTATTGAGCTATTCCCTGAGTTTTCGAGTGTGTATATCTGTTTTATTTTTACCCATTTTTGTCTTTTTCTTTTCCTTCCCCTTTCCCCCTTTTCCCTTTTGGGGTTGTTTGGAATTCTTGTTCTGTATATTCATAGTGTTCAGATGTATATAACTGTAATATATGTGAATATATATATATTTTACTACAGTTTTCTTTTAGTACCTTTCTCTTCTCTTTCGAGAGGGGGGAATCTGTGTGGCCAACAGCTGGGTCTGGCAGGGAGCCAACCTAAACCACCACACTCACCTAATTATGTGAAACAAATTGTGACTTTTAAACAACTGCAAAAATACAATTTCTAAGTAAATATTACAAAGTTTTTGCTAATAATCTGTGTGTGCAACTTGTGTAGAAGCTAATTCTTCCTTGGCAGCAACAAATAGGTTCTTTCTTCATTTTATGTATGTGGGATGTAATTGACTTGCTCAAGGCTGCAAAAGAAACTCTTGCAGAAGTGAAAGTAGAATCCAGGCTTTAGTCAAATCCTTTGTATTCGTTGCAGTTCACTACAGGTGGTAGAGTGAATTTGTGAAGACTCTTGCTTTCATTACCAAGTTATGTCTCCATGCAACTTAAAAGGGATGAAAATGCTGAGCGGGCCAAAATTTTAACATCCTTACTGATAGGGACCCTGCAAGATCTGTAATTTTGCAATATCTTTTTTTGTCGCCGTTGAATTTTATGTTGTGTAGAAAAAGATTATTTCTCACTCTTATTTTCTGAGGAATGAAATGAAAAATACTTTTTGATGCTTATTTTGACAGTTAACTCCATAAGTGTAGATGTTCATAATGTTTTACACAACCAAGACAGAAATTTTATGCAAATTAATTTTTATGAGAAGAATCAGTGAAAAAGAGCTTCAGTTCTTGCTTTGTGCATCATGAGAAGAAAAGCAGGATTGTTTAAATGTATGACTGGACCTTCCCCATTCCTGTCTGCTTGCTCATTTTCTTCCTCTCCTAGCAAGTGGAAAAAGTCTGTTTAAACAGAGTGAAGCTAGGTCTCTGAAGCTTGACAAATTACCTTTTTTTTCCAAAGTGTTATTTTTTTTGTGATTCTTGAAAACCATACTGTAACTCTTGGAGGTGTTTTTACAGCAACATAGGCATGCTTTATGCTGTTCTGCTGTTGGATTTATGGATACTTTTGTCAGAATGCCATCATGGAAACCTTAAAATGACATTCTTTATTTATTAATGTAGTTGGAATACAAGTCCTAGAGTACACAGAAGGGTTACTTAGCATTAGCCCTAGGTCATCCAACAAGATTTTATACTAATGGAAAAAAAAATGGAATTATGAAAAAGTTCCTGTATTGTCATGGTATAGCCATAGTAAATACATTAAATGTAATGCTTTCATTGCAATGTGTAATATGTAGTCTACATTTTTATTACAGAATTTCTGAAAACATTAAGAATTCCAACTAGTAGAAAGCACATTGTATGAAAAGTTGATGGATTTTTGAGTTCATTTATCAATGTTGTGGGAAAAAAATAGATTTTTTTTTTGTTGAAAATAGTGTTCCAATAGAACCTTACGTTGTGAATCTTAGAGCAACATCTCAAGCAAAAGAGAAACATTGTGGCAGAATGAGAAAAAAAAAGTTTTCAAATTAAAATTTATAGATTTTAATTCTCTGAACTCATTAAAATTGGGTGTCCAGAGAATTGGAGAAGTCTAGACTCTGTAAAGTTAAAAATTTTGCTAGTCTTAAATTTAGTGTGCTAAGCTGCTGAAGTTAAGTCATAATCGATGCTTCCTTAAGCTAGACAAGGTAATGCCATTAATCCTTGAGAATCCTCTGTTGATAAAAAAGTATCTTTGGATAGTTGGTTATGGGGCCAGGGGTATCAGCCTTATTTCACAAAGTCTTGCCTTCAATAAATAAATGATAGTTTTAAAAACGCAAACAGATGGTCTGGGTATACTGTAGCTTTGCGGAAAATATAAAAAGCTCATGGGTTCATTATGCTGGGATTCAAGTACAAAGGCTGATGAGGTTCCAAGATAAGAAACTCAGCTGGAGCTGAAAGGACATGTAAAACAATTGTGTCACAGCCTAGTATTTCAGCATCTTTTACGCACATTGCAAGGAGCTTTGAGTTCTAGGTTATTACTGCTTTATGAGAAAATTATTGAGGTTTTTTTTCAATAATGTTATGGATGTTCTAACTGCAGAACTTAAAAACAGTTTGTTGACTTAAATGTTCTTTTTCAGCAGCCTGAAATCCTTTCATTTGGCACTACTGTTAAAACTATTCACAAATACTGCAAGTGCGTATCTTAAAATGTTTCCAATACTTTAATCTTTGATAAAGAATATCTTAAATATTTGCTTTGCAGAAAGAATAGTTACAATGCTTTGATGATATTTGGGCACTTCAAACACCTAAGAGTTAATTTAAACAAAACCACTTTTATGTTTAATACAGTTTAACATTGGCCCATTGTATAATGATCAAATCAAACAGTTAAGCTTAATCTTTTGGTGAATATACCTGATTAAAAAGTAGATTGCCCTTTTGTGAATTTGTCTTTTGCAGGCACTGTTATTAAGGGTGGTCAGCACTTCTAACCCTACTTTTAGTTGTTTTAAACATTGCCAAACTTTAACACTTTGAGTTCATATCTTCCATTCCCAGTGCTGCCTACAGCATTGCACTGTTACAGGAGTCACTAGAGACCCTGAATAATGCAGTGAGGAAGTTTTGAAGCTGGAACTGAGAATGTCTTGGGGAGAAGATGGGATTACTGCAAGAGAGACACAAGTGTGAGACAAGAGGTTGCAGGAATATGAAGTCCTAGTGCAGAGAAAGAGAAATCAGAATGGGACTGGAGAACCAGATGAGGGCAACAGGAAGCTGCAGGGGGCAGAATAAAGGAATAAATGTATTAACAGTTTAAGCCTGGGCATGAATTTACTAGTAATTTTTCACAGTTGAGATACTAAGTGCAGTGGAAGCATGTTTTTTCTCACTCTCATTCTTGAAAGTGGCTTAGTAATTCTTAAAACAGCTTTCCCAAAATCCGAGCTTCAAGCAGACACCCAGCCTGGAAAAGCCAGTTTGAGTTCTACCATTTGACCAAGCTATAAATAATTGGTAACTCTTACAAGTAATATTTGGCAGCCTTATCTTCACATAGCATGATGTGCATAGCTATTTCATTCATCATATGTATAGTAACCCTCTGTGTTTTTGTTGAATTAATTTTGTCCCTGAAACTTTTTTAACACCAAAACCATAAAAATTCAGCATTCAAACAGTGGCTTAATCCTATCATTGTATTATTATTAAAAAGATAGCATATTTGAACATCCCCTTTCTTTTTCTGCCAGTTTTCAGACATTTAATTTTATTCCCATGAAATGAAATTTTTAACTCATACTGCCACATGATACTGCAGTATGAGTTACTAACAAAAAATACATAAAAGGAAAAATCTGGCACCTTAAGATACCTTTTGTCTTCCAGAAACCTGCCAGATGTTTGGTTGTGTAGGTCAGAAACAATTTCATAAAATAAAGTCCAGTAAAAATGTTCTAATGATGATTCTCTTGATTTTATTCTGCTTGATAGCTTTTATGTTAGTAAAGAGTATTATGAATTAGAAGGTGTTTAGTCATTTTTTATAAAGGTAGCACCTGAAGTTCTTCCTGGGAGGAAGAGGGTCTTACAGGGGAAAAATTCTTATATTTGTAATAGTAATGTTTTTAATAATAGACTTTAAAGCAGTAGAAGCGTTTGCATAACACATAATCTTGTGTAGTTGAGGATCAGAATTAATTTCATAAAGAACATCCTTTGCTAGCTTTATACACATAAAAGTTTTGTGCTCCCATATATTTTTTTGTTCCCTTTCAAGAACTGGCTGTTAAACAAGCAATTCCCAAAACTGTGTTTATTCCATCTAACAGTATTGACCCATACACAGTAAAAGAAAATTAGCTCTTTTGAATTTAAATTCATTCCAATGAAGAAGCAGAAATCAAGCATATTCTAAATTAAATGGATCATTAGCCTTTAAAGCAGCATTGATTAAACTAGACCAGAACTTTAAGAACATGACTAGATTGAAAAATAATATGTGTGTTCTTTGTACATGCTATGGGAGATATTGTTCTTATAGAACATTATGTACTCTAACTATACTAGATATAGTCATGACTTAGCTGAGCTGCTTTTAGTTTTCTTGTTTGGTATTACTTTCCCAAAGTTCCTCTTTTTTTGCTGTTTATTTGTGTTTTGATATGGGCTAACAGGTTTGTCTAGTTTTTTATGAAGAGTTTTTGAGGACAATACTGTTTTCCATATTCTGGTTCATGTATATATTAAAATATGGATTGCTGCATATTTGTACTATCTTGTTAAACTATTGTGGATGAAGTACCTGAAGGTACAAGGGATTGTTCTAATGAGACAGATTGCTTGTATTCAGACCAGTAATGAAATAATCTTTCAATTTGAACAGGTCTTTGAAAGTATGTGAGTTTCTAGATCTTTGTTGTATTGTTCGTTGCTTTTTTTACTTCGTCAAATCATCTGTAGGTGGTTTGGGTTGATGTTTTATAGCACACTGTGGAGGCAATATGTTTACTAATCAAAATTTGAATGGAGGCTTTAAAGAAAGTCAAAGGTTTCAAGTGTTTGTACAGAATAGTTTCAATAATTCCTATTTTGTGTCATCTTAGCAGACGTTGAAAGGGAAGAAGCGGGTTCATCTTCTGTCCATAGTGGAACAACTCAACCAGCAGCATCATCTACATATGAAGCTAACAACATACCCACCAGTAATTACACTGGCATACATATACCACCAGGTGCCCATGCACCAGCCAACACTCCAGCTGAAGTACCTCATAATACAGGTATGTCCAAATCACACCTGAAAAAATCCATGCCTTTATTGAGAGACAAATTCTAGCCCACTTTCCATTACATATAAAGTAGAATAACACAGGTATTATGTGACAAAAGGGTCTTTGTAAGATAACATTTTAAAAATGCACTTTGAAATATTTTCTTATGTTTTTTAAAAGGTGCAATTCATATTTTAGAGCACTTTGCCAGAAGAGATATATGGGCTGAAAAAGTGATTGTTCCTGCAGAAGGAATTTTTTTATCTTCTCTAGAATAAGTAAAATGATACTGCGCTGCAACATCTATACTTTAAAGCACTATTTGGATCTTTCATTTGATAGATGAAATTGTATTAATTCATTTCATATTTAGCTTTCCCTGTGCAGATAGGCTGCTGTTCTTTATGTGGGAGCATATCCAACATAATGTTGAAATTGCTAGAACAGCACTGTAGCAATCATGCCTGATGTACCATTCATACTTTTCTTCTTTTTGGTTTGTTCTCTTTTTCCTGTGCAAGTACTTTAGTGTGATTAACCTCAGACAATATTATTAATGGGAAGTTTGTCCCTACTGCTAAACATACTGCCTCCTACATCCTTCTTATTATTATGTGCCATTTTTGGACCAAAACCAAGTTCTTGAAACTCCAAAGCTCCTTTCCAGTTGCTGTGTTTAAAAAAAGTTGTATTAACGGATTGCTAAATGCAACTTTTAAATCTCACTGGACCTTTTATAATACTAATAAAATATAATTATCAATTAATGATTAATAAGATTAAAAATTTGAAAGTTCTTTATTCCAATCCTAATAATCATTTATTGTTTAGCTATGGTTTTATATTATTGAACATACGAGGTGTTTTTGTCTCACAATCCCTCCTTTTACTTTCTCATTTTAAAAATGTTTCACTCTATGAAGAGTTCAGGATGCTCTTTTTTTCAGCTTTATCAAAGGGAAATCCTTCAGATAGGTGGGGTTTTTTTGGGTCTGGGAGGGTGGGTGTTGTTTTTACTAGATCAAAAAATTATGGAGTATGTACCTTGTTGGAATACATTAATTCTTTGCATTACGTAGTTTTAACCCCAACAATCATTCAGTGCAGTCACAGATAATTTAGAAAAGTGATTATACCATCTTCCCACATGACAGGTGTTGTAGAAATAACTTTATGTTAGTCTGCTGTGTTCTGGACATACTGCAAAAACACAGTTTTGGATCTAGACAAATGAGTGTGTCTGAAATGGGAACACTGATACAAGAATGCTTCACAGTGTAAAAAGTGCTGTTTCTTGTCCTAGCACCACCATTTCTCTTTTAAGTCTAGCTAGCGTTTTTATCTTTACCAATTGTTTTCAAAGGAATTTGGAAGGAGATCGTTTGCAAGTGTGAGATGACAAGCATGGAGCTTTAAAAATAAATGAGACTGTTTGTGATATTAAAAAGTATAATTTACATTTCAAATATAAAAGGTAACTCACACTTTTCTTTGGGTTTTCCTCTATGCTATACGGTAACCAATGTCTCTTGGACTAGTGTTTTCCTATTTTTTTAATGCTTGAAATTAAATTTCTGTGAAATCCTGTACTGATAAGATAGATGACAGCCTGTACATTCTTCTGTATTATTTTATAAAACCTTCATAATCTGAATTGAGGGCTTTAAAAGTATTTGTTACACATTTTTAGAATTAGTTAGCTATCAACTGCAGTATTTAAAAATCATTGGGTTTACCTGTTCCATTTTGTTTGATTACTTTTAAAGCCTGTGAATAAAAATAACCCAAGTCCATCTTTTTTGCATTGATTTGCAGGAGTGACAAGTAACACCATTCAGCCAGCTCCTCAGAATATTCCTCTAGTCGATCCTTCTCTTTACAGTGCTCAGTCTGGAGGTAAGCTGGTAGCATTGGTATTGTTTGTACGTGTCTCCCCTGCACTGCAGGAAGAAGTTTGAGAAATACTGTCGTTATCTGAATGCTCCTGATTCTGAAATTGTAAAAAGAATGGACATCACTCAGCATTGTGTTGCTAAGAGTTTATTAGTTTCTGAAAGCTTTGTTATAATGGGTAGTGCTGTCTATCTGACTCGTTTTGTACCAATGAGCTACCATTGTGTAAGGTGTTTATGTTGTTGCTTCTCAGATGAGGTTCTGATGTACTTAGCAAAGCCTATATTCCTGATGGCCTTGCTAAATGATATTTTTGGTAATTTAATAAAATTTTAATTTACTTAAAATTTATTCTACAGGGTCAGTATTTAATTTATATATTTACTTCATTAAAGAATCCCAACATTCCAGTGACATTTTTAATGCAACTTAATTGTATGTGTGCTTGTTGACTATAAGTAGTACCTGTATTAAATGAAATCATTTATAAGGCACTGCTAATGATGTCATTTTGATGTACCATTTAATCAAGGCTTATATCTTCTAAGATGCCATCTGTCTTTGATGTTAAAACTACTAATAACCTACATGCCTGCATTTTATGTCTGCTTGCATATACCATGCTTTGTACTGTACACATAAATGCTAACCTTAAGGAAACCATGACTTTTGAAAGAGTAATGACTCACAGTAAAGCTGGAATTGTCCTAGATTCTAGTTTGAACACTTGTCTACATTTGGACAAATTACTAACTGTTTTCTAGGAATTTTTCTGTGCATTGAATAGATATTTATATTATTCAAAATCTGAATGGTATCAGTGCATTGCTCCCTCTAACCACTTACCTGTGATAACCTGGTTTAATAAGTACATAAAAGGAATTGAATGTTTGTGAGAATGCATAGTAAGTAACATGGTGTAATTAAGAGATTAAGACCCTTGCTAAGCACCATGATAAATCTCTAACTTGACCTAACCTGACTATTTGCATGCCTCAATTCCTCCTCTGCACGTCTGCTGTGTCACAACAAGTTTGGGTCTTGGAACAGCTCAGTGTATTACATTCTTATGAGGGAGTTTTGCAGAAGTGCACTGGAAGAGGTGATAACAGGTCGTACGGATCTTCAGTTCTGAAAGCTTAAAAAATACGCTGTCAGTTATATAGGAGTTTGAGAGGACATATGGGATGTGTCAGTCAGCAGAGATACAGTGACAGTTTTGTTTGCATGTGTAGAATTAAAAAGCTTGAGAGCAGCAGAAAGTGTGTGTCATTGCCTGTCATTGTCCTGTTGTGCATGCCTGGCCATTACCCAGAGTATCCTCCCCTCAGCTATACATGTAAGAGTAACGGCAGATACCATTCTTCCTATGCTGCTGAGGAGTCCCTTTTATGCCGACAGTACTCTGTTCCACAGTAGCCTTGTTCTTTGATCCGTAAGTAGAATGAGAAATGCCTGTAACTCTGAAGGGATGTACTAAACTTAGGGACCCAGGAGCCCTCCCCATTTCCTGAGTTCCAGTGGATCCTTGCTGTGTATTGAGGTATGTACCATTCCTATGGAACTGAAGTTTCCTTTGGATGGGAAGAAGGAGTCAGTATTGCCCTCCAGTAGATCCGTAGAGCTAGTACAGCGCAAAGTACACTTGCTCCATGATTTAGAAACGATGTTTGTGTCTATACCAACAAATTATACACACCCATAAATATTTGGCACAGAGAACAGCTGGCACAGAACCAGTCACATCCATACTATTAAACTTTTAAACCTTATAAACAAGGTAGCTTGTGAAGACTGCTTGTATTGAATGCTCTGTAGCCTGCTCTGACCACAAGTCATGCCCAGGAATTGTTTGGGAAAGGGTTAGTTTGCATGGGGCAAAACCATACTGGAGTCTGTTCCAGCAGTTTGACACTGCAGACAGTCAAGTTTGAGTGCTGAGACGTGTTCTTTGGCAGTGTTGAATGTGCTAGTATAGGCATAGCCAAACAGGATATTCCACATATTCCTGTAAGACTCTTTCTGGTAGTAAGATCAAATGTATATTTTTAGAATAAATTATATATTTTCTTTCCTTCCCATAACATGGGAGAAGCAATTTGATTAATGCTATGATGGGAGAAAAACTTTTGGTGGAGTAGAATGTTTTATCAAAAGAAAGTTAAAGGAACAGTGTTCTTTGATTTTTAGTCAGCATGAATCTCTCAATAGTTGTCTTGTCCTGTGGGAACAGGTTTCAGAGTTTAACATTGACTTTTGAAGGGTCAAAACATTTGCAATTAAGCATTGGTTAATGTGTCTGACAACTGAATGTAGAGCTATGCAGCAGCTTCATGTATGTGTGTGTGCACTTCTTTGGTGTGGTTCATTACCCCTAGATTTTGCTAACACTAAATGCTTTCATAGTTGTGCTACACAGTTTTTAGAAGATCTTCTTACATTGCCATGTACTTCCTTCCACAGGTGACATAGTACAGAGAACCATTTGTCCATTCTAGTTGTGTGTATAATAATGCTCGATATTCTACACACAAAGTAGAAATAATAATTTGACATTGAATGTGTTTTCATGATCTTAAAAATAAATCCCTGAGTACTTATATTTTAAAATATTTTAAGTGCTTTAATGGGGGAAAAGAGCATCTTTTATCAAAAATCATTTGTTACCTTTGCTATCACTGTTTTTATGCACCAGTTTATGTGATTGAAATATTCTTAATCAGCTGCCTTATATTTGGGCATCATAAAAAGGAAAAAACATCTGATGGATAGAAAATGATCCCAGGGAGATGCAGGTACATCATGTAAAATATACATTACTTCCATTTTAAAACTGCTTTTTTTTCCCAACATGATTTTTAGCAGGTCTGTCAACTTGTTTTTACTTTGTGTTCCTCTTAAAAGAACCATTCTTTCTATGGATTCCATATGCCTGTCTTGTTTTAGTAATAGAACTACCACGCTAATAATTCCAGATTAACAGAGTAGCAGGTTTATTTCAGGATAAATACAGTATACTTTCCCATCTCAGTGTTGGGCTTTTTTAGAGCTCAGAATCACAGAATACTTTAGGTTGGAAGGGACTTGAGGACATGGTCCAGTCCAACCCATCTGCTCAAGGAAAGGTCCTGTAAAACTAGTCACTCAGGACCGTGTTCTTCATGTCTCCCCCTGCCCATGGACTCACCCTGTAGTTAAATTTGCTGCGCTGAAGGAAGACGTTTGAGAAAAAATGTCACTGTTAATACAAAAGACAGCTTTTGAATTTCTCCAATGACAGAGACTTCACAACCTCTCTGAGCAACCTGTCCCAGAGCTTGGTGACCCTCACAATAAAAGCTCTTTCCTGATGTTCAGGCAGGATCCCTCCTGTGTTTCAGTTTGTGCTCATCGCCTCTGGTCTTGTCATTGGGCACAACTGGAAAGAACCTGGCTCTGTCCTCTGTGCACTCTTCCTTCAGATATTCATATACATTAATAAGATCCCCTGAGCCCTCTCTTCTCCAGACTGAACAGTTCCAGCTCTCTCGGCTGCACCTCTTGAGAGGTGCTACATTCCCTTAATCATCTTTGTGGCCCTTTGATGGACTATATCCAGGATGCCAGTCAGTCTCTCTTGTACAGAGAAGCCCAGAACTGGACACAGCACTCCAGATGCAGCTTCACTAGGGCTGCAAGGGCCCAGGAGCACTTCCCTCGACCTGCTGACAGTGCTCTTCCTAATGCAGTGCAGGATGCCACTGTCTCTCTTCATCTCAAGGGCAGACTGTTGCTTCACGGACAAACTGGTGTCCACCAGGACGCCCAGGTCCTTTCCTCCAAAACTGCTTACTCCTTGGAATATGTAGATGGAAGTCAGTTACTAACTTCTGTGGTTATACCTTTGATGTGTGGTAGTCATTACAGTTAACTTGCACATTATTTTGAAAACTTAAGAACACAGAGCTGGTTTATTTCCCTTTTGTTTGTCCATTGTGAGGTGCTGACTTCAATAGGAATTCAGGCTACTGAGCACATCAAAAGATCAACACCCTTGCTGTGTAAACTTTGGTTTATAAATTTAAAATTGTTAACTTTTTTCCCTCAAGTTATGTCATAATAGCATCTGGGGTAGATTTCATAATAAATAAGGCTTTATGCCAGCACAACATTAATAGCGCTCATACTGTAAAAATAAGATTAGACGGGTGAATTTAGGCTTGCGTCCAATAAATTAGTTGAATACTGGACTGATGCCTTGGCCAGTTTTTAAAGAATGATTTTGTAGTTTCTTTTGGCATCATAGTGTAGAACCACTTTGAGGGGAACTTGGTCTTTTTAATTTCTTAAAGATGTTCAGTAATGTGGTCGCAGATTGACCCCAGCTGCTTTTAGTCTGTGACTTTATTTAGGCTACAAAATAACAGAAGTGTGTGCCTGTGTTTATGCACTCCCTCGTGTGTATTTACTCCACATGTGTATTTTAAGAGATTTAATGTGGCTTCACTTATTCAGCAGTAAACTAATATACAATGCAATGATAATGAGCCGACCAAGTTTTCATGCCCCTCAATGGTTATATTTATTTATTGAAGATAAGTAGACTTTTAGAGTGTATTTTAAAAATTGGTAAATTAGTCTTAAGAGCACTTACCTTTCTGATTTTTATTGTGGTAGGGTTGTTTTGAAAACCAGCAGACCGGTCTAGTTTTTCATATTCCCAGGTTTTCCGTTTTATTTGTTCAAAAGCTGTTCTTAAATAATAAGATTGGGGGAAGGAAAAGCAAATATAATAGAATTTTTTTGATAAGAACTGAGATTCTTTAGTAAACATTCTCACAGTATTGCTAACAACAGTTCTATTTTGAAAGGAAGAATCCAGCTAACTGAAATTGTGCCATAAAAAATGGATTGAACTATATTCATGTTGTTGCTTAAAAGGTACTCAGGGAGCTAAATCTTTGTTTAACCAGTTTTTATGTAAAATCTATGCTGCATTTAAAAATGCATTTTCTCTTAATCTATGAAATCTGTTCACTGCTTATAAAATGCTGTGTTGGAAATCATCCATCATTTACAAGTTAAATTGTTCTAAAAGAACATGAGTAAAGGTTTTATAATTTGCCCATAGATTATTGGAGTGCCATGGAGTTAGCCTTAAAACTCCTAGTGAACTTGTGGGTAGAAGGCAGTACAGTAACATAACTGTGCTTTAGTTTATGCACTAGTCACATAAAATCTTCTGCCAGTTAGGACATAAGTCCCTACTATGCTTTCTTGAAGACTGAATGCATGTGTTTGAGCGTTACAAAATTCCCAGTATTTTAACTTCTTTTAAGGAAATATTCTGATTGTTAAGTAACATGGTTTATACTATATTATCAGGATATTTTTTGCTAATGTTCTCCACTATTAAAAAAAGGGCACATGTAATGATATTGATCTTGTGTCCAGGCATCTTGCATAAAATTGAAAACATAAAAATTATTTGAAAAAAAATAAAAAATGTGGGAAAATGAGCTGGTGAGGAATTCTTGTACATTTTGAAAAGTTATTCCAGCTAAGAAGGCACAATTTCTAACTATGTATTATTCCTGAAGAAGAGAGCAGACTAATTACACTGTAAGCACAAAAAGCACTGTCATTGTTTCTCACAGGTTGTAATATGAGGACAGCTAACAACGTTGTTAAAAAGCTCTCCTTTGCTGCCTTTGATGAAGAGCAGATCTTTCTCAAAGATACTGATTTGCTTTTGAAAGGCAGTGGGTCGTACAAATACCAGTGTTTAGAAAGGTGGTCATATTTTTCAAATGCCAGCAGGAAAGAAGTTAAGCATTATATGAATGGAAAGAAAAGAAAACAGAAGAAACACCGTAGCTTGGGCTTTGTAATACTACCACAAATATTATCCTGGTTTCCATAATATTACCTCAAGTATAAGTCAAACATAAAAATCATAAGAAAGGAAACATAAGTCAGATTTCCTTTATAGTAACTTTGTAATATTTATGTTTTTGCAGGAGAAGTCCGCTTGACTCCAGAGGACTTTGCCAGAGCTCAAAAGTATTGCAAATATGCTGGCAGTGCTTTGCAATACGAAGATGTGAGCACTGCTGTGCAGAATCTACAGAAGGCCCTGAAGTTACTAATTACAGGCAGAGAATGAAGCCCTTATCCAAAAGATTCGTCTTTTGCCTAAAGAACTAACAACTTATTACTGTACCTGTTGGGGAAGCGGAGTTACACAAAAGCTCTCAATCCCATCACCAAGGACAATGAAACCCTGGGTTTGTTGTCAGATTAGCAATTAATGGTACAGCAGGAATCTCTGTTTTCATTTTACAAATGGTGGAAGTAGAAACATGAATGCAGTGGCTTGACGTAAGCAAAATACTGAAGAAAGTACGGTGAACATCATTCAAGAGTTAGAGTTCATCTTGCAATATTTAGATTAACAGAATGGGAAAATGCTGACTGTAAAAGACTTGAGAATTAGGATGTTCTGTTAAAATTCTTGCTCTAATTTTATTATTCCAAACAATTATTTAATAAGTATAATAGCTTTAAAATGGTAACTAAGATTAGTGCTTTCCTCCTGAAATGAGAGCATGTGAGAAGGCTGACAGTTCCACAGTGGGAAGGACTTTATTCTATACATAAATTATTTCAGTATTTGTATTACCTGCGACATAAGTCAGAGTTGAGGGGGACTTGAGAACCTTTGTATTTAATTTTAAAACATGCTGGAAAAAAACATCTCTTGTTATTTCAGAGGGAGTAGTTTTGTTGGTGTTCCAACCTAATCCCCTACAGCTGCACGGATTGCTACATGTATTCTTGATTATTGATTCTTGCTCCTGTGTGAACACTTTACAGTTTTGTATATGTATGGGTAACTAAGAGAAATTACTAATGTTTATCAGCAATGATCCTGAAACTGGAGGCAGAGATTCTAAACAGCATGAACTTTTAGGGAGATTGACTTCATAGCTGTTCCATCTTTTTAAGAGGCTGAAAAAAAAGCTTGTTCTTCAACCATTAAAGCAGTATAGGTTTGTCTCTGGTACTAGTGTCATAGAGTTTCGTATTTTCAACTAATATTTTTCCTGTCTGCTTTGTTGTGGAGACTTTTTGGACTTGGGATTTAATTAAAATATCTTGGAAACTGAATTTTGAGTCTTTATGAGATCTGCCCTTGCAATTATAGAGCTCTTGATTGTTAAAAATCCCTCCATGCTGTTTAAAAGAAAGAATAAGCAGTCTTTTAACTGGCATGACATAATAATTGAGTACACCATAAAGCATGTCTGATTCATGTAATAATTTAAATTACATTTTATCTGATCTGTCTTTCTTTGCAAGCTGCCGGATCAAATCCACGTTTTTATATCTGTACTGCTTTGCAGTGATTAAAACAAGTCTTATATTCAAAGCAAAGAGATGAGGAAAAGAAAACATAAGAATGCGTTAAAGTTTACCTGATTGTATCCTTTTAAGAGTTGAATCTTTGGCAGCAGATTTGAAAGGGATAATATGAAACTTGTAAATTTACACTTACGCACTCTAGTTGACTGTGATTTAATGGACAAAACATGGTATTTTTTCTGTTGCTTTCTGATCTGTTGTAGCATGCTAATCTGGACAGTGAATTGGGTTAGATTTTAATTGTTTTGGACAATTTATAAAAAAAAATCTGAAACTCTTTTGACAGTAATTCTACAGATCTGAGCAATAACTCTGTGTTTTGTACAGTACTTCATGCAAGGTAGATCCCTTATCTCAGTAGCAGATGAATTACTGCAAATTATTCCATGTATATTATTGTTGTTTTACACTGTAGCATTACTATAAAATCCCTTAGCACTGCTATTAAAAAAAATCAGAAATTGCTTTCATTTGAGGATCATACTGCTGTTTTCTAATACCAGCATCAGTCCCCAGCACTTGTAGGAGGAAATTCAGTTTTCCTGTTTCCATTTATAAAATAATTAAAAGATCTTTGGGGCTTTTGTATTACATGCAAAAATAAGCAAATTATGATATAGTATTGTATTAATTTGAGGTTTTTAAATCAAAATTGTTTATTTTTTGTGATTCAATGATGTGAAGTGGAAGTACATAACTTAGAAGATTGAAAATTTAAGTCTTTCTTAAAATGTATAAAACATTGTCTGTTGGCCATGATTATATTGAACCTCTTGGTTCCTCTAGAAAACCATGGAATCATCAGTAAAAAAAGCAATAAGCTATGTAAAAGTCATAAGCAGTTTTTTTGAATTATCACTTAAAAATCTATCAATATTCTTCTGCCTAGAAAGAAACTAGAGTAAGTGTTCCTGAGGGAAACGGACATGAAAATGCTAGTACAAAAGTTTTAGAATTTCTTAGAGAAGCTATCAAGGCATTCTTTCTGAAAATAAACTGGGTTTTTACTGTATAAAATATAATGTAAAATTTAACATATCCTAATACCCACCCTCGCTCCACAATACCTGACAGCATATTGAGTTTTATTTTGCATAAAATTTTTTTGCTCTGATCATTTATTTTTCAGTTGATAAGTTTTATAACAGCTCATGAAACCATGTTTGAAATTCTGTCTTTAAGCTGCTAACCTTCGATGTAACAGACTGAATATTTATCATCCAAACTGATGCCTGCAGTAATTTATAGCAAAACATTTCCGTTCCATTAAGTATAGCCTCTGGGACAGCTTTAAATACAACAGATAGCCCAGAAATACAACTCAATGTTACAGAACTGTTCAAAAAGTGTACATATTTGAAAATGTCAGGCTGTAATTATTCCAAATTGGAATTTGTGGTAGGCACTGGAATGTATGGCCCCATTGTTAAATATTCTGTGAGCTCTTAAGTGTTGACTGATTCATTTTACAGTTGCTCTGAGTGATAAAGTATCAACCCATAGCTTCTCTTGACTGGTTCCCAACACATACAAGTGCAGTATTAAATAAAGCAGAGTGTTGGTTTTGTTCCATGCTGCAGTCAGCAGCTCTCCTTTTCAGTATGATTGCCACCTACATGCTTATTGGCCATTCTCTTTTGGGTTGTGAGCCCTCAATCTTCTCAGTCTTACTTAAAGAAGGAGAAAGAGGCATTTTCTGTCAGATACTCCATGTTCAATTTTGCTACTTATGTAAGCTAGACTTTTAGTAAATCTGTTCCATATTTGTTACTTAAAAAGCTTTTGGTATTTATGTTTTTGCAGTTCCTTGCATTTTCCCTTCTCTTCAGGAAAAGTTCCATACTACACTTCAGGATTTCTGCAAAAGTCTCTGAAAAGTGTCTTGCAGAGCAGGTCATCATTTATGGAATGGTGAAGATTTTTTCAAATGTGCATTAATTGGCTGGAAAGCAGTGTTCTCAAATTGTTGAAGTAACTTCAGGTGGAATTTTTTAATGATGTCCTTTTGTAAATGAAGTTTCAGAAGTACAGACTAAAGTGTGATCACATTCCTGAATGTAAATGTAACTGTAGTTTTTGAGACTATATTATATAGACCTATGAAAAATTAACAACAGAGAAACTGTCTGAAGTAGATTTGGGGGGTGGAGGTGGTGTGTGTGCAGACACGTGCCTGTGCATCTATAATATAATGCGTGTAAATTCAGTGGTGAGCTCTAGGAATGCCTTCCAAAACCCATAATTATTACCTTTTTTACAAGTATTGAGAAAATATCAGCTACAAATATACAGATACTGCTGACAAATGTTGTTCATAATGTGAGGTTTTAAATGTACTAGCATAGGACCAAAAGCTAGCATTTAATTGTGTGGCATTCCAAATGAATGATCGTAGATTTTCTCCATTTTTGTGTCAAAAGTAAAATAGGAGCTTAGGACAAAAAGAATGAGACCACAAATTTAGAGGAAGTTAGATTTACAAAAGATCAAATATGGTTTCTGTTATTCTAAAGTCTTTGTGGTAATGTTTGGATTGAGATTGGAAAGTGCCCATACTTATAAAGTATAATTCTTGCTTTCTTTTAAAATGCCCTTTGTTGTGCGGTTTATAGAACTGGATCCTGAGCCAGGATATCTGGAGTAGGAAAGCCTAGACTTTGATGCCAAGTTTCTAAACCACCAGTGCATCTGATACTGATGGCAACTGTTCTTCGCAATCACCTCAGAGTACCTGCTTTTAATTGCTGGAATTTTAACCAAGTTTGTTAGGAAAAGGGGCAGCGCTTTCTTTCTTACTGTATTACCACCTTTCAGTGCACAGCTGTAGTAGCAAGAGAACTGGAAAAAATGTGAATTTGCATTAGGTACTTCACTATCAGCAACAAAAGAATATTAATGCTGCCAGCAGAGCTTCCTTTGGCTTACAAGGTTGTTGTAATGCCCTAAATGCAACATTGTTGTAATGCCCGAAATGATCTCAGAATAGGAAACTTGTAAAAAAGAGCATTGAAAGAGAGGAGACATATGACAGGGGAGAAAAGTCACATTCTCTAGAGAATGAGAAGGGACACAGAAGTGATTGCAGAAGAAAAGAGAAGAAATGGTTGCAATCCCACGTGGGAGGGGAGCAGACAATGACGGGAATGATGTTAGAGTTCTTGTCTAATTTCTTTAGAACCTTGAAAGAGGTGCAAAAAAAGGGCAGGATTACAGGAAGATAGGAGAGATGGGGTGGAGCACTAGAATGACAACAAAAAAATACATTTTTTTAATGCAGACTAGGAAAAATGTGAGTTATAGCATAGGAGAATGTTTACCTAGATGACAAAATGATAGCAGAGACTAAGTCTAGCTCTAAAAGGGAAGCAAAAAAAATACAAGTTGACAGCATTCTGAAAATGGAAAGGAGCAGATCTGCTCATCCTTGGAATCTATGCTTTTTAAATGTCATATTTATTAAATAACTAAAATTGACTTGATGTGGCCCTTTTGGAAAACTTGGGAAATTGCATAAGCTACTGCATGATATCTGCAGAGAACTAAGCCATCCATATTTGCCTTAGAATGCTGTCTACTGATTCTGTGCTTTCCTTCCTGTTGTGATTCGCCCCTCATTTTCAATGTCTATTTAATCTGGTGCTCACATAGGTAGAGGGGAAGTTGCTTTAGCTGAATACAGTGGTAAGTATGAGTGATAACCCACATGTTTAGACATTCTTAGGTAATTTGCAAAGATTATCTGGTCTGGTTTTACCTGGTAGGTGCTATAAAGATTGTACTTCCCTTCTTAGCTTCTGAGGCTCTTTGGCAGCAGTATGGCTACAATAGCTAAAGAAGGATATCTGAAAATTAACTGCAGAGCCATATTCCAAGTCAGAGCACAATGGACTAATCTCTAGGAGTTTGGAGACCTCCAGCTAAGCAGTTTGTGCAATTGTCGGCTTTCCTTTGCCTCAGTTAACCCATCTGTAAAATGGGCTTTAGATTTAACGCTTCATAATACAGTCAGGATTTTTGTAATTCTGACAAGTAACAACAGGAGAAGGGCTGATTATTATAACAAATTCCCAAAACAGAGTTTTTAGGAGAGGCAAAGAAGATAGTGGAAAGGTATGTAATGAGAAAGGAAGAAATGGAAGAAGTACTTCATAATATAAGTTAGGGGACAATAGGCAGGAATGAGGAGATCTGAGATATGGAAACAATGTTGTTGTAAGTGGCACACAGCAATTTATATAGAGTAGTATCTAATGCAAATCTTAAAATGTTGGATTTGTCAGAGAACCAACATAACCTCTGTTCTACAATACTGAAATAAGTATTAGTACAGTAGAAAGAACTTTGAATGAAATAAAGTAATGGTGTTTAAAAAAACACCCTGTGATCAACTTCAGACTTGTTAGTTTAACCACAGGGCTAAGAAAAAGCTTCAGATTGTGAACAGAAGTTGTGGAAGTTCAAACATAGGTATGATAGCATATAGAATGTTTCCTCCTAGCTCTTTCACTCTCCCCCTTATCCTGACTGGTTTGCAGCAGTCAGTTTTTAGAAAATGAATGCAATTAATTTAGTTTGCTTAAATTGAAGTAATGCTTGACATAAGGCTCTAAACATACTGAGGGGGAAATTGATTAACATGAGAGTTGAAATATAGATTAAAGCTGGTGGAAAAAGAGATTGCAGTAAATTTTAAATTATTTCCAGGATGGAAATGGAGAGAGATCAGCCTAGGGACACATCCTATTTCATGTATCAGTGACTTAGGCTGAGGTCACCATCTAAGTCACATGTAATTTGTGGATGAGATGAAGTTGGGAAGTATTGTAAGACCTGCAGAGAACTGGGGGAAATTCTGTGACTTTGACTAAGGGACTGGGATGGAATGAAACTGAAAATACGAAATACAAAGTCATTCACTTGGCTTCTAACAAGAGAGTATGTTTAAAATACAAATTAGAATACTGGAAGCTGAAGCAATTCTGATCAGCCTTGCCTAGTTCAGTGGGGTAATGAGAATTTAGGATGCATTGGATGAGATTGTATCAGTACGGAAAGTACACCGTCACTTAACAGTGCTGGGTTTGATTCTGATAATGGCTGATGAAAGATATTTACTAGTACAAGATGCAAAGAAGGGCTACTGAGATGATAAAAATCTTACTTATTGAAAAAATATTAACTTTAGTTACAGAATGGCCTTCTTAAGGCATTAGGGATGAAGCATTAATTTATTCTAAGGCATCTTGATAAATATATGGATTGGATTGCAAGATGGAAGTGATTCTAGAGTTAAAATTTCAGTTTGTCAAGTCAATGAGCTTTGGGAAGGTTTTTCTGGCTTCTGCTCAACCTTGAGTATTGGTCCATCACCCAAAATACCTGGAAATGTAAATATTAGAAAAAGTATTGCAGTACTTGAGACATTGTGATAAGCCTTTTCTTCCAGTGATAGATAATTTTATCTTTATTAAGCCTAATGTTTGTTACAAGACATTATAAGCATTTTCCAAATAATAGTGTGGGGGAGAATGAAGAGATATTTATAAATTGTATTATTTCAAAACCTCATGTATGTTTGCTTGTGGTTGTGGAAGAATATCCAGAGTCTGCATGTTTCTCAATGCAGACACCCTTTAAATTTGCAATAATGAAGTTTTTCAGAGATTGAGATGTATGGCATATTGTCAAGATACAGCATTGCTCAAAATAAAGGCCATATCTCTTGTGTTAATACAGCTTTGCAGGAACAAGCCCATACCGAAATCTCTGTAAGCTATTGTAAAAAGCTAGCAAATATCTCTTTTGTACTGTCGTTAGTCAAGTGTATCAGCACAGTCTTGGGAAAAATACTTTATTCATTGTAGATACTAAATCTATATTTGTAAAACAGGCATGCAGGTACTCATGACTGCTGCACTTCAGCTCAGCAGCCATTTGATAATAGAAAGCACACACATCTGGCCTTTATCTTACACTTACTTGCCTGAGTAACTTCACTCGTGAATGGTTCTATTGAGGCAATAAGAGTACTCATGTACGTAAGTATTTGCTGTGTTCAGGTAGAAGGCATTAATGGATCCAGATGGGGAATACTGATAGTTCTTCAGAGTGGAGGTTCTAATCCCATAATCTTTATACTGACTTTATTTTTTTTTTTCCCCCAGCCATTTTTCTGAAACTCTGTGTGTGTGAAGACTTAGATTTAAATTAGTTTCTTGAGATTTTGGCAAGCAACTGGCAGGAGTACTTCACAAGGATAGTATGTTAAATCAGTCTGTATCTGGGTAGGTTCCTCCATCATCACTCCAAAACAAAGATCTTGCTGACTGGCGACCAATGAGTGGCTAAGTTCAACATACCTGCCATTATAGTCAAATATCTAGGAACTTGGACAAAAAGTACAAAAGACTGCAGAAGGGGCTTGTTTTGTTCATGTGACCAAACACAGTAGCCACCATGTCTACTGCAGCCTTTTAAAACAATGAAGAAACAAGAACTGAGTGGCTTTGTTTATAGTTAGACTGTCAAGCGCTTGATAACGTTTGAAAACTCACTAAATAATTTCTTCTGGGATTTGGCACAAAGGTATTGTCATGTGAGTCTTTGGGCCTTCCAGGAGGATACCAGAGCACATGTGTGTGTCTTGATTCCTGAAGAAAATTTATCCTGCAGTGAGAAATGTTTAACATCTGTATAGTGAGGTGGTCATTTTGAGAAGAAAGGCTACTTGATAGTTTTTGTCACTATGAGACCTCCAACCACCTTAAAAAAATAGTGAATCTGATCTTTTTGTGGTATGCAATTCAAATTGTTAATTCTCTGGGTTAAGAGAGATGACTCTATGTGTCTCTATGACTTAGACCTAATGCCATTTTAGATGCCATTTATCTCCAGTGTTTGACAGCTGGTAACCTCAGACATGCTTAAAATAATGAAACAGTTTTTCTTTGCTGCATTTGAACTCTTGTTTTCTTTTGGGGTTTTTTTCCCTCTTTTCTGGAACTCCTCCCATGAGACTCCCATTCCTTTTTTAACCTTGCTAACAGAGTCAGGCTCAGTGTATGTGTAGGAGAAAGGGAATTTAAATTACTTGTTGTCTTTAAAAATTAATATATCATTGGCCAGTCTTATAAATACATTTTTTAGTTGGAGTGAAGAATATCACAGATGACATCTTCAGTGGTTCAGATTCTCAAATCAGACCTGATCTGGACTATTCCTGGTCAGAATCCTCTTCATAGTACCTGAAGGCGGCCCTCTTCACTTTCCTGGGAGTCAGTCAGTGGATCCAGTGCCTCAAGTATTGAATAAGGAAGCTGAGGTAAAACCAGTGGAAAATGCTGCAGGTTTTTGAATATTCTCACCTACTGCCTTTAAAGCATTTGGTGATGGCCTCTCCTTCCATTGAAAAACACAGTCCATACTGTAACTTAATCTTGTCTTTGTATTTTTTTGTTAATATGCCTTTTGATCAAGGACTGCACTATCTTCTATCAAATA
Source organism: Anabacerthia variegaticeps (assembly GCA_035583185.1). NCBI lineage: Eukaryota > Metazoa > Chordata > Aves > Passeriformes > Furnariidae > Anabacerthia > Anabacerthia variegaticeps. Next base: position 51,848,540 of record JAWWEW010000112.1, read on the forward strand.
AATGCTTTTTGTACTAGCTATCCACCTGATCAGGAAAGAGTAATTTTCTGGGGTAAAAACCTGATACTTTGCCACCTTTGAGGACTTGGTTTCTTTGAGGATTCACCAAAAGTTTTTTTCTGGAGATGGGTGTCAGAGTTTCACGTGAAGCCATTGTTTCTTCTCATCCTTAACCCTATTCACAGAACTGATGGATCATTTTCATATTTTTGTCTTCATGGAAGTTCATTTGGATTGTCTTCTTGGCTTTGTCTAAAAGCAACTGGCAGTCTTGGTGCAGAGGTCCTCTCAGTAGACTGTGATGAGGTGATATGGGAAGAAATATAACCATGGATGATAATGGAGCATATGCTGCTGGAAATGTGCCATTGTAAAGGAGTGGAGGAGATGGTTGAAAATGGAAATTCACTAGTTAACACTGCTATATATGTAGGTAATACTTCTTAGAGGGAATTAGTTATAAGTAACTAATCTCTTATAAAATTTTTAAGACACCTTTTCATCACTAAAATGACCATAGCAGATATTGTTCATGAAGATGCAATGTAAATTACAAAGTTAATGTACATGCAGAATAGAAAATAATAGAAAATTTAGGGTGGCTATTCATATTTATCCTTTTTTTTCCAGCTATGTTCTGGGCAGTGTCCAGTAAAAGGGCTTCATTTGGAAAACACATCTCACACAAAAATTTCCACAGAGAAGTGGATGGAAGAAAGGAAAAATGAACCCAGATTCTAAAATAAATATTGAAAATTTAACTGCCCACATCTTTATTGCTGTGAGTGTTTGGGGAGACAGTTATGCTTATTTCAATACTGTAAGGTTCTATTTTTATTCTGTGTGGGCATCATAATAAGATGAGTATGTGCTTCATTCTTGTAAGTATAAAAGAAATTGCAGTTTCCAATGTAATTAATATTTGTCTGTGGCAAAATATAATTGAAACAAAGATTTTATGTATTTCACAGTAGTAAAATGTAAGAGAGGCTAGAAGTAGGAGAGGAAACTACCCCAACGAAATTCACTCATCCATCAAGTGTTTTTCTTAGTGGATTACACCATCGATTCATTTGATTGTCCAGAATGAGAGGTATGTACAGACCTTTTTTATTCAGAGTTTTTCCAAAGTTAAAGTGCTCAATAACTACTTTTGTACTTCAAATTGTATTTTAGGGCAGATAGAAGCAAAGTAAAAAGTTTAGGGACTGTTTGCAAATTTATATTTTGACTCATAAACATCTAAACATAGCACATGCATTTCTATCTGATATTTCTTTAAATGCTACACTTGCCACTGAGTGCATGTTCATAACCTGAGTTATGGCATTCACAAACAAGCCAGCATGCGTCATGATCACACTGGAATTTGTTGCAAGCATTCAGCATTTGAATGCAAATAAATATTTCTTCAATGATTCCCTCCCCTGGCACCACAGATTTTGATTAATATCATCAAAATAGGCAGGGAGAGAAGAAAATTATGTGGTCCAATTCTGCATAAAAAGAAAGGTAATAAAATTCATCATGTGAACATTGATCTCCGGCTTAGTAATGTCTGATTCTATCATATCTAATTTAGTGTCTAGATGGCAAATTTTTCTGCTTATGGGAGGAGAAGTCTACAGCCATAGAGATCTTTGACTTAAATGATGAAATTAGCACTTTCATGGGAACAAAACTGGGACTTTCAGTAAGTATGTGGAATTCTCTGTGGAGAAGATTATGCAATAAGGGTATTTATGTGGAATAAAAATTAATCTTTCTCTTCTGTTTACCACTGTCTGACTGCTTTCAATTACTGTTCCATGCATGCAGCCAGTTTGTTGGTTGCCATGTGTTATGAACAAGTCACATAAACAATTTAAAAGAAACCAAATCCCACCCCTACAACGTGGCAGCAATGGCAGGTACTTTAGACTTGTTAGTAGGGTTTTTTTTAATGCCATTATGTTGTAAAAATTGTGTGACTTGCTGGGGAATGGCTTCCTTCATTCTCTTCAGACAGAGCACACTCATACATATGTATGCTGTTTCATGGATTGCTGCAAGCATGATTTTCATGAACCCCTATAATTGCTACAGGAACAGTAGGAACATCAGTAGGTACAGGAACATTTTGGTGATGTGATTGCCGAGCATGTAAGGAGAAGAGGGGAAAAGGAGGAGGGAGTGGGAATAGTTTGAGGATGCTGGAGAACTGATATCCAGATTTCCTTAAGTGGAAGCAAATTATGATTAAAACAAAAATACTCTTAAAAAATCAGTTCCGAATTTGAAGACTTAATTTGTTGTAAAGATTTTAGCTACTAAACTCTGCTCCCAGAACTTTTTAACATAGGTTCACAGTTTATACAAACTAAATGTCCATTTTCTTTACAATACAAAGGTCTGGTATCTGTGGAGCATGTGGTATTAAAAGAACTATGTATATTTTATGCAGATTTTTCTCTCTGTCATGTGTACCTGTGCCTGTATTTGCTGCTTCTGAGATCTGCTTGGGAATGAAGTTGTAATTACCAGCTGGCATACCGCCATCTGGGCACTTCTGGAGAGCACAGTGTTCTGCTTGTGCCACGACATTGTCCTTTTTTTTCCCCTGGGATACAGGTTTCCACAACTTCTCACTTTCTGTTCCAGATCCTTATGCTTATTGAAAGCAGCCTAGGTCTTGATGGAGGAATTCACTTATTTCTGTATCTTGCCAACTCCTAAAAGTCAGCAGACTAACCAAATGTGATTTTTTTTTCCTTTACAGCATCTTATACAAAACAGGCAATTTATAAACTGCAAAGAGAAAATTGTCTCACTTCATATGGGGTTTTTTATATAGCCTTATTCCACATTGGCCAATACTGTTTTTTCAGTTGTTACTTCCACTGTAATTTTGAGTGTATTCTTTGTTGACAGGATATACCTTTGTTTATTTTCTCTAATTACAGTTTTAGATGTGAAACTTGACTAGATTTGCCACAATGACAATCCAGTGAACCAAGACTAGTTTAGGGGGAAAGGGCATGAATCAGTATTTTGCAATGCAGGCTCCATTTTGATTGTGTTTTGCTTTGTCTTGGAACATTCTTAGATGACAAAACCTGAGGGTACAAAGCCACATGGACCAAGGAGAGAGTTCAAAGCAGGTCATTGTGTCAAACAGCATCCCTGGGCTTTGCGTATCTAGTTGTCCTATTATTATTCTATATAATTGCTGCCTGTTTTCTATATGAAGATTTATGTATTCAGCTGGTTTCATGCTTTTTGGGGATTTTTGTTTGTTTCTTTGCCTTTGGTTTTGACTAATTCTTTCAAACAGGTGTGCTATTTTGAAAACAAGATTTAAGTATGTATTAAATTTATCTTGGAAGCTGATCTGATTGGTATCCAATAGTAGTACTCTGACCACGGTATGCTCCATTACAAAAGAAACAGGATGTAAGCATGCCAAGACTTTTACGAAGCACCCCTTTTTTAAAAATGGGAGTGTATGAATGTGTTGAAGTATATCGTGTCAATTAGACTACAAAGGAATGGCCATCTCTTTGCAGACTAATTAGACTTCCTACTCTTGCCTGTTTGGACTCAACAGGTATTGTGTACTGCTTCCTTGACAAAACTAGGAGGCATGCAGAGAAGAGGATCAGACAGAGCTTTGACTTTCCTGCCTTCATAATGGATTTGAACTTCTAAAGGGAGAGCTGTGCATTTTTATGTTTAACCTTAATTGCTTTATGAATGAACAAAAAAAAAAAAATTAAAAAAAATAAATCTACCCTTTACTTTGATCCTATGATGGATTTATATTATAACATTTAAAGTTTTATTTTACTGGTAAATTCTTATGAGTCTCATTCAACTATTGACTGTTCATCTATTGAGCATGTTTTCTACTTTCTATAGCACAAAATTAATTTTAAGAAAAGTTGCTATTGAGAGGAACAAAAATCATAAAAGGTTCAACAATCAAGTGCTTCTTGCTTCACCTGATACAATTTATTAATAATAAAATTTATTAATGGTGAAATTCTAATATATTTTACTGTCTTCCCAAAGGAACTTGTCATTGGTGTACAAAAGATTACATTAATTCATCTCCAGAAAGGAGGGATCACCACTGTGCTGTTCCTTGATCATCCATTAGAAATGTACATGCTGGAGGGATTCTGACTTCCCCAACCAATGTCTCTGCTTTTCTGCAAAGACAGATGGCAGTAAAAGCTATTCATAATTTTTCTAATCAACCATCCCGAAATGTACAATGAGACTGTGCAATTACAAGCAGTATTTTCAGCAGAAATTCTGTTCTGAGCTATGTTTCCTTAGGATCCCTACTGGCATGCTTGCTGCACTGATACTGCAGGCATGATGTGGGCATGAGACAGGCAGTAAGTGGGGCAGAGACTGACTCATGCCATTAAGGGCATTCCCTCTAACCAGACTTTTATCTTTAATGGAACAGTGACTACACCCATTTTACTTGTCTGGTTAGAGCTGGTATTCAGTGCTGTGACAGATTACTCCTGTGAACAATCTAGTCTGCCTCCTCTGTTTTGATCCCCTTTTCCACTTTTTCTGCTGTTTTCCTGTAGTTCTGCCAAGCATGAAGAAACATTTGTGTTCTAATACGTGTCTTACATAAATGCAGGACCTTTGATCCTGAAGCATACTAATGCAAAAATTTAGACACAGATTATGTCAGTGGTGAAGAAGGTAAACAAACTGGGAAACAATGTATTCCTGCCAAGTAATTTCCGGGCTGTATATCTAGGTAAATTCCACTTTGCATAGCCTGTCACAGGTTCTAAATCTACCAGAAGAACATCTGAGCATTCAGCATTGCTAAAGGACTGCACAGGAGACACACAGCTTGTTACATTTGAGTAATCCAAATACAAGAAAGAGAATTATAGACCATAGAATCATTAACCCATCCCTGACAAATCCATCAGTAAACCCTGTCCCTGTTATTCAAGCCACATCCATAGCACGAGATTTGTGTCCAGTTAAAAGGTTGCTTTATAAAGCTCTCTTATTTTTAATAAAGCTAGCATGACAGCATTGGAGACCAAATAAACCATGCCTGGAATTAAACAAGTATGGTGATTTTAGAAACTCTAAACCAACCCTTTCTTTTCATTACTGTTCATACTTCTAATTCCATACTGCAGTTATGCTGGTGCTTTGAGTTTTAGCCATGCTTTAGGCTCAACAATCACAACTCCTAGACTGATAACAATGGCACAAGGTGTTACAAATTAAGGCTCTGTACTACCATACACTGTGAAAATTATCACAATGAAAAACAAATAGCATGTAAACAAGTAAAAGAGTGTAATAGGAACAATTGTATTGTCCAAGTGAAATAAGCAATTTCTGATTATACTTTTTTAACACTCTAGAATGTCAGTATTAAATCTTTTTAACACATCCATTTTGGGCAGATACTCAGAAACATGATGAGAATGGCAACAGTTAGTGTGACAGTTATTTTCAAACACACCACATAAGTGGGAGTTTTCATTGGCCTTCAGTTTCTGACTTTTTTGACTAGAGACTTCACTGGGTAGAAGTAGCCATTGTGAAATACACAGTGACGTAAGTTCTGATTGTATTAAATTTACTGCATGTATAACAAAATGAAAAATTGTAATTCTGCTAATGGAACACAGTATGGAGCTGTGCAGAATTTACAGCACATGTTCACCAATCAAGAATAGAAGATTAATTTTTGTCACTCTTTGTATTTCCACCTCTTCTTATATGCAAGTAGGAGTTAATTATTCCACGTATGATAGTATGATACAGTATCGAATAAGATTTTAGAATCATCATATCCCATTCTAAAAAGACCATAGAAAAGCAAAACATTTGAATTTACTTAGTGTGTACTTCTAAAAGTTTTCTGTTTACAAAATACCAGGCAGATGCCAGTTCAGTAGAAATTCCTTGTCTGCCCAGGTCGAGATTTGTTCTGGGGAGCAACTTCCATATACACCTACAGTTCTTGGGACAAAGTGAGGAAGCTTCAGGTATATGTGGTGTATCAGAACTGGAGGTATAAGTATAAAAAATTTAGGGAAAGCAATATATTTGCAAACTCTGGTGTCTTCATAGTTATAAATCCAACATTGTCCATTCCAGAGGCAGTCTCCTGGTTTGATATTAACATTCCTCATCTCACTGATAGTTTCAATGACACTGATAGCTTTCTGTAAATAAATTCTTTGAATGGTGGTATTCTCTGACATCTCTCTTCTTTCAGCAGAACTATTGATTTTGTTGTCTTACATCATAATCTTGCAAAAGCACATGGAGAATAAAAATCAATTAAGTAAATGAGAAACTGATCCTTGAAGTATTTCTCTGTAGGTGACATGAAGTAGATTAATGGCTCTGTTTGTACACATATTTTCCCTATTTCGTATCTAATATAATAGCACTATCACTTATGAAAAATTATTAGCTGAGTACTTGTCATGTGAATTTACATCCTGTTTCCTTGTCACTTATCAGAAAGCTAGAGGCAATATGCCGTTTCTGGTGTTTTGTTCCCAGAGGACGCAGAGGTGCAATAGCTGCTGCAAATGTAAACCAGGCAGACACTAGAGACAAGGAGGGGGAAGGAATTATGTTAAGTGCTTAAAGGTGGGTAGTGTAAATATCATTTTCCCACTCCCCAGGCTGTTGAAATCCCAAATATTTAGACCAACTGATAAAGCCAAAAGAGAGCTCTTTGTTTCCATGCGCAAAGAAAGGGCATATTTTTGAAGGCTGTTTAGCTTCAAGTGAGGAGCGTTATTGCAGCAAAAGTAACCATGGTCTAAGTTACCTTAATACTGCCCATACAGAATTGTGGCAGTTTGGGTTTCAGCATCGCTGGTTATCCCTCCTGGCCTAGGGTTAGGAATGGTAGTATAGCAGTGGAAGCCTGTGTTGGGGTACCTCACTCCCAGCAGTACTGCAGATGGTTGCAACAAGTAGTTTATGGTGTTTTCTGGACTTGGTTTTATTAAAATAATAGTCAGATTATGCTTAAATCATTAAATTAGACATGTTTCTCTGAACAGTGAAGTAAGTGTTCTCAATTAATCCTTTGTCCATAAAATTAAACATTTTGGTGATGCCCTTTACTGGAGAACAGCTTACTTTAGGATTATTTGTAATGCATTAAATCTGCATTTTCCACTAGTACAGACACTTTAGTCACTGATCATGCTCTATTTTTTTTCCCTCCGATCAAAATAGCATTTTTATGCTATACAATAATCGTTCAATTTTGAAACCAATGTGCACTGAAACACTTTTGGAGCCATACCAAAGGCAATTTAGTCTGCCCAAATGTTTCCTGTTTTTCAAAGGGTGCGTGCAAAAATGTTACTAACAAATCATATGTAGAGAAGTGTTTGGTATCAACTTTATTTCTGTAGTAGATCCCTTTAGCAGAAATGGAACAACAGTTTTCTTTTTTATATTTAGGTACTTTTAAAGTAAAATTTTCATGTGAAATGCCTGCACTTCAGATAAAGTTATTTTAAAAGAACTGTGTCTTGAAGAAAGAGACTTTATGAGCTTTCATACTTCAATACCAATGTGAAACTTACCCTAAACCAGTAATTATAATAAATGTAATTTCTTTATCATGTGGGTACACTACAGCTAAATGCAATTTTCAAACACAGTGCAGCCAAAATTCCACAGAAATTCACCAAAGCCAAGTGAGCCTTTTAGCAAATTTCACACAACACATTCCCATGACAAGCTGTGTTGTGTTTCCCTCCCTGACTTCTAGTTTGCATTTCTGTATAAAGGTAGAAACATTTATCTGTCAAAGCTATCTTTATCCTAGGGAGGTGAAATTTCTTGAAGCATATTTCTAATCTTCAGTTCCAAGTTTGCCATCAGCAATTAAGTTTGGATCTGGAAACTTTGCTGAAGCTGTATCCAGTCTGCAAGAGTTGCCTAAATACCTGCTAGGTGTAGAATGGAGTTAATTCTAGTGCAAATGGTTTTTCTTTTCTTAAGTGAGAACAGATGAATTTTAATTATAATTTGAATGTTACCTGAAGAAGTGGAAAAGATACAAGATTTTACCAAAACCCCCCAAACAAACAAAACAAAACAAACAAACAAAAAGAATGAACCAAACCACACAACCCCCCAAAAATCCCAAACAAACAAACCCAACAACAAACCAAACCAAACAAATAAACCAACCTGCCTATAATTCTGCTAGGTGTTGTAGTTCTCAGCTGTACTTATGTTAAGGTCATTTAAAGACGTGCTTTAATTTTCAGTGGAGCCTGACTTTCAGTTGCACTGTTAGCCCTTATTTGCAGTCCCTTGAACTAAAGTTGAGTTTCCCTGTCTTTGGACTGCAGCCTTCTCTTTATGACCAGCCTATTAGTAGTTCTAGAGAAGATACATAATGTGTCAGATTTCAAGGAAACTGTAAAGAACAATAAACACAAATACTTTCATTAACAGTACAGCTCTAACATGAAAAATTTGTAAACAATAAGTGGAAATAGTAAATTAGGCATGAAAAATAAGTCCTTCCTTAAAACTGACTCTGCTATTCCTTAAGTCTCTTTCTGTTTTGGGACTGCCTGTTTGTATCCCTTTAATTAAATCTTGGTGCTGAGGGCTCTAACAATTATAGCCTTGTTAATGAAAGACAATAGCACAGCTTTCCCTTTCAAGTATCCTCATCTTATATACAGTTTCACAGCCTTTAATACTGGGAGGAACAGTGTATCTATTGTCCTGGCTCTGGATTTTATTGAATAGTTGGTACATCAAATCAACTGTAGCTGATTTGGGTAATTTAAATAGTATTTGGTAATAGCTTTCAGTGACACCTTAGCGTTGGGTTTGTATGATTTCTGTTTTGGCTAAACTATGTAAGAAGTTACATCAATATAATTCCTTTTAGGAGCATTAGTAGGCTTTTTTTACTAGCATCTGGAGGGACCCTACCCCCAGATGGATATACATTATTTTAGTATTAGCAGGTATGATTGATTGAGTTGTATCTTTACCTCTGGAATTATCCTTATATTTAATCTCCCTCTTTCCCCCTCCTCCCTCCCCTCCCCCCCCCCCCTCAAATCTTAGTGAATAATACTGAAGGAGCATTTTTAATTTGCAACAGCCACATTAATGAGCTGGTATAGATTAATAGTTGCATCTAGCCAAAATAAATGTCTTTTAAAATAAAAAAAAAATAAAAGGAGTAAATGAAGATCAAGATGTGCACAGGGATCTTATGCATTCAGTGGAGTGCAATGAAATCAATAAAGTAATTAAAGCATTTTTCTGTCCTCTATAAATTATGTTTCTAATGGTAGCCAGGCAGTATGTACCTATATGAAAGAGACTAACCAGCCGTTCAAACTCAGTAGGGGAAACCTGCAAATCACTTGCAAATTGGCAAACAGTTTCAGTAAACAAAAAAGGTCTAAAACAGTATAGCCAACTAGTGAGCACTACAGCCACCTGTAAGCTCTTCCAAAGGAAATTCCAGTTACTAAAAAGAGTTCCAGCAAAAGGAGGGACAGTGTGAGTCAAGATGAATTAATGGAAAGGAGCACCTCCCCTTTCCACCTACTGAAAAAAACACAGTTATATCTACATGTGTTAATTGTTAAGTTCCTTTCCCATATCTTAAAATGTGATCCAAAAACTACTGAACTGTGTATAAAAATATTTCGGATTGGAAAGCCTCAACTTTGAAATTCTCTTGCGCAAAAGGGAAAGAAACACAGAGGTCAGAAAGATTGACTGAGCTGAGCTGATCTCCTTCTCTGACAAAGTGACCTCCTTAGTAGATGAGGGAAAGACTGTGGATGCCCAGGATGTATCTACATGGATTTTATTAAAGCCTTTGATGCTTCCTGCCACAACATTCTTCTGGAAAAACTGGCTGCTTACAGCTTGGAGGAATAAAAAACTGGCTAGATGGCCAGGCACAGAGAGTGATGGTGAATGGAGTTACATCCAGCTGGCAGCCTATCTCTGATGGTGTTCCCCAGGGCTCAGTTCTGTTTAATGTCTTTTTTGATGATCTGGATGAGGGGATCAAATGTACTCTCAGTCAGTTTGCAGACAACACCAAGTTGGGCAGGAGTGTTGATCTGCCGGAGGGCAGGAAGGCTCTACAGAGGGAGCTGGAGAGGCTGGATCAGTGGCCTGAGGCCAATTGTATGAGGTTCAACAAAGCGAAGTGCTGGGTCCTGCCTTGGGTCAAAATAACCTCAAGCAGCACTACAGCCTGGAGGAAGAGGGGCTGGAAAGGTGCTTGGCAGAAAAGGATCTGATGGTGCTGGTCAACAGTGGCTGAACATGAGCCAGCAGTGTGCCCAGGTGGCCAAGAAGGCCAATGGCATCCTGGCCTGTATCAGCAACAGTGTGGCCAGCAGGACCAGGGCAGTGATCAACCCCCTGTACACAGTGATTGGTGAGGGCACAGCTCAAATCCTTTTGGGCCCCTCACTGCAAGAAAGACATTCAGATGCTGGAGTGTGTCCAGAGGAGAGCAATGGAATTGGTAAAGTGTCTGGAGCAAAAGTGTTATGAGGACTGGCTGAGAGAGCTGGGGATGTTTAGTCTGGGAAAAAGGAGGGTCAAGGGAGACGACCTGAAAGGAAGTTGTACTGAGGTGGGGGTCAGTCTTTACTCCCAGGTGAGTAGTGACAGGACAAGAGGAAATGGCCTCAAATTTTATCAGGGGAGATTTAGTTTGGATATTAGGAAAAATTTCTTCACAAAAAGGTTTGTCAAGCACTGAAACAGACTACCCAGGTAAGTGGTGGAATCCCCATCCCTGGAAGTATTTAAAAGATATGTACATGTGGGGTTTAGGGACGTGGTTTAGTGGTGGACTTGGCAGTGCTGGGTTAATGGTTGGAATTGATGATCTTAGCGGTCTTTTCCAACCTAAATGATTCTATGACTCTATGAATTAGATTTTTGGAAAAATGGCTTTTTCTAGCTGTGGATTGTAGTGCAGCCAGACAACCATTTGCTCTCCCGTTCATGAATTGAAATCTTATCTTACTTGATGAGTGTTCTGTGTCAGATATAAATGTCAAGTAGTGCTACTGGTGATTCTCACCCTGACTCGCTCCAACAATCCAATATCTATTAAAACAAACAAACAAACAAACAAACAAACAAAACCCAAAAAAATAAAAACAAACAAAACCCAAACCACAACAAACCCTAAGTGTTTATTCTGACATATTGTCCCAGCATCTTTCAGCTTGAGTGGTAGTTCATTTTACTGCAGAGAAAACTGTGTTACAAGGTCATAGTCCTCAAAAAGGCCAAAAAGACAAGTCTCCATATCTCATCCTTGCAATATTTCACACATTTCATTAGATACATATCTGTTCAGTGGGAAAATGTGTCCTCTAAAGATTTTGCGTTTTGGTCCCACTATCCTTCAGCTGGAAACCTGACTATTAACAGGCTGCCACTTCTCATAATGGAAACCAGAGATATTTTCTGTTATATACTTAGTGTATTTCCAATTAAAGTTGGAGAAACAGTTCTTGCTGATGTGGTTGGTAAAACACAAGATAGAAATACTCACCAATACCACACTCAGATATATTCTGTAGCTCATATCAAGGGCAGGGTTGTGTTGTAAATTTCAGGTCCTGCTGATGAATACAGGCAGAGGGCATTGAGATAGAAGGCAGAATCTTAGCACACAACAGAGAAAACAGAAGTGACTGGATGAAGTCAAGTAAATGTTCTGTTACCATGGGCTAATTAGTCATCTGACAAAGCACAAAAAGACTTTGGAAGGAAGCCCAAAAGTTCTGGAAGCTCTCCTGCAAATCAACTGGACTGAAGCAACAGTCAAGAAAATGAATCTCAAGAGAAAGACAATACCAACAGTTTAGCCTAGAATGTAGTATAATACAGACTTTCCTACAAAAAACATAGCTCTAGTATCTTAAACCATGTGGTGGAAGATTATATACATATGCCTGCCATCCCATTACCTCTGGAAAAACCTGTAAAGACACTGTCCCATTAGTGCTTTCAGATTTTGAATATATATATATATATAGATATATATATAGATATATAAAAATTCTGAATTATGGATCATACAGACACATATGTATAAGAAAGGTGCTCTGGTTCCCAAGAGTGCTTTGTGCTGTGTGTTTTCTTGAGGGGACTGTGACTGAAAAGCAGAAAAGGGAGCGTCTTACCTTCTTGTCTTGTCCTGGCTGTCTCAGGCCAGAAAACCTGGGGGAAGACAGTGAAGATTGCACCATTGTTTAAAGCAAGCAATCTCAGCAAGAGAGAAGCATTTTCAAATGCTTTAGGTTTTTGGGTTTTTTCTAATTTATTTAGATGGTCTAATGACATCTCTTCTGAGTCATTAGGTTCTACTTTGTGTTTGAGTATGCCAGTTTAGGTAGATGGTCTTGTTGGGATACTCAGTACACCCACTTCCAGATCCACCACAAAAGTGTGGGCTGTCTTGAGATCCCATGAGTGCAATAGCTATGTCCTATGCATCTTTCAGTAATTATGGCAAGACTGCCACGTGCAGTTGCAAACCTACAACTAACATGTTATGAAGGCACTTGGTAGACAGAAAGGTTAAGCAATATGCATTCCAACTGAAGGAGGAACTGAGATTTGCTCTCAGAAGAAGAGGTAAAGTGCAGATTTAAGTCTGACAGCATTGCAGCAGCAGACTCTAGTCAGGAAGGTGGATATAGTTCCTTGAAGGATGGGATGGAATCCCACTTAGCATCTAAATGAGCTAGTGCTGTGCTAAGGTGAAAACATGTGGCTTTGATCATAATAAGACAACTCAGAAAACCATTCTGATTCCTAGAAACAGTGATGGGAAAGGAGCCAGAAGAGCCCAGTCTGGACGATGCATAACTTCTTTTTGGAAATAATGCTCTGAAGGCTGAAACTTCGTTCACTGTTTAGTAGAGGACAGGAGAGGATAAGGGAGATTAGACAAGGTGGAGAGTACCTTGAGTTCTGACGCTGTGTAATAGGAAATTGAGACCAAAGGATGACTGCCAAAGCCATTGCAGAGATGGATATGTTATTGTCTACATAGACATATTGTTGGCTTACTGTTATACTTTCCAAAAACAAAAGCCAGATTCCTTCCCCTCCTCAAATTTTCTTTGTTTAGATGCCAGTATCAGTCTTAAGAGAGAAAGGAAATACAGCAATTGTGTGGGGTCCGTTTCCATCCTTTTCTTGATGGGATTGAATTATGTTGCGGTCTATTCTCTTTTTCACTACTTCTGTAAAGAAAAGAGTAGGAGGGGATGGCAAACTAACAAATACTATAAATGGTCATGACAACCATTACAGAAAGGTTTTCCTTCAGTCATTTGGTGGCCCTTTGAGGGAAGTCTAGTCACTTTATTTCTGTGCAGACAGCACTGATCTTCAGAAGAAATACTGGCAAACCATAGATTATCAACTATTTTAGAATAGTTTCTTCTGGTGTAAAAGGAACTATGTGACTCTAAGAACAATATCATAATAGGGGTATACACATAAAACTTGTGAATCATTAGTTTACAGTTATTCTGATTAGATTAAGTTTAAAATAAGTGTTTGCACTGGGAAATCACAGTATTCCTATCTCAAAGCTTATAACAGGATCTATCAAGAGTTATATATCAATTTCTTTGCTACTAAATTTAGTTATTCACTTCATATCTCACCATCTCATATTTAAAGTGCTATACCAGTTAAAAAGGCTTCTCGTTATTTACAAAAATGGCCAACAAACATAATGACATAATGCCAGTTGCAAAATAGGAATTTAGGTTTAGATGCATATATATATATATATATATATAAATGTAACTGACTTTTCGTGAACATAAGCCTCAGTTTGCATGGAGGAAGATTCTGCCTGTGTTTTCTCAGTATGTGAAACTCAACACTTTTATCAGTGGTAAGCACACAGTTAACAGAATCAGCAGTGAATTAACCACTCCTGGAATTTTTATTTAGTAGCATTAGTTAAGGTCACAATCTTACCTGAAATTTTTTGAAAAATTCTTGGGCTTATTTTGAAATAGGATCATTCTTGCATGTGAGAAGTAGAAGGGTAAGATGGAAGAAATTATTTACAGTGGCTTATAAATACATGAAGGCAACTCCAGAGCTGTTGCAGACAAATCAGTGTCAAATTGAGAGCAGGTCTGAAAAGAAGGCCTTGGAGTGTTGGTGGATGAGAAGCTCAACATAACCCAGGAATATGCGCTTGCAGCCCAGAAAGCCAGCTGTGTCCTGGACTGCATCAAAAGGAGTGCGGCCAGCAGATCAAGGGAGGTAATTCTGCACCTTTGCTCTGGTGAGACCCCGTCTGGAGTACTGCATCCAGCTCTGGGGCCCACAACATAATAAGGACATGGACCTGGTGGTGTGAGTCCAGAGGAGCGTGATGAAAATAATCAAGGATCTGGAGTCCCTCTCCTGTGAAGACAAGTTGAGAGATTTAGGGTTGTTCCACCTGGAGAAGAGAAGCTTTGAGGAGACCTTACAGCAGCCTTTCAGTATCTAAAGGGAGCTTACATGAGAGCTGGAGTGACTTTTCACAAGGGCATGTAGTGATAGGACAAGGGGTGATGGCTTTAAACTGCAAAAGGGCAGGTTTAGATTAGATATTTGAAAGAAATTCTATATTGTGAGGGTGGTGAGGCCCTGGCACAGGTTGCCCAGAGTTGTGGCTGCCCCATCCCTGTAAGTGTTCAAGGTCACGTTAGATGGGGCTCTGAACAACATGATCTAGTGGAATGTGTCCCTGCTCATGGCAGAAGCACTGGAACTAGATGGTCTTTAAGGTCTCTTCCAATCCAAATCATTCAATTATTCTACGACCTTTTTTTTTTATTTATTTTTTTTTTTGCTTGTTAACACAACCTTCTAATAACTGATTCAGAAAAAGCAAAAATAATTAAACAAACACCAAGTGAAATACTCTTCCTCCACTCTTCCTAGGTTCAGCTTCAGTCAAAAATATCACCTCATTTCCTGTTTTCAACTCCCCTCATTTTGATCACCTGTTGCATTGAGACTGGCCCAGTACCTTTACAACAGGGCACTACCTGAAATTGGCATCGTTGAATAATGGTTACTTTTTGATACTCCTTTCTCACTTCTTCTCTACTTCACTCACACCCAGTGTAAGTCACTCACAGGCCATAGGGCCTCTGAGGTGTCCCTGCTGTGGCACGGGTTGCCCACAGTTGAAGCCTCTCAAAGCCATAACTCCCTCATCGTTGGAACACCTCCTTCCAAGAGTGTGTCTCCAGCCATGTCCCAGGTAATGTCACCTTCTACTTTCCTCCTCTGCTCCTCCTTCCCCTGGACGCTACTGCTCTTTCTTAAATGTCTGAGCACAGGTGCTGGGTGCCCCTCTGCATTGCTGTTAAGCAGGTTACCCACAGAGGTTTCAGAGCCAGAATGAAGGGTTGCCTATGTGGGTTTCAGAGCCAGGCTAATACAGCCTTGTCTGAGCCCACGGTGTAGTTAAATTCTGCCAGCTACCTTTTTTTCAGCTGGCTTGTGCCAGCTTGCCTCCCTCATTTAACAGATCTACTTGCAGAGTTTGAGGATGCAGTGAGGCAGGCTGGGACAGAGGGTGTGTAAAGGAAAAGAGATGTAGGTAAAAGGCTGTGGTCTGAAGAAAATGACATTATGGGAAATTATTTGCTTTATGAACAAAACATGGAGGAAAGCAGACTGGGAAAAGAGAAGATTTAGGGTTGGTATCTTCTTGCATTGCCCTAAGCACCACAAGGAACAGTGGGATGTGGTGGAGTCTGCAGGACTGGGTTCTCCACAGCACAGTGAGGGACAGAAGAGGAAGGGGATCTTGTGAAGAGGACAGTATGTGTGTTGGAGAGAAGGCCATAGGTACCAACTTTTTTCCAGTTCATTTCTTTCTAGTGTTGGGTATCAAGGGGAGCCACTCCTGCATCCATCAAACAGAGGACAATTTTGAAATTTTAGTGCATCATGGCTGTGAGAGGAATAAATAAAGGGCTGCATTTTCTATGGTTTAAGTAGCTCGAAATACAAGCAAAGATACGTAGATAAAGCATTAACTGAGGGAACATAGCTTTTTGGTTAGACAGTGTTACCCTCATTTGGATTCTGGGTCTTAACTGTTGTCTTGGTGATTTTACTCACTGAGCTGTGCAAGACTAGTTTTTATTACATCTGTAATTTAAATGAGTGATTCTATCATAAGCTAGAGCTAAAATAATAAACTAGAATATATTTGCATCTATATAGACACAAGTGGGTTCTTAGTCCCTTTATTAAGATTATATTTTACTTGAGCAACACACATATTAGCAAGATGATTGTTTTTCCATGTTTTTTTCGGAACACAGCACTTCTTTTTCAGTGTGCGTCTATGAGTTCTCAGTTCCTTTCAGTCCCCATGCACACAATAATGAGTTATTACTCAACACACAAACACAAATGTGTGTGTATAGGATATATATGAATATATTTTGGTCATAACACACAACATCTTCTCTGAAGAGGAAGTCTTCTGCACCAACTACTCACACTGTCCTGCTGTTTCTCATGCAAGTCAAGTAGAAAAGGCATGATCAGTTGCCAAGGAACTATTACCTCAAGGGAAAATAAACCCAAAAGCTCAGGCATTTGAATCTATTGCGCATTTAAAGTAAAAACCTATTCCATGCGAAAAGAGACAAAATCAGAGGACCTGCAATCTCATCAAGGCTCATTGATATATTTTGTTTCATCCCCTAACTAAAGTAGAATACAAAATTTAGCATCCAATTTACCTGCAATAACTTTGCATCGTTAACTAAAGCTGTACGGCATCTGGCCCCATGCTTTAACAATCTAATTGTCAAGATGACTTTTTAGGCGTGCCATGATAAGGCAATCCTATTGCATCACCAAATTATTTTTTCCTGCTAAGTCTGGGACTGGGGGTGTGGTGAGTGGGTCACAGTCAAGGGATTTTTTAGTTGTGGTTCCTAACTGCTTTTATGTGATTCCTACAAAAAAAAAAAAAAAAAAAAAAAAAAAAAAAAAAAAAAAAAAAAAAAAAAAAAAAATTT
>JAWWEW010000112.1:51865753-52036259 GCA_035583185.1 Anabacerthia variegaticeps
AAATAAAAAAAAAAAAAAAAAAAAAAAAAAAAAAAAAAAAAAAAAAAAAAAAAAAAAAAAAAAAAAAAAAAAAAAAAGTTAGTGGGAAGCTTAAATTTGCATTTTCTGAAGGAGAAAGCCTCAAGGGCCACATTTATTTCAGAAGCTTAGACAATAATGTGTAAATTGCACATATTTGCACTTCTGACACTGGGAAAGATGAATGTGCATTTTGGCTAGGAAAAGGATAAATGCTTTTCTCTGCACTGGAAATTCAGTCTTTATGAACTTGTTTCCCTGCACCAGTCTTTGCTCAAAGCTGATTTTCTGGCAAAAATGATCCATTTGTTATTTCTTAAAAACGTCAGTGTGTCACAATAAATTTAATACAGTGCTCACATTTGCTACTTTTTTTCTGCATGTTGGCCTGAACAGAAAGTGCGTGAAGACAAAAATAGTGATGAATCCATTGCTGATCTAAAGTATACAATACTTAAATGCTTGTAGTGCCTCATATAATAATTTTAATACATGTCCAGTCTATAGAATCATAAAATCATTTTGGTTGGAAAAGACCTCTAAGATCAAGTCCAACCATTAATGCAACACTGCCAAGTCCATCAATAAACTATGTCCTAAGTGCCACATCTACACATCTTTGAAAATAAATCAGTGTGATTAATTCTAGTCTAGTCTATAAGTCATTTATTTTCAAGATGTTGTCCCCACCATTGTAACAATTTTTAAATCTAGTATAATTCAGAAAGCATTAA
Source organism: Anabacerthia variegaticeps (assembly GCA_035583185.1). Lineage (NCBI taxonomy): Eukaryota > Metazoa > Chordata > Aves > Passeriformes > Furnariidae > Anabacerthia > Anabacerthia variegaticeps. Next base: position 51,866,506 of record JAWWEW010000112.1, read on the forward strand.
CACTTATTTAAAAATATGAAAACCAATGGAAAATTAATAGAAACATTTCTCAATATAAATTGAAATTTTTGCTGTGTCCCCACACAAAGTCATCTTTTAAAGGGATGTCTTACTATAACCTCATTGAACAGATCATTCAATAAAAGGATAGTCCTTGGCTTTTAATATTTCCAGATTGGATAAAAGGGAGGGGTAATGTCACACGTTGAGTGTACACTCTGACATTTAGCTCAAAACCTCGTTTATAAGAATAGCCCATGGGTTCTAACACCACTGACTAGATCATACCTTACTATATTTTGATTGTTGTCACTGTTAGCAAGGAGCATTTCAAACAGAATGGTTTCTCATGAATGTACTCACATTCTGCTGAAGATATGAGAGCAAAAGAAAAATTCAGTCTTTTTTCCTGTTTCTTTCCTCCTGACCTTTTTTTGGATAGGGAATAACTGGAGCTAAAAAACAAAGGATATAAAGTCTCATCTCTTCCAGGAACAAAGCATTCTGAAATTCCCTCTCTTTCTGTGTTTGTCTGGCACAGCCCCAGATTCTGTCACCAGTATTTACCCTGAACAGATCCTTATTCACAGCTTAATCCAAAGTCTGTTGAAGTCAGTGGGAACCTTTCCCTTAACCTCAGGGGGAATAAGCTCTGCTTGTGTAGGCAGAGCAGTTTCAAATTATTTCCACTGCTGATTGCAGTATAAGTACTTGTTGAAATCATTAACCTGTCCCAAGACCCAATGCTACAGCTAAGTTGATGATGTCTTAAGTTACTATTACACTCTTTTAGTTTTGTTTTCAGAAGCTTAAGCAGTAACAGCTGCCACAAAAAAAACCCCAGAAACCAAAAAAAAAACAAGAAACCCAAACCCACAACAGATAAATGACTTTACTGAGAGTAAAGAAATGAATAACAACAGTAGAGTTTCAAGAGATTGTCATCAATAACCATCACTGGAGACATCATAATGATCCTTCTTGTCTTTTGAAAAGTCTATGTCAATAATACAAAGTTATTTAGTTATGATAACTCAGAAAAAAACCCCTTACTTGTTGTCTGAAGACCTCTTTTACTGATAGAGGAAGTTCCTCTGATACAAGATAAAGGGAGAAAATTTGGAGAGCAGCTTAACAGACACTCTTCTCATTGACTTCATATGAATTTGGGGTGTTTGGATCTTTCTGAATCTGAGCTGGTTATTTATAGAAACTTTACAAAAAAATCCCATTTAAATCTTGCCAGCTATTGAACCAAGTAGTGTTGGGAGCCATCCCAGGCAGACTAGAGCAAATTCAGCTCCATTTTCCTCATTAGCTTAATGGATGTCTGCATTCAAGTTCATATAAAAAAGGAATCAGAAATGGAAGAAGAATGTAATGATAGTAAATTCATGGCTTATAATGATTTATATTGTTCATCCTTGTAATATTTAGTATAGTGGGCATTATCTCTACACACACATTCTCACATAATATGCGTGATACCTAAAAACACTGCTCTGAAAAGTGTATTTACAGTTACATTGTTAAAATACTTACAAAAATACTTGCTTGCAGTGTGTGAACTCCAGGACCAAGCTTTTGCATCATCTTTTCCACATTAATTTCCTTTTGATGTAATAATTTTAGTTTTAATAAATGTAATGCTTATTTCATATTTTGTAAGATTTTTGTTTTCTAATTTTATTTATTGTTTTCCTTCTGTACTTCCTTCTATCATCTTCCATTCTTTTCTTTTCTCACTATAATATTTCTTGCCATTTTTATACTCTTTCACAGTATTTCCATTTTTCTTCTCTCCATTATGTGGCCCCACCTATGCCTCTTCAGTACCTACTTGGCTTATCCCTCCAGTCTTCTTCCATTAATTCACTTGCAATGGTTCTACCACTTTCCCTGCATCTTCCTTCTGAACCTCTCACTGCCCTTACTCACCATCTAGACTTACTTAAAGAATGTTTTCAGGCTTTTATATCTTTCCTTTCCCTTTTCTACATGGCACATTACAAAGGAGCTGAACTGGAACCCCGAAGAAGATACTCTCCTCCAGCACATCTCCACTTCCTCAAGAAAACCAGGGGGGAAAACACAGCAACACATATCTAGGGGCGTACACATGCTGTGCGTCAAGAAGCACAAAGGAACTAACACTTCCTGGCATTTTCTGGATCTTCTTAATCACCCTATAGATGTTTGTCTTCTGTCACTTCATACGCTCACCCTTCTTCCTCAGTAGTGGTTAGGGTTTTGCACTACTTTGTTTAATGTCCCTCATTTGTTAAGACGCTGTGTGAAATTCCACTGTAGGGTGGAATTAACAATTATTGAGCATGGAGAAGGTGGAGGTGGAGCGTTTCCTTTTTCATCATCCTCCAAAAAAAGGCATGAGGGAATAAGGGCAGAGAAGATACAGGGAGGAAGCATGTTTTGCAAGAAGAGGGAAAGGACAGCACCCAGAGGAACATGCACTCTGAATAGCTAAATGCAGCAGTTTATAGTAGGTTCATTTAATGATACACAGAATAATTGTACTAATACATTAATACTTCTTTCATACTACTTTAAATGTCCTAAGGGGGTTATTTGAAGGTGGGATTCCAGTGCTGCAGACTTTTTCATAGAAGGAGTTTGGGGTAGACATTGCTGCCTTCGCAGGTCATAGAGCTAACATGTCTTGTCCATAAGTGGAATGGTATAGAGGTGCCATAAGGGAGAGGCTGGCCCTCACTGCAGTCCCATTCACTTCTCTGCAGAGACTTTAAATACAGATCCCAAGGCAGATGTTTAGAGCTATGATGTGATGATGGTAAAACCAAGTCATTGAGAACTGGATTCCAATAACTTAGGACATAAAAGAACCTGTATATGAGATCATTGCTTTAGGGACATATTTGGGCTGCTGAGTCATTAACTCTAATTGGTTAGCCAAATACCTCAAGTTTAATAAATTACTGACAGTATCAGTGTTGTGAAATTAATGAGCAGAACTAACATTCAACTGTCTGAATTTCCTTTTCTGTTCGAAAAAATAAATAAGTACGTTCAGGATAGATTAGACAAAGGTTAGCTGCAGGAAAGCATTTCAACATCCTAATGAAAATGGTGAGCTTCAAAAGAATTACTTTATTGATTCAGTTAATCTTTGTGGCTTATCAAAAAGGATCATTAAAATAAGTTAAATGGGAATAATGTTCAAATGCTTTCAAACTTTGTGAATCTTGAACATTTATACTTGTACCTGTATTTATGTTATTTGCAGTGGTTTCTCTGTCACTGTTCATTGTAATAGATTTCTGAGATTAAGAGTGTATTTAAGTAGTCAGTAACTAATATTATTAACAGAGATTTTTCTTATATCTTTTATCTTAGAAGCACAGTAACCCTAATAATTGTTATGATGTAAGATTTAGAGCACACAAGTAATAACAGTTCTCACGATTAGCTAGATCTTATGTCTGAAATACAGAGCAAGCCACAGGAGCACAGAAGCAGCCCCAATTCCTGTGCAGCAGAGTATGTCCTCTCCTCCTGTATCCTGGTCTGTGGGCAAAGCTTGCTCCTTGCTTCAGTAAGTAATGGGTGATTTCTTCCCATGCACTGGAATTTGCTATGGGTAAGCCACTGTCTCTCGCTGCAGCTGCTCCACTGGTAGATAGTGTCCCGTGCCTTTTTAACCCCGGTCCAGGGAAAAGGGTTGTAGTATGGGGGAGAGTTATACTGCCAGCTATATCTGCATATAAACTCCTCCTGGCAGTCAGGGGTACAGTGGCATTTTGCATATCCATATAATCCCTATATATCCATACATCCCTAATGCTTAGGGAAGTAAAATAAACAGGCTCCAGGTCCTAGGAAAAGAGCACAGGCGATGCCTCTACTGAGGGTAAGACTGGTCCATATTTCCAAAACAGAAATAAAAAAACCAGCACTTAAAAATTAAGGAAAAAATGTTAGAGATAGGGTTTTGGTGGGGTTTTTGGTTTTGTTTTGGTTTGATTTTTTTCCACATAGAAGCTTTGACTGACTTTGTTCTGCAACACAGTTTGTTCTTTTTATGATGTTTTGAAAATTTCAGTACAATTCAGGGAAATGACTGAATATATCTAGGTAATAGAAGCTCGGAGTTTCTGGTTTCAGGGTTTTTTTCCTGCAAGCATATATTTACCTTACTATTTTTCAAAATACATGCAAAAATATAGATTTTTGATACTTTAAAATGTATGTCATATTTTTAATTTAAGTAGGTTTTAATATGGAGTTAGTTGAATAACATTTATTTTAAAATCTCAAATTGAAACAATTTTACCATCAACTATTTGTAGGGAGAAGGGGCAGAGAAGGGAGGGGAAGCAGGGTAGGAAGGAAGGAAGGAGGAAAGGGGGCTAGAAAAAGTTTTATAATAGTCAGAATGAAACACCAAAATTTCACACAGAGTAAAATGGAAAATACGTTCTTTTCTCCTTGCATATTTTCCTGTGACTTGTCAAGCCCTTATTTTGAGTTAGAGAAGTAGACATTCTTTGTTTCTTTCCCCTTCCCCACAAAATTTTCCGGGTCTTACTTATTCATCATGAAGAAATACATCCTCAACTGTTTTTCTCATGCACTCTCTCTTAAATTAAGGAACAAATATAGACATAACCATCCAACACATGCTCCATAGAAGTAATGCTAAAAGACCACATGAACTCAATTCCTGAGACTGTGTTTTAGGATGTTTTACTATGTCTTACTATATACTAAAAACTGAAGAAAATGCATAAACTTTCACAAAGGACTTAAAATACTGCAGAAAAATTGTGACTTGGGGTATGACAAGTTAAAAGCACATCCTACAAACATAGTCTTAATTGCACTTCACTAAATGGGAAATTCATGGGACCGCACATCCAATTGCAGCACAAGTAGATGCAGTCTTGCTTCTATTATGAGAGTTTAAAAAGAAATAAAATAAATCAAAACCATATGTGTCTAGCTCAGCTTTCACAGTGAATTGAGCATGTTCAGTGCTAGACTAAGTCTTCTGTGACAATTCTGAATTAAATCTGTCCATAAAGCTTTGATGTCTGTTTCTCCACTGTTGAATTCCTCTCCCTGTTTTGCAGCTAGTCTGTGGAAAGTCACCACTGATATCTCTCCTCATCTGCCACAATCACATAAACATACTTCTGTTCCAGTAGCATTTTCTTAATGAGGTTTGCCTTTGCTTTTCAGGGTTTTTTCACTGCATTTTACCTTTGTTTTCAATTATATCCTGCCCGTTAAAGGAAGAGAGGAGATACAAAGGAGAAATAGCCAGGAGGTCTGCAGAGGTGCAGATTCCTATATCATCTTGTGGAAAAGTCCAGATTTGGGTGAGGCAAATATGCATTAATCTAGTGATTCTGAACTCATTGTGGCTCATCTAGAAGTATTCCTTTGAGTAAATACATGATAACCTGTTTCAGATTAGCTATTTTCTCTCACAGCTTTTTCATCTTTAGTTGCAGAATATTCTGTCTGTCAGGTCAGCTTGGAGTCAAATATGGTTGCTTAACTGCAGGTTCTGAAGGTACGTGATACAGTTTCTAGTGGAGCTTCGTGAGCTGGATGTGGTTTGGAAGTAGCAATATAATATCATATATTGTGATATAACTGATATAACCTTTCAGTTCTTATCACACCCTACTCAAGGTTTCAGCTCTGTTCACTGATGGGAGTCTATACATATACTTGCAAGAATCACAATTATTTTTAGAATCTGAGATGCCTCTTCATTGTGCGCAGTACCTGCAGTCAAGGAGAAAAGGGGACCAACACATGGGAAAGGAGTTGAAGGCAGAAAAAACTATTTTAAGGAAGTTATAAAGAATTGGTTCCTACCACTGTCATAAAGTGATTTAGATTGAAAAAATATCATTACTAACTGCTGTATTTACATGTCCCCACTAACTTTTACTATGAGGAATCCTGATCTCAACAGGAATGCATCTAAAAAAAAATCAGAAGTGTTACAAATATAGCACAAAAAGTACAAGGGAAAATAATATCCTAAGATTTTTAGTCTGAACACTTAGTATGTGGATACTTTTCTGTAAATATGCCTCTCTGTCTGTCAGTTCTCTATTTGGAAAATTATGGTAAATCCATGTATTTGCTCAAGTGTATTGTGTAATCAACCATTCAGATGTTATGGGGAGGATATCAGGGTTTTGTTGGTTTTTTTCTCAGATCAGCACCTTTTTTTTTTTTTTTTTATTTAACTGCTGTCATACTGAATGGGGTCTGGGAAGCTGAGGGCTACCAGACAAAGTGTTACCGGTATCACTCCGTCATGTGCTTCAGGCTCAAGAAACTGTCTCATTTCTTTCTCATCTTGTGGAAGAGACAGTATATGCTCCTGTAATTTATAATAATGCATATGGACAGGAAATGGAATTTAAGTTATAAAGGTAGGTCAAATTTTCACATAGTTTTGAACCACTATTGGGTTTTGCTTTGTAGAATTTATTTAAGCCTGAAATTGCAAGGAGTTTTTCTTGTATCTTCAAAACAATACTTTACAGTACTGTCTTAAAACATCAGTGTGGAACTCCTGGGGTTTCAGCCTGAACACAGTGAAAAGTTTCAGAAGAGCAGTGGATAGCTAGTCAATCACAAACATGGTGCAAGCTCATTTTTTCTTTAATTCTCTTAAAAGTTAGAAAGGCTGTATACATCTGTATGCTTCCTGCTTTCACCCCAGAACTACAACTCTGCTCTTTGAATTCTTCTTTTAATTTAATGTTGCACTTGTGTTTAGCATCTGATTTCCATTCTGCAAGAGAAGTATATTATTTTCTATTACAGGGGCAAAAGTTAATTGATTATGATTAACACACAATTATTTCCATTTCTATGTAATCATCTGATTTTGTTACCACTTGTGCAGTTTTTACAAAGAATGATGAATACTGTTCTCTCTGGTTTCAGCTCTGATAAGAATCCAAATATTTTGATGCTTACTCAAAACTTATCCAAACTTTCCTAAGCTCTAGAGTCTGCAAAACTAGTCTGAACACTTAAAGAAGGGCTTTCCTCGTGAGGTTTCCAGTTGTTCCACTAGTGGAACCTGATGGAAATACCATGAAGTCAGCTTTTCTTTCAGTTGGTCCAAATATTTAACATCTGGACAGAAAACGGAAGTGATAAATCCTGCCCAGAAGTTGCATTATAGGAAAAGTTTTGTCCTAAAAATAGATGAATGACTGGTTTTTTTAACTTCTCCAAACTGGCTAATCCATGACTGAAAAAGAAACCAAAAAAAAAAAAAAAAAAAAAAAAAAAAAAAAAAAAAAAAAAAAAAAAAAAAAAAAAAAAAAAAAAAAAAAAAAACCCAAACACTAACACAATAAAACCCCAAGAATCTGGAATTAGAGATGAATCAGGTTAACTGGTACCATAAAAATATAGCCCTACTCAGCTGAAACCTGTTGCTTCTTATAATTTGGTTATTTGTGAAGTAACATATGTGAAGCAAAATTCCAGTTTGTTGACATTTTAGAATCTTTCAGGGATGAGTGTTTATTCTCATTCCAGTCAAGTATTTATTTATTCATTCATGAGAAGGTTGCACACAGATCCTGGTGGGAAAGGTTATCTTGGTCTTGTATAAAAACATCAGTATGTTTCCTGCCAGTACGGAGACAGTAGGGGAGACCCTAGCTATCAGTGTTACCTTTTCTAAATAGCTTCAATTTCAGGGTTAACCTCTTGAGGAGGTGGGAGAGTTTAGCTAGTGTTGAATTCATCATTAAAGTTACTTGCAGCCACAGAGGCATATTTTCAGACAAAAGAATTTGACAGCTTAATGATTTTACCCTGTTGATTGGTATCTAATAAGTTCAAAGTGTATTTGGCAGTAATGAATTCTCCCTTTGATGAAGCCCATATTTTCACTTTTCCCTGGTTCTGTGTATCACACCAAGGATGACTACCTCTCCCTGTGCACCCTTTGATCCTACAAGCTTTTTCTTACCAGGTTTATCCTGTTCAAACACCAGACACCAGCTCAGATCAGGCTGCTGGTAATTTGTCCTTGCTGATAACATCATCCTACATTTTTATAGTGAGAGTGCATCACCATGTAAAGTGAGTATGACTTCCAAGTTCATTCATTTGAAGCTAGAAAAAGTTATGAGGTTTCTCTTTCCCTTCAGAGAAATCAAAGTTCAGGAAGCAAGGAGCTCCAGCATCCTTCCAACCCCACAGATCAGAAACGTGTGCAAAAACACCAGTGGCAGCATGCTCCAGCAGGATAAGGTTTAGGACCCCTGGAGTGCTTGATCAAGAATAAGGAGTTGAAGTGGGTTCAAAAAACAAGACAGTGATCAAAGACATGAAATATTTTGTGAAAACTATCCAAATTCATTTGCTGCCTGATCTGTCTCTTGCTTTGCTTGAGGTCACAGACTTTACAGAATTTTATGGAGTGCAATGTATGCAAGCACTATATATGCCATGCTCTCAGCACTTCATCAAAGACATCTCATCTGGCATAGAGCACATCATTTGAGTTGTTGGTAACCTCCTTGACAGGAAATAATTCATAACCTAAGTTTTACACACATGAAAGCACAGAGAAAATACCAAGGAAGCAAACATATGAGTGTATTTTAGCCCCTGCAAATGCATTGTAAAAATACATTAGAGTGACAATTCACCTTATGCTTGCTTTCAGAGAACATACATGTTGTTTATTGGCAGTTTCACCGATTACTGACTTTGGTCAACATGGCCCTTGCAATTCCCTTGCCTCCCAAGTTCCTGGAAGCCCATGCTTGCCTAGTACTTGGTTAAGCATAGAAATTGCATGCCATTTTCCCCTACCTACTGGGTCAACAGCCTCTAAAACAAGGTCACTCACCCAGCATTTAGCCATTCCTGCCCAGTACTTAGCGTGAAACCATTGCACTAAGGGCCACAGTGAAAACCAACTTGCCACCTCTTCAGTCTCTTACTAAGGGGAACCAGCCCTGTCTGGATGGTGTCTCAAATCTGAAGAGAAAACAGCTCTTTAGAGAAAAGAAAAAGGAACTAAACAAAGAAAAACATGCTCCTGATCCAGTTCACACAGCATTTACAGCTGAAACAGAAACGTAAGGTCCTTACTCTCTCAGACAAGGGAAAATAAGGAAAGAGGAGCTGTTTAGAGACCTCCTGCAGTGGAAAAGCCAGGACATTTGGTCAGATTGTCCCCCAGACTGTGAAAAATGGGTTCTGCAGTGACCCAGGTAGGGGCAAACAAGGCTGATGGGTGCTGGAAAATCTGGGAGCTGTTTAAGTAGTCTTTAGAGGGACAGAAGACTCTCAAAAATGAAAATCTGCAGAACTGTAGAGATTACTTAACATAAAAGCATAGTGAAACAAAGTCCTTGTCTGTTGTGTCAACAGTCTGAAGTAATTCTTGAATTAATTGATGTGAACTGCTGTTCCAAACATGTCGCATTAATACTGCTACTTCACCTTCCAGACCAACACTCAGAGTTCAATCCTCAAAATCAGCTTTTGGGAGCTCACCTTGAAACTTTCAGATTCAGGTGTGGTTATCTATCATGTTTTCTCCAAAACAGGAGAATGGCCAGGCAGAAAGCCTAAAATCATTGTAGAACGCAAAGATGACTTTCCCCCCCCCCTTGGACTTGTGGGAATGCACATGATCTTGAATTTTTTTGATGAGTTTATACCACTACACTATTTATTTTCAGCTTCCTTTTTATTGTTGCAGGTTAAGTGCCTTCTCTTTTGCACTGTTACAGGCAATAACATTCCAGTATTTGCACTTCTTGGAAAAATAAACACAGATTTTCCTAAATGTAATTGATATAATAGAGAGGAAATTTTCAAAACAAAAGTTCAGCAAAAAATCATGTGTCTCAAAGGTTAAAATTAAGTATCCAGACATAAAATATGGTATTTCACATTAGTATTTTACGAAGCATTTTTTAACATGTTTATAAATATTTTTAGAAGTCCATTCAAAGTGTCACAAAATATAAGGAAACCACCCTAAGTTTAAAGAAATACATGAAAAAAGCCATAAAAATAGGGGCCTATAAAATTCATAGAAAATATTTCACTAATCATCTCAGAATATTCATTAAACACTCTGGATTATTCGTAGAATATGTTACCCCTGTACCAAACAATATTCAGACACGATTGCTTGTAGTGCAATAAAAATAAGTGTGAAGCAACATTGTCACTACAAATGCAATAAGAAAAGAATAAAAAGATCTGCTTGCCTTTCTGTTGGTGTTGCTCACTAGATGTCCATATAAAGTACCTTTCAGTGGTTGATTATAGCACTTTTTTCCAGACTTTTGTAACCTTTTTCCTCTTAATCATATAGTGCAAAAACACAGACTGCAATGTTAACCTGAGATGGGTGTTGTAAAGTAGCCTGCAGTTTCTCACGCTGAGACAGAGATCTTAAAACTACTGTAATCTACACACAGAAACTCTCACTCTTGCTAAGCAGCAGCCAGAAACACAGCCCTCTCTGACTACCCACTCTATGCCAAATCATTTCACTATTGATTAAAGGCAGATGTGGCACACTGAGCTGCTGCCAGATAATGATGGGCATTTCCTCATGACTGATGAGGCTTCTCTTTGCTGCTCTGCAGCTCTGAGACAGTCTCCAGCAACATGCTACTTCATCATCCAGAAAATCTGCACTGCACATTATCCCCACTGGACAGCACAGGCATTTCTCACTGGGCAGTGTCCTGTTTGAGATCCAGGAGCAGCAGTTCTCCTCCTGTGGAGGGGAAAATAGATTGTTGATTGCAGAAGTATATGACAACAAATTCAGAACAGGAGAATTAACCAAGAAACAGCCCAACAAAAACATGATGGGAAAAAAATCCCACAATTTCTTTTTTCCCCCTTTTTTTTTAGCTTGACTGCCAGGTTCTGGAATGGCAGTCACCTTTAATGCCTTCCAAGTAGAGAAGGAAGATGTCAGTTTTCTACACAGCCAGCAAATATACACTACACACGTATCACTAATCTCCTGGCAGATTGACTTCTTCCAGATGCTCTTGATTTACTGTGCACATCTTGTACACGGTGGGTCCACTATGCCCAGGAGACACTGAGCTCACATACAGCGAGTCCAGTACATTCTAGAAGCACAGACTTTGCAGGGCACACAAGGTAAATGCAATCTATGGGTGTACAGTAAACCTAGGCGGTGAGAACTTGTAAGTTGATTTTGCCCAAGCCTGCACTGTTGGCCATGTATATTTGCCTGACACAGCCTCAGTGGATCCTGCACCCCTTTTCAGTGCCAGGAATTTACAATGGAAAGCAGACCTATAGCTTACTGGTTTTAAAGACAGAGAATAAAAATTGACCAGAATAAGTGAATATTAATGTTCAGTATAAAGTTCATGAAAAATTTAGTGATGTTTTCTTTATTTTTTAAAATAGGAACTCTGTTTGCTTTTAACTGCCATTGCATCCTTGTAACTTCATTGAATGATTCACTATGCCAAGTCTTTTCTTCCCCCATCCTTCCTCATCCTGCCAACTCAGACCCATGGAGTACTGTGAAAATTTTGGATTTCTTTGCTGACCTTTTTCCTATCATTTCATTGTTTTCCTACATACCTGTAGAGGACATCCTACAGATTTTAATTGAACAAAGCAACTTATGATCATTAGCAAATGGCACAAACTACCATCCTCCAAAAACACTACCCAGGAGTGAGGTGTGGGCCAGCACTCTATGAGGGAGCAGCACACCGCCTTGCACGCTTCAGAAAGTGGGTCGGAGCTGCGTCACCTCCACCTACACATCCTGTCTCCCAAGTATAGTGCGTTGTGTGCTTCAAAGGAAACCGACACGCTTTAGGTGCCTTGGGGTCTGTGCCAGCAGCTCTGGGACACAGTGGGGCAGTGTGGTTTCTTGCGGGGAGCAGGCAGGTGTGTGTGTGTGCGCCCACCTCTGCAGTGCACATTGTAGTGGGAGTGCAGGGTGCGCTCGCCCCCAGGGGCATTACTGCCAGTGGGATGCTGCGAGGTGGCACACGCTCACGGTGCTGTGACCACCAACCAAGGTCAGCGTCCCTGGTATGGGTCTCAAAGGAGACCCGCGTCCTTTACGGGTGGCTTTGGGCCTGTGGCTACCACCTCCCGAGGGGCGTTTGGGGGCTGCACACCCCTGGGCTAGCCCCTAACCAGCGAGCCGGGGCGCTGCATGGCCGTGCCCGCGTGGAAGGGGCCGCCCGGGGAGCGCCTTCCCGGGGGTCGCGGGCGGCGGGGTCCCGATAGCCGCCCCTCTCCCCGGCAGCCACCCCTGCGGTCCCGCGGAGCAAGTTCCCGGAGCAAGTGCGCGGGGGCCCCCGGTGGCGGTGGCGGCGGCTCGGCGGGTCCCGTCCTGCCCCCGGTGGGGCGGGTGGGCCGGGCCAGCCCGCGGGGCCGCGCCGGGGCCGCCACCTGACGGAGGGGCACAGCAGGAACGGGGATCGCCGGGGCGGGCGGGCGGGGCGGCCCCTGCCCTCTCTTCTGCGGGAGCGGCTTCCCTCCACACCGAAGTTTCCCCGACTTGAGCAGAGAGAGAGGCAGGTCCCGGCGGGTGGGGGAGGAGGAGCGGGTCGGCGCGGGCGTGGAAGAGAGGTGGGCAAGGAGCGATGACCTTTGCGAGAAGCCGGCGAGGGAACGGGCCAGAGGCAGAGCGAGCGGCAGCGGGGGAGCATGGTTGCTGAGAGCCGGAGGAGAGCCGTCCCGTAATGTCACCATGTAAGTCTCCTCTCCGGTCTCTGGGCTCGGGCTGCGGCTGGCCGCCCGCGGCGCTGGGGGCGCGCCGATAATCCCATCGCGGGGCAGGGAACCTCCGGCAGATCGGCAGGGCTTCCCCCACCACCACCCATAGTAGGTGGTGAGTAATACCAGGCTTCAGCCGCAAAGGCTTCTGCAGGAATGGGGAAACAGGGGAGTTTCACGCCGGGAGCTCAGAGGGCAGGGCTGGCAGGGCTCTGCCCCGTCCGGGCTCCGCGGCCGTCGGCGGCTGCCCTGCAGGCTCCCGGGCGGGCGCTGCCTTTCGCAGGGCACCGCAACCCCGTCCTTAGGGCCGCTCCGGTGAGTTTCCCCGTGCTTGCAGACAAGTAGCGAAACCCTCGCCCCGCTCGCCGCCATCCCTGGACGCCGGTGCTCCGGCACCCGCCCGGCCCCTCGGCTCCGGGCCGCGGGCGCTCCCGTCGGGGAGCCTTCCCAGGTGCGGCGCCAGCACAAGTAGGGAAAAAGTAGGGGAAGGGAGAGGCAGGGCCGGCCGGGCTTCATAAAGCGTTCCCAGCTCCACCGCGCCTCTCCGGAGCGCCCTGCGGAGCGGGGGCGGCGCGGGGCTCCGCCGCCGTCGGGGGGCGAGGGGCGTGGGGGGCGCTGCGGCCGCATCGGGGGCTCTCCCTATGCCGCCTGGCCCCGGGCGGGCAGTGCCGTGGCCTCTGCGCGCCTTCCCTGAGGTATTTCTCCTTTACTGACTGTCTCTCGCCGAAGGTAAGGCGAAGTGCTGGGGTTTGGGGTTAGGTATTTTGCCAGTGTGTTCTCAGCCAAGAGCCAGGACCCGTGGCTGGACCCGAGGGAATCCGTACAAGGGGAGAAGGGCTGAGGTCCTCACAGTGCACCGTGAAGTTAAGGCGGAGAATGAGAAGGAGTTCCTAAAGACCTGGTGTTGTACTGCTACCGGATTGGAAACAGACAGCAAATTTGTCGCCTGCAACTGGGAGAAGTTCCTTTGGAAACGAAAGCCAAGGGACTTTGATGGATCTGATACTGTTTAAATTAAAAGGCAGCTTTTTTTTTTTTTCCATCTATTTTGATGACCATGAGGATTTTTTCAAGGTTGACTGTAAGAATAATTAGGAGCAAGTAATGCTTAACAAAATGAAAGTTTTAAGGGGTATTGTGTAATTTATCTTTTGAGACATTCATGTACTACAGTTTAAAGCAAGGATTTCAAAGTTAAAATCAGCTCCTCTATTAACCTTCAGGAACTAAACTGTGAGCTGCCATCATCTTTCACTTGTAGTTCCACTGCAGAGTGATTAAGATTAAAGTATTTTTGCTTACAATCTCTGTGAGAAAAAAAAAAATTTGTGAAATTGATTTTTATCTTTCTTTTAATTTTAAAGTGTCAGCAACATTTTGCCTTAATAGCTTTAGACATGTCAAAGACCAAAGAAAGTCATGTCAGTGTGCCTAAGGCACACTGTAGAATTCACATCCTTCTTCAGGGAACTTTGACAAAGCTTTGAACAAGGAAGATGATGTATTCAAATTTGTATGGCGTGTCTTGAGGTGGTAACATGTACAAACAAAATGCTCCAGGATTATTCACATTTTGTGTATGTTGTCTTGCAGAGCTATATACTCCCTAAAAGGTGATGTTGTTGTTCTTGCTGGCTGCTGGCATGTAGTGTAAAAGATTTAGTAGATGGATGTAGCAAAACTTGCAGTAATACCATCTTGAACTATGTCAAGTTACCATCCATTTGTGGTTTAGATAAATTACATGTCTATTTTGCTGTTCTGGAATGAATTGTGAATAACTTCATTGTCCCTTTATGTTATAGGAAATGAAAGTAGCTGTGAACTGGACTGTACTGAATTGATAGCTAGAGTGCATAGCTGGTCATGTCACACAGTGTCTACAGTAGGAAATGCAAGTCCATAGAAAAATTAGTGCTTCTTCTATCAGACTCCACAGAAGGCTAAAAAAATTAAAAAATGTTCAGTGGGATTGCTGTTTTGAGACAATATCCAACTGTAATGGATGTATTTCTGTCATAGGTATCCTAATAGTCCCCAGATATATTGGGTAAAATGTTTCGGTTCCGTTTGACAATCTACAGTGATTTCTTCAGAGCTGCTAGTGTGTTACCAGCTGGGAATAGAACAGGGCTTTTTCATTTAAATTGATACAAAATAGAGAAGAAAATTTACTATGCTTTCAGCAATTTTAATGTAACCAAAGCTAAAGAGTGAAATAATCCATATATATTCTGAGATCTTTGTTGTGGACAAAGATCCATCCCTTCGCTTGCTCGTGGTGTGTTTTGGTACACTGCTGTGCTGCTAGCCATTCTTTGTTCTGCTAATGAATATTAAATTACAGAACACATCTTTTTAGTACTATTAAGAACACAAGACGAAAGGGGTAACTTGGGCCATGAAGTCAGTGCTCTCAGGGGGACCATATCATTCCTTGGTAAGATATAAACTAGCCCAGAACTGTTGAATTATTCATATGCTGTTTGGATTCACTACTCTATGTTAATTAACACTAATAATCAAGAAAAAGAACCTTAAAATAAATATAAACATAGAGTGTATTAAGAGATGAATAATATCTGCAACTAAGTTGTGGTGTTTTAATGCCTGGGAGTATTTCTTTATCAGTTATCATGACACTTTGTAATAAATGTCTGGGATGTTACACTATAAAAATATCAGGGATGGATCTTGTTGTGGAAGAAGCCTTTTCGTTGGCAATGTGTTAGTTGTCTTCCATCTCTGACAACTTCTTGTTTGGACAAGGGTGTTACACATCACAGTGGAAGGCTGTGAGGAGTCAGTTTTCTGAATTTTGACTTTTTGTCTCTGTGAGATCCTAAGAACATATAAATAAAGTGATTTCCTCACTCATTTGTAGCACTCAGCTAGAGGTTATGCTCTGTAAAATAGTTCTTCAAAAATCCTCTCCAAGAGAAACAGTTCTGACTCATGGTGCCCACATTAGTGGAGTGTTTTGGTAGCATGCTTCTCCTGTGGTCATTCTTGCCTGAGCTTGATAAACCTTTATTTCTTGTCAGCTGAGATGATGTGGTGTAAAGAGAATTGTTTTGTCCTTCAACTAGAGAAGGCAGTTTTGCTGGTTTTTGCGTATTTGTTTATTTTTTGGTAGAGAATTGTATATTTTTTTTAATAGCAATTGTATAATCATCTAGATTTTTTTCTCCAAGGAAAAATCTTTATAGCTGCTCCTTTCTGCCTTATTGTTTGCACTTATTTGTGCTCTGCTTAGTTGTTGACTATGCATGTTCTTGAAATCTTTCTTGACTTGTACTTCTTACACGAGTAAGGATGAGGAAACAGACTGTAAATTGTCACCATGGAATACCATGCAGTACTGGCTTGTAAGCATTACTGCAATGCAAGTGAACATTAACAACAGAAATTGACCAAATTAAATACCTGTTTTAGACTAACCCAGAATTTCACATTCTTTAAGAAAGGCACTAAAGGCAGTGTGACTGGCTAGATTCACACCAGCCATAGGCAGCAGAAAATTACCATGTTATTTTTCCTTGAATATCACAAACTTGGTATCTTGATTCTCCACCTATTAGATGAGCAAAAACTTTGTCTGCGTTCACAGAGGCATCAAAAGTGATGATACAGACAATATATCAGTTTGATAAAAACCAACACAGATTAATTCCAAATTAATAAATGTTTGCAACTGTTTCCTAGTCTGCTAAGTGTAACTGTGCTCGCTCAAAACAAACCAGCAATCAAAAAACAGTAATGCAGCCGCTTCTGCAGGTTGACATTGGCAGATTACGCAGCAGGATGGCATGTAGCTCATCTGTACCTGCAAACTCTTCCTTCTGTAGGAACAGCAATGTTCTCTTGTATCTGAGTATATATGCATGTTATACGTGCTTGCACATGCCTGTAACTGTTTTCATATCTTAAAAGGACTTCTGTTCAAATTCAATTTTCTAAATTAACAGTAAAGGTACTGTGGATTTATGAATTATATACATTGAACAGTAATGGTTCCAAAACCTCAGCATTCTGTTGTCTGAGATTTTAATAGGGATTTTTGGATATTAAACTGAAGGACAATAATTCTATTGTTTGATAATCCAGTTATTTTGTGTGTCTGGCTTCATCAAAGGGATTCTTGTATTTCAGAGCCCACTGTTCTCTGTGCTTGTCTTCAACACTTGTTAAGTTTGACTTTACAATGTTTCAGAAAAAATAAATCCGTTTCAGGTTCCTAATTTGATACAACTACCCATAAAGAACTGAACTTCTTTTGTAATCAGATACCTGTGCTGTGTAACACTGCACTGAAGAAAAGCCTGAGTGCAGGAGTCTGCTGAAGTGCCATTTACCTGGGCCCACTGGCGTCTAGCCCATGGGAGTGCTTTGATGAACTACCACTTCTAAAACTGAAACATTAGTTCTTCCTTTACAGTGGCTTGTCTTGCTTTATTAAGCTTGGCTTCTGCTTTGGGAAGAAACAGAAGCCGATGCTGGGAAAGGTTTTATATTTGCCCCCAGCTTTCACTGGTAGGTTCGCAGCAATGTCTGTGGAGCAGAAGAAAGAGTTTTCTCGCAGTGTATGTTCTTACTGAACAAAAGCCTGTTATCATCACCAAATAGAAGGGGAAGGAGTTGGTCAAAATAATGCGTGTTGTGGTTCATTAGTTGTTGCTTCCTTTTGCTTTCTGATAACTTGTTGAATAAAATTAGACGGTTAATGTAATGGAGCACCATTTGTTTTGAATACATGGTTAAAGACCTGACCAAATTTATTAAGTCTTTCTTGCTTCCTCTTCTGCCCACTATGGAAAAAATATTTTGGTTTAGCCATTAAATATCCTGTACACTTCACTGGCAAGAAAACTTTAATTTCAAGCTCTAACTGATAGAGACTTTTATATAATTGCTTTTGTTTTATTAAATAATAAAGCTATCCCTGTCTTCATTGGCAGCACATATGCGCTCCTAGATTTTGGCAAATAAAATTTCAGGATTTTCAGAAAAAGTGTCAGCAGAAAATGTTGTAACTGTCAAAATATTAGCACTGAAAAGAGGAAAGCCTTGTTAAGGACAGAGGCAATTTATCACCTTCCATCTTTGTATCTGTATGTATTATATATATTTAATTAGCATAAATATATTTATGTGTGTAAAGTAGGTAAATATAGCAAAAGTTCCTATTTCAAAAAAAACCCTTCACTTTAGCTCTTTCAGACTGTGCTTCTTGTTTGTTTTGCTGAAATACCACACACATCTATCTGCTTAGAAGACCAACGCTGACCAGTCTCCCTCTTTGTTGTCTGCTGAGAAGCAGACAATATAATTTCTGACCCTTTTTGGCAGTCTTGTGTCCCCATTTAAGCAATACCAGAGCCATCCGTAATTTTCAAGTGCTACTTTATTTACTGCTAGTTACTACTTTGACTAACAGCAGTATTTTCCTTGTTTTCTTGTCTTGTTATAAAACTCCCTGAATTCTTTCTTGCTTTGTTTCTTCCTCACAGGATGTTTCAAGTAAGTGAAATGTGGTGCTATCACTGGAAATGGAAGCTGCAGCACTGTCTCTGTTTGTTTACCACATATATTATATGCATGCAGCAAGCAGGTAAGTCAGCAATTTATCTTCTTGCATTAATAAATGGTCTAGGACCAAAGTTTTGATGATGGAGGATTATGCTTATGTATGACTGAAATATGTACAATATAACATTTTGATGAAGTTATGCATTGTAATCATTAGTTGTGATTTGATAACTTGGGTCCTATGTTCTGCTACTGCTGAATTTTCTTTTCTTTTTGATGTTTTATATAATTTTGCTTTGTTTTGTTATTATTTTTTATTTTAGTTGTTACTATATTTTTTCTTTGGCTTTTTTCTTTGAATTCTTTCATTTTGCCCTTTCTTTGTGTTTACCATGTTAATACCTATTTCTTTTGAATTTCTTCTAGTTGTTGGAATACTGTGAGTAATCATGTAGTTCTTCCATTTTCCACAGTACTGCTTGTGCCTGTAAATTATGCATTCGATAATTTCACTCTAGTTCAAAGTTGTAAAATAATAGTGTGCTTATTATTTTTAAATGCTTTTGTGATTCAAAAAATAGAAATGTTCCTCAGCAATTTATATGTACGTAAGATAATAATACACTGTAAAGAACAATCAGTTTAAACTTGACATCATCTTAATCTGTGGTGATACGTCAGCACAGCATAATGTAATACATTGACTGTTTTCTTTAAACGTATGAATGAGAAATTTCATAAATGTCTTGTCCTAACTACTAGAGTGCAAAGTATTTTAGGAGCTCCAGCTTCATTACTAGAGAATAATCTCCGGAGTTTATTCTGGATCATATGAAAATTTTGGAGCAGTTTATGGTGCTCAGCTAATTCCATATAGGATGGGTAGTTTGCTTTTACAGACTTGCCATTGGAAAAAAATATTGTTTATATATAGAAAGAGTTTCCAGCTTCTTTGCTAATGTTTTTGTGGATTTTTTAGATAAAAAGTGCTTTTAAAAAAAATTTTACATACCTGCACTTTTATTTCTTTTAGACAAAAAACCATTGCGGTTGTTGTGCAGTAACAGTTTCTAGATTCATGTCACTTTATTAGGTGTTTTTCATTTTCATTAAGTTGTGTAGCCAGAATAGTACCTGGGATCCGCTATCAACTGTGGCTTCATTGGCTGACAGATTTTGTGTCCTTGTGATCCTGGCCATATGAATCCTGGGCCATGCAGCTGCCATCCTTAGCATAAAGTAAATGAGCAAAACCTGCTCTAATTTATATGTGCTGTGGGCTGTTATCTGGTGACCAGAGCATTAAGACCCAAAGATTATTAGCCTTTGCTCATTCCTCTTGAAAACAGTTTAGTTATTGAAAGTGCAGGTGACACAGCAAGCCTAAGTCCTGTGAGCCAGAAGGTCCTAGCCAGGATGCTGTGAGGACAGAAGAAGCCAACCACAAGCTCCCGTGTGCATTCAGCTAATTGCTGCATGCCATGGTTAGCTGTGCTGGTACTGAACAAGCAGATGTGTCAAAACCCCTGTGAGAAACTCCAAGATAAGTTACTATGAAATCATATATGCCTCTGGCTAACCACTTCAGCAATAAAATGGTCGTTGCCATTGGATTGGTAAAAGCAGCCAAAGTGTTCCAGAATCAGGTCTCTGATGGAAATCAGACCAGAGACCTAAACCTGAGTTTTTTACATTTCAACTTCATCCCTGTGGGGGCTTTTTCTTTCTTGCCTCCACAGGAACAAATTAAAAGTCTTCAAAACTTTCAATAAATCAAAAAGATATCTCCCTGTCTGCCTGAATGGTAAGTAGATAAATACAGTACCCTGGAAACGCCCAGGTTCAATAGACAAATGTTTGCTGTTCAACATAGATGATAGGCAGTCTGCTGTTAATACTCAACTGAGATGAAATGAGACATTTACCTTTACTGGAACCTGTCATTTAGCAGTGCTTGTCTGTAGACCCCCAGGATTCATATTTATTTTTATACTGATGTAAAAGCCTAGGTTATGTTGCAAAATGGAGCATTTTCATCTGCTTTTTTTAATAGAGCAAGACAGGCAAGGTGGGAAACACTGTTGCTCTTGCATTTTTTATTTCATGTTCTTAAAAGGTATTGGTCACTTTGGCTGTGGATTTATATGGTATTCATAATCTCTCTGGCAGCTTAAGCTTTACTGAAGTTACAGTAGAAATATCATAAAGCCTGACATTCATCCAGCCTCTCTAGTGAATTGTAAGCTTAGAAAGCTTTTGGAGCTTATAAAGCTTTACCTAGAGGAGGTTACATACAAGAGAGGGATTAAGATCATCAGGTCCAGGTTTTATGGATTATTTAAGGGGCTATTCATAAAAATAAAGATATCAGTCACACTGTGACATGGAAACATGCAAAAATAATAATTTTATAGTTTACCTTCAGAAAAACTACAGTACTTGGCCTGCTTTCAGAAACAAAGCTTAGGAGAAGGATTACACAGCAGAAAACTTAAAACAGGAGATGGATGGTCTGTGGAAAGAAAGAATGTTTAGTCAGAAATTGATAAGTAGGTTACTGACAAGCAGGTGCAGCAATGGAGTGCAATCCCAACTGATACCTCAGAGGAATCAATGGATGGACTGTGGCACTGGAAACAGAAAAACACAAAGAAATTGTTAAAGTAAAAAGGACTTACAAAAATATAAGATGCACTTTATTTAAAATCTCAGCGGCTGAAACTGTTTTGGCATACTGGCTTCAGATCATGTGTTTTGACATGGGGTGAAGTTACGGCACAACTCAGTTAGTAACTTGATGAATTTTCATTCCTGTCTGGGGCAGATGTCCCTTATGGCCTTATGTGAGTCATTTAGCTGTATCTCAGTTTCCCCATTATGAGTGTATGTCTCGCCTCCCTTGTAAATACCTTCCCTATCTTTCAGTGAAAGGACTGTCTAGTAGCTGAGAGGTTATAATGAGGGTGTGTTAAACAGAATTAGTTAAATCCGCTTTTATATCACAAACTTTTTATTTGTATGTACATTTCATTACTTCCAGAAAGCCCAAAAGAGAACAAAAAGGCTGAACAGAGTTCTGGAAAACATAACTAATGAAGGCAGACAGAAAACTAAGATTTTTTGATCTAGAGCAGTCAGAAGGGGAATGTGTAATAATTGAGAATATTAAAGAGATAGCTCCAGTGGGAAGGGATAGACTAATCTTTCTGGGCAGTTGAAAGGGCAAAAAGAAAGGGCTTACATTACAGCATGGTAAATGAAGGGAGGACATCTCATCAAAGGGTTTAGATAGCAGTGGAATAGACTGCCAAGAAAAACTGGGGAATCTCAGTCCTTGGGAATGTATAGTAATATCTGCCAGAAATTGTTTAAATCTACAGTCCTTTTTCCTTGGGGCTGAGAAATACATTAGATAATTTCCAAACTTCCCTAATTTCTACAGTGCTTCCTTAGCCCTGAATCTATTTTGGTTAAAAATCTGGGAAATGAGATCTTCTGGAAATTGTACTTCTCAGAATATGACAGTGGTTTTGCTCTGCCTAAAATTTTTGTTGGTGTTTGGCCCATTGCAATGACTTAAATTTTTGTCTCACATAAGGAAGCAGCAGTTCAGTATGGAAAGTAAAATTCAGTTGCTTCAGGTGTGTGTAACCTCACAAAAATGTTCGGCTTAGTCCCTCCCTTGCTTTTTTGCTTTTCTGCAGTCATAGCAAAACGCCCAATATTTTAACATTGTGCTATCTTTTGGGGCTGTCTGTGCTCTCTATGATAACCCAGGAACAGAACTCTCATTCGTATGTCCTCTCTTTAAATGACCTTAAAAGCAGATTCCACTTTGCATTTTTACTTACCAGTCTAGTTTTCAAGTGTCCTGTCAGTACTGGGCTATTAGAGTTTTGAACACCTGAACATTTGAGGACATCACAACATCCTCATAAGAGTTTTTACTTTCTAATAGAAATTCTGTCGCTAATAGATATACAATTATGTAAGAGTTGATAGACATTTTAAGTTTTGTCTGCTATGCAGCCATATTTAGTTTTATTGAGAATGTGGAAAGCATTTATTTTAGTAAAGCCATGAGGACATCTATAATTCTTACTACTATTTCTTATGCCCCATACTGATGTTATCACAGAATTACTGTGATTGGAGCTAATGCCAGAGTGAGCATTTGTTCTTTTGGTCATCTATCAGTAAAATGCACTGGTGTCTGTAGTCATATTTCCATGTCCTCGAATGGGTTTAATCAGTTCCCAGAAATTCACTGAAGAGTAGTTTCAGTTCTATTATAGGCCTTGAAATTTTAATTTTAGTGGTGATTCAAAGCGAAATTTTGTGCTGTATTCGTCAAGAAGGAGAGGTTAGAACAAAAGAATAAATCTGAAAGGTCCTTCACCCACATGGCTCATGATGGTCCCTAATATCAGATCATCTCTGTCTATCATGCTCCTTAAGTGGGCCTGTGTAGATAAAGGAGGGTTTAAAATCTTCCCTTGTTTATTGAAGCATTTCCGATTGAACCTATGGGTTCAGAACCTAGAGGTGGGAAGTCAGTATGGTGGGAAATATTGCTCATGCTACCAGTGCTAGCAGCAAGCATTAGTGACATTGCCATCCATGAAAACGGATTGAGTTTTATCTGGAACAGCCAAGTCAGGAAGTGTGTTTTTTTACCACAGATGTCAAGCTGTGTACCCTAGACAGGGGCCAAAGATCCTATCAGGGAGAAAATGATGAAATGGTTGTCAGCACATTCCCTTATCTTCCTCTTTCTTACCATGTGCACTGCAAGAACTGAAGTGTCAAGGCATTAACCCTGTCAGTCAGCACATCCTTGTGTACAGTGGGGATGATTTTATAACATTATTACTGGTGCTTTGTGAAACTTCTTTCATGGCATCCCAGGAGTGGGAACAGGTGTGCATAGGTATAGTAACAGCATGGAAATTCATGTTTCTGAAAGCTGTGATAAAACTCAGGAAACCTAAAATGTTGGAAAAAAATACTTTGGCAGTCTTTTTCCTCACACAGGCATACGTACATCATGAGTAATTGAGAGATTAGTCAGAAGGAATCTGTGTATTTAATGAACGTATTTAATGAATAGCTCCCAAGTATTTTTATTCTTTCCCTTTTCTCTGACAGTTTTCTTTTATATTTTAGTTTAGCTTAAGCAAAACGTATTAAAAACAATCCCCCTTTATGTTCTTTTTAATATCTACATTTTTGCTGGCTTAAGGCATGTGTTTAGAATTTCTGGTCATACAAATCTTGCAGAGAAAAAGTTGCTAGTTGGCTTTCTTGTATTTCCCCTACTTGGCAGTTTGTTAATGTAGAAGTAAATGACTGTTGAAATGAATGTCACAGGAACCTGCCTCTCATTACCTCTGTTTACTTTTTTAGCTATTATTTTTTTATGGTGTTGATAATTCTTTTCCCTAAAGTGTTTGGATCTTATTGCATTAACCATAACAATATTGCCTTAAAAGCACAGTGATTTTTTCCCCCTCCTCTGATATGCACTCATAGCCAAACCCATATGGAACATGTGCAAACATCATAGAATTTTAAGGCTGACTAGGACCTATCTTACAGGGTCTCTGCACTCCTTCATTAGAACACAGGCTAAAAAATTTACCTTTCTATAAAAAATATACCTTTAAAGAGAAAACATTCTGTAACTGAAGTCCAGTCTTCACGACCTACAGGATTTTAGAATCCATTTATAAATTATTTTTGACTCATTTTTTTCTGTTCACAGTTAAAAACATAGCCAACAACAATTTGGATGTTTGGCTATGACAACAGATAATAAAAGTACCTACCTTAGTGGTATATCCAACAATAGCCCCAAGATGACTTGTGACTGTGCTTTACAAAAGGCTGCCCTTAGGAGAGATTATTATGTGAAAAAAAATAATTATGGTGTTTGTCAGTTCCTCTCAATCAAGTGAATGAATATTGTAAAGCAAAATGTGTTTCTGTCTTATTAAAATACTGAAGTCTTTGAGAATGTCACTTTTTTCTCCTGTGAATTAGTAATGTGAAAAGTGGTGCATCATGAATGAAGGTGTTAACTTGGAATAGAGGTATTCCAGATAAAAGTTCCTTATATACAGATCTAGCAATCATGTGATGTGCATTTCAGTATGCATCACAGTTAATATTGGGTAATTAAAATGGTTGATTTAATAACCCCGTGGATCTTTTAGATGTGAGTGATTACCACTGTAAAGTCAATATTTCTCAATTAATCAGAAGAGCTGATCTTGCACATTTTAGATGCCTGTTGCTATGTCCATGATTGTTTTGCTACAATATAGGATTTGGTTACTTAATGAGATTGCTTAAGTGATTTGCACAAGGTGTAACATGCAATGATCACTAAATCAAGGCCTCAGTTATCACTCTCTGATAATTGAAATGCTAAAATTTTTATACAACCATGGCACAGACATGTCTGAGATAGATATACAATATTAAAATGAAGAAAAACATGTACTACTTTTATTTTTAAAGAATATGGAAAAAAAAATTCAGAGAATTGTAGCTACAATTTAGTAAAGCACAATGATATAGGAAAACTCACCTGGAAAATTACATTCCTTGTTAAGATTGTGTAAGAAATACCTCTTATTAAATAATTGACCTGTTCTGTTTCCAAGTCTTTTCCTCTCATCATGGAAGGGAGAAATATCTCTCCTGTGAAAGAAAAAGAAAGTATTTTAGCTATTTACTATAAACATTTTCTACAGAGCTAACTAAAATGTTCATGTAATAATGGTAAGTTACATCAGAGAAGTCCATCCCTTACAGTGACACATTGAGCCAAAACTCATATCAAGGGAGGGGAGGGCTTCCAGAAACACCTCTTGTTTTGTCTTGGTTCTGTGCTCGTTGTTCTGCTCAGTTTCTGTAAATGACAGACCAAGCTCTAACTCTTGCTGCAGTACAGGAAAATTAAGTGTATAATTCATAGTTAGAGGTCTGCTTATGTGGTCTGGCCTCCAGATAGCTTTCACACTAATTAATTTTGTTTGCCTTCCTTGAAAGATCAAGCCACTCTCCACTCTAAACCCAATTCCAGTCATAATTTTTTGGTACCATGATAAACTTGTGCTCCTTTTTTATAATTTTTCATGCTGTAGTTTTTTTCTTTCAT
Organism: Anabacerthia variegaticeps; assembly: GCA_035583185.1. Lineage (NCBI taxonomy): Eukaryota > Metazoa > Chordata > Aves > Passeriformes > Furnariidae > Anabacerthia > Anabacerthia variegaticeps. Next base: position 51,891,992 of record JAWWEW010000112.1, read on the forward strand.
GTTGTAGGCAGGATTTTTTTGAGTGTTTTTGCCCTATTGTCTGGGACTACAGCCACATGAACAGTATGTTGTCTGTTTTCAATTTGTCGGTTGGAAACAATTTTGCTAATTGTCCTCAAGCTTTCAGCCCGCAAATGTGTTTACCAATTCCCATTTTGTGAATTTTCTTTTTAGCAATATCCAAACATCTTTTCAGTTATTTACTGGTTTGTTCAAATTCCAGTGTTGTAAATTGTCAAATTTGACAATAGAGGCCAGCACAGTGGTAACTCAGGTCATGTAATGCTCTAAAACTACAGCTGTATCAATTAAGATGTAAGATGTTTAATGTTGTGTAGAAGTGTCAGCATGGCATGTTTTCAGAGAACTTATTTTTTGAAAGTTCTTTTAGACTGAAAAAGCATGTGTTGGAAAATATTTTACTAGACTAAAGAGGGACAAAAACTTAGTTCCTATTCTTGAAATCATTTTTCTTCTGGATATCCCCAAAGTAGTCCAGCTGTCTCCCAGGACATTGTAAAACAGTTGGTTTTTTTTCCAGGGCTAAATATCTGCGAGAGTTAGCTCTTGCAGAATGCAGGGTAAATCCATGAGAAGATTGTTACACTGCTAACCTAATTTTTCAAAGGATACAATGTGATCAGAGTTTTTCCCAATTCCAGCTTTTTCTCTCATGAATATGCTTCTTAGTGGGTGTCAGCCAGAAAAGCTGTGACTCCCTATCTTGAACAGAGTTTGTTTTGTTCGAGTGCATGCTCTGGCTTCTCACAGCTCTTTTAATTTAGAGCTGTGCAGTGAGAAATCCATACTATGAAGCTGAAGGCAATGTCTAATCAAAACTTGCTTTTTAGGTGGAGAAAAAGACCTCAAGGTTGAAGTTATCACAGTGGAATTTGTACAAGTGACCCAGTCCCTTTTGACTTTTTTTCTTGTGTTGTGAGGACAACTGTTTTTTTCTCATTTTAATGTCTTCAATTTACAGGAAAGGTCTATAAGTGGGTTTAAATTTTGAATCTTTTAGTGGGTTTTTTTTTTTTCCCTTCTGATTCTGTCTAAATCTCTTCCATTTCCAAAGTGTGTTAGTTGTATATTTACTGCACTTTACAGAAACTGAAAGCATACAGAGAGTCCTGAAATCATCTTGTCTGAAGAGTTAGAAATACACAAAGGAACACCAGTAATATGTCTTTTGTAATGAAATCTAAAATAACTGAGAGATTTCACACTGCATGTGGGTGTCCGCCTATCCAATGTTTTGAACAACAAATCACCCAAATGGTGCTCAACTCATATTGGATTTTAGCTTTGGTTTGGAGAACCATTATATTTCAAGTATGTCTTTAATATATACACAAAAATAAAAGGGCAAAATATTGGTGTTGAACAAAGGCATAATTAGTGCAATAAGCTACAAGTTGTGGGGGTTTTAAAAAAGAAAATTGTTTGACTGATAAAAGTATTTAAAAGAAATGTAACAATAAAAATCGTGAACCCCTTCCTGGGTAAGCCTGGTTCATCAAATGTGCTTGTGTGCACGAGTTGCTCTGGTTAGTTTATTATGTAACTAGTTTATAAAGCAAAGGCTTTTCTCTTTGACCTGTCAGATTTTGGGACTATACTGTTTCCATGATGTCTAGTATTTTGATCTTATTCTGGGTTGGGTGTGCTTCTGCTAAGATCTTGCCACTGGAACTGGCAAAGGTATTGTATATCAGAAATGCCACCAGTCAGGGCCTCACTCTGTCTCTGCATATGAAGAATTGGTGTTCTGTTAAGTGAATATTTCACTACTTTACAATTTCTTTACAAGTGAATTGCATTTAACCCTTCTGCATTCCTGGGAGGGTCTTTGTGGAAGTCAAAAGGCAGACGCAGCATTGGTAGAATAGTAAATTTCTTCCTCTGGTGGCACATCGCAGTTATAAGGTAGTACTGAGGATTTAAAAAGGCAAACACCTCTCTATGAATACACTCCCTCCCGCTAATAAAAGATGCATGTTTTTCACATGTGGGTAGTACCAAGTGAGCGATTTCTAAACCTCTTGCCAAACAGTGGTAGCCTAGAAATTACCTGCAAAGAATATCTGGCTTAGTCAGTTGTCTTTTGTTTTGTGTGGTCTTCTTCCCCTCATTTTCAGCAATGTTGATGTATGTGATAGAAAGTATCCTTTTTGAGGCAACTCCTGTAGTTACTGACTGCTTTTGACTGTTTCCTTCAACAAAAGTAGCCTAAGTTGTTCTAATTTTTTATAGCATATGAAAATTGAACAACTGGCAATTTAATCATAGACTCAATAGCTGAACTCAAGATCTTAGGAAAAAAAATGCTTGGCTGCATAAATCTTTTCTGAATACCACATCATAGGACTGGAATGTATCAGATGCCAGAAATGTAGCTGATAAGAGTCCAGTTTTTAAAGCTGTTGTTTTCAAAACATTTATCTTGCTTCATCATCTTAATCAGTTTTCTGATGTAATAAATATTCTGCATTTGAAGTAGAAAATTATGTTAATTCTAAAATTTCACCATGTTTTCTTAAAAGAATTAATTTTCTTAAATACAGATTTTTTTTTCAAAAAAATAAAGAAAAAAGCTTAGTAATAATACGATTGAAAAAAATAATTTCTTAACAATCATGCAGTTTACTTTTTTGTGCTTAGGAGTGGTGAAATTGAGACATCGGCTTTAATCTTGAAATATTGTAAATATTTTTGCACAACTTCTGGAATAAGATATAAGGAAGCTCTACAGTGAATATTCAGCTGTGTATGGTCTGGTTGTTTTTCCATTTTAAGTGGATTACATATCATTGATCTTACTGGGTTCCACCAAAGTCAAAGCAGGTTTTACTATCTTTGAATATGATCAGAGGTACATCACTGTGGAGCTCTTTGGAAAATCCCTCCCCAGATGTCCAAATAGAAAGCATTTGGAAGTTCATGTCTTGGCCAAACAATGTTCCTGTGTTAGAGGAAGCCAAAGTTGTGCCCCACGCCTTTAAAAGATTTTACTTGCATGGTGCTGCATCATTGCTGTTCAGTGTTCAGAAAAGAAAAAGGCTGAAAGAACTCAAAAAGAGTTGCTGTGTACACTTGGCAGTGATTATATGTTGTAACTTGTGGGTTTTGTCTGCAGATTACTGTGATCTCACCCAGTGAAATGGAAGAGGTTTTTATATTCTGCTTTTTGTCTATGTAATCCCCATGTCATGTGAATCCCTTCTTGGTACTCAAGAATTGACTTGAGCTCCAGCAAAAATCTCAGATGGACAAACTCTTCTGGAAGGACTGATACTGAATTTTAGTTCCAGTGCTTTTCATGCTTTGTACAGCACACAGTACCATTTGCAGGAGTCAGAGCACCTCTTGTACCCAGAGATTCAGTGGGAAATGAACATTCTCAGCACTCAAAAACTGAGCCAAGGAGAAGGCAGCATTTTTGCGGTATCATCTTCTTTCTCATCTAGGTTTATTGGGGATTGTTCCATAGCTGGCAGAGTCAGTTAAAATACCATAAGAATCCAGACATCCGCTCTTGTTTCTACTTACCCATCCTTCCATAATCTGACTGGTTTTCAATCCTAACACACAGAGGAAAGCTTTCTTCTTTCCCTTGAAGTGGTTTGCTTTTGATTATAGTGGTATGATTTTTTGAGCTTACCTCATATTTTACTGTAGTTTCTGCTTCAAGTGAGAAGACAGCTCAGCCTGGCCAGAGTTTTAATCTTTAGGGTGAGGTCTGCAGTGCGTCTTATCTTAATCGGCTACTGTGTTTATTCACTTGAAATATGTGGAAATCTGAAGAAACATCTTCTATTAGCGGGGATCAAGCCAAACTTTAAAAAAAAAATCTAGCCTCAGAAATTTGTGGTATTTGACATTAGGTTTCTATTAGTTTTTCTTTATAGAATTCAATATCAGAAATAATACAATGACAGCAGAATGGAAAATAATGTTACATATTTTAAAAACAAAGAAAGGTCTTAAACTAGAATTTGGTCGTCAAAACATGAATGTTGTGAGTCACAAACACAAATTACTTAATAGCAGTTGGTGAAACTTTGTTTCTTGCCCAGAATATCTTCTGTGGTGCTTCCAGTTTATTCTTTAAAGTTTGTCATAATTTAATTGTCTTCATGTTTGTGGTTCAGTTTTTTATACTGGCCCTCACAATAGTTTTCATCGTCAGTCCCCATTATTTCTTTTATATCATTCCTAATAATAATTACAGGGTCAGAGTGTAAACTTAGAAGTATGTATACAAATACCAGTGATAACAAATACCATGACAGTCAAATTCTATGCAAATAGACTTTGTATGGCTGAGGTAGTCTATACATTCAAGAACCAGTTACTTGAAATGCAAGGAGATATTCTGCACCATTAGACACCAGTGTTACTTACCAATTTACCAATTATACTTACCAATTTGTCAACAATTAGGAAAAACACAGAAGACCAATATGCCCAGTTGAAACACTGATCTAGTGAATATGTTCCCTTATGGTCCTTTCTTGGGGTTATTGTATCTATTACACACACAAAGTTTTCATTACGGTTACCAATTTGCCTGTTATATTTTTAAAGCTATAAAGCATCTCCAAGAGGGTTGTCCCCTTAAAGTAATAATATGGTAATAATATAAATATTAACTAGTAATAATAGGGAAATGTTATTATTTACCTTCATGTAGCATGTACTTTCATAAGTAAACTAATACTAGTTTGCATTATCATACCTCACTGGAGATATATTACTGGGAGGTAGGATTGCCCTGTCCTTGTGGACTGCAATGAATAAAGTTACTTGACTTATTCTTTGACACTATTTCAAAAATATAGTTAATGAAAATTATATGTGATTAAAATGACTGATGAAAATGATCCCAAAACATTATATGTTTATAATTCAACTTAAACCTCAATACACATTATTGTGTTTATTTGGATTGTGCAGGTGGATCTCCTGTACTGCCTGTGTGCGCTGACAGATTTATAAGTCCAACCCAAAAGCACAGAGCCTTTGTCCACACTTTAAGTAAATTCTGCTCTTGAGTATAGGCTGCTTTGGTCATGGAAAAACATATCTGTTCGAGACTTGAATGAATAATGATTTTCATTGTTAGCACCTTTTTGTCAGCAGCAACAAGAGAGGTTTGAGTGAATATCTAGGCTCCCAATTATGGGTATTTCCATATCCCTGCAATCTATCTTTTCTAATTATGACACAGTATGTTTATTTCTGAAATGTCACATGCTATTAAATGTCTCTTACTTGTCTGCTTTAAAGTAACACAACCCTTCAATCACACCAATTCTGACAGAGAGTAAGACATTTACATATTTTTACTTTCTCATTTCCTGTCTTACGTGGATGTGAGGAAAAGGTTGGGATTCAGCTAGTGAAATAGAGAATGATAATCTAGAATCAGCACTTGCCAATGCAGTTGAAATGTCAGAGACCTGTGTGGTAGACCAGGAGGGTAGGTTTCCTTTGACTGTCACACAAGGGTGGTTTTCAAATTTGACTTATTTTAAACAACAGAAGAAAACTTTACTAAGAAAATAATTAAAGGAAAGTACTGAGGCTAGAAAGCTGTCAGTTCAGTAATTTGGAAATAACAGAGTTGAAGAATTCAGTTTGCCTATGAATTTTCCCCCTCCGTGGTGATGATGCAGGTTTTACTACAAAGCCACCTGCTTTTTGTCATTGGCCTCCAGCTTTGGACAGAGCAAACATGCTGTGAGGCTGAAAACAAACATGGGGTTTAAGGTCTTTGCTTAAACTGTGGCCAGAGGTAAAATATGTATTCTGAACAAGGTACTGGATTGCAAGAAGATCTGAAGACCTGGGGTGGCTGAAGGCTGTGTTAGAAAACTGTCTCTGACTCTTTTCTGCTAGGAGTGACTGAGTAAATGAATTTCATGGCTATCTTTAATGTGTCTCATTTTCGGTGCTTAATTTATACCCATAGAACCATTTGCATCTCTAATTGCAGCTGAAGTGAATAGAAACTGTGTTTGACTATATTAACCTCTATTATAATGCTGCAAATCACAAGTAAGTTAGGTCCTGTGTGACTGAAATGAGATACTTAACATCAGAAGATTCTTCTGATCTTGATATTCCCCAGCTACACTTCTGTAAAATGACTTTAAGAATACTTCTTCCCTCACAGTCATTTTGTAAGATTTTAATTAAAATAACTGTTGGAGAAATGTTCAAATGTTATACTAATGAACACCAGAGAAGCACTCATGAGGAAATCAGTGATTATGTCTGAGGAGAGGACTGGAATTGCTTCAAGGCTGTAGGGTAACACATTGAAGAATTGAGGTAAAGCAGGATACTGCAAAGTTGCTTATTTCATGCATTTTGTCCTTCCTGTGCACTAAATGAGATCCTGCAAAAATTGTAGTATGTGATTATGTAATTGAAAGTTTTTTTTCAATTATCTATGCACAAAGGCCAGAGGAAGGTTAACTGTGGCATTTCCTAACTTCAGTAGTCCTTGATTGTGCAGTCCTAATGGTGTCTGAATGTTTCTGGGAGGGATTTGTATTGTTGAGATGTCTGTGTATATGTAGATAAAAATATAATTACTCTCAGAGATGCTTAGTTAGAATTTTAATGTATCCCATATACAGAGGAGAAAGTCTTGTTAACAAAATGTAATTTACTTATTTTTCTTGTTTCATTTATTCTCATATAATCAAGATGTTCTCCACTATATTTTTGAGACAGTTTAAGAAGGCTGAGATTGACAGTGATTGGAGCAATCAAACTATTTCCCTGTGAAGCAATTTGCTTAAGAGTAGAAGAACTTTCCTTTTAATTTAATTATTTATTGCAGCCTTTGAATAACCCAGCGGTTAGAACAACAGCAATGTGGTTCTGCGTGACCTATGTAACATCAGGACATAGTCTTTCATAATGAAAAACAGGAACAGAGAATTCTGTTGTAGTACTTCCTGCACGCTCCTATCACTTGATTTTTTTTTTTATTTCATGGGTATTTCTTGTTGCACATTTGAAAAATATAATTTCTTCGTCTTTTCCAGTATTCTCTCCGGGGTGAGACTGTGCATGGTTGTGGTTTGGTTTGGTTTGGTTTTTGGCTTTTTTTTTTTTTTTTTGCCTGCTGGTTTGCTTTTTGGAATGTTTGTTTGGTTTTTAGGCACTGTAATTATTAGTTTATTGATGATTGATTTGCATCATGCTGTTGGAAAAAGAAAAAACACTCGGCATTTAGAATAGAGGATTCAATGTTCTACTCAGCAAAAGAGTGGCAAGAAAATATCTGTCTAGAGAAAATATGTTAACGCTTTTACTTCTGCAGTGTTAGTTTCTGGAGGAGCACTGGGTAAGTGTTGGAGTCTGAATGAGTAGGTCTTGTGTGGACTGAGGTTTGAATGAAGGTGGCATTTTACTAGGAAGTGGGGTTCTCTGAAACACATAAAATCTTTGTGTATCTGAAGTAATGGCAGGGTGCCCAGAGCTTTGTGGAAAGATTCATAATTCTTCAGCAATAAATAAAATAAGTAAATAAATAAATGTATTCAGTCAAGGGTAGGATATCTTTGATGTGAAGGTATTCTGCTAGATGAAAGACCAGAACTGGCATGCAGTGCCAATCATCCCCCTGCTTCCTTAGTGCCTTTGGTGCCAACATCCTCAAAAAGAACAAGGACTGTAATCCTTAAGACAGCAGATTTGAAAAAGGATTTCCTTTAGAGCTAAGGTTGTTTTTCTTACCCTCCAGACATGTAGCCAGTGGTAAGACAAATGAGTCTTCTAGAAATTAGGACATGTTTAATAACTGGCAGTTTTCAGATTACAGGTCATCAAATAATTTAATTTTCCTCTAACTGTGAACAAGGTCCTAATACGCATCTGCCCTTGAAACAGATGTTAAGTCTGTTACTGGTGTAAGCCAGGGGTCAAAGCCCAGTATTTATAGATGGACACCTGTAACAGAGGAGTTAAAACAAGGCCTGTGTAAATGCTGCTTCCCCTCAAAACTCTCTCAGTCTTCAACTGTTTCCATTTTGGGAATATAAATCTCACTGAGGCTTGTGTAGCTTGCCTGTTTAGTAGTCTACAATGGATATCTGCCAACTAGTTGCCCACTCTCCCTCTGAACTTGGACATGCACAGTTGTCCTCAGGCAGGGACCGCCATGTGTCCCCTTCCCGCTGCATGAAGAATCACCTTGTTTTCCTTACTTTGAACCTGACTTCTATAACAAGAGACCACCAAGTTAAAACAGTGAGCAGGTACTCCCTATCTCTCTTTCCCCTATAACCCTCAGACCTTTTGTAAACCTCTGTCAGATCTCACTACATCATCTCTTTCCCAGCTTGAAAACTACCTGACTAGTCCCTCCCTTGCCCTGACCATCCCCACCCAGTACCCACACCCATACATCTTCTGCCTGTGGCACAGCACAGTCTCACCATGTCAGAGCTGGGTTAGTAGACAGGGTGAGGTGAAGAAGCAGGTCCAGGGTCCATCCAGGAAGTCGTGTCAGGAACAGCCAGAGACAAAGGCCAGAGCCAGATACACCTACAACCAATGTTCAGCAAGAACTGAAAGCCAATTAAGGGCTTTTAGTGCACTCAGGGCCGTGTCACACTTATCTATGTTGAATTTTATTTGTCATTTTATTGCTTAGTCACTCTGTCTTATAAGAGACCCATTTTCCTGTTCTTTACAGTTTGCCTTCAAGGTATCTAGTGTCTGGAGAGCTTTCCATCATCAGCAAACTTTTTCTGTACTCTCCTACTGCTTTTCCAGATACTTTCTGGGTATGTTAATTAATGTGGATCCCAGCAAAGACCCCTGGGGAACTCTGCTGGTGACTGTTTTGTATTTTTGCAGCTCCTATGCCCTCCTCTTAACCAGTTCCTTATCTGTGCCAGAACTTCCAGTTTTATACAATGGTTTCTTAGTTTCCTTTAGAGCTTATGGTGAAAGTCTTTGCCAGAAAGTTTCTGGATATCCAAGTGAACTGTGTCAACTGGGTCACATTAACCCGCATAGCACAACTGAACCCTGTAGAGAACTCCAAGAAGTTTAAAAGACAAAATGTCACTTTGCAGAAGTCATATTGACTCTCCCAAATAGATTTTATTTATCCAGGTGTCCACTAATTCTAGCATTTCTTATACCACAGATTCTTTGTGGTAGCAAAGGCACTGGTCTGGTCAGAGGGAAAAATTGGAGTAAACAAATTTTACCTGACTGCCAGTTACCAGCAACCTTTACAGGTGTTAACATTATTAGCAAATCTTCAGGATGTGTGACCTGTAATTACACTTCTGTCCCAGTGCTCTAGACTAAGACTCCATCTGGCAGAAATGGGCTTGAAAATAATAGGATGTGTTTGATGATGTTGACAAGCAGTGGAAAGGACTGAGTGGTACTTCTAGCACTTTATTAAAGTGTAATGAAAGCTTCAAGCAGCTCACTTGAGTGTTAGTTCCTCACAGCTGTGAGCATTAGCAGAAGAACCTTTTCAGTTGCAACAAATAGCTACACCACAGTTTTACCACCCTGACAAAGATGTCAAATGTCTTTCATACAATGCTCCCTCAGACTGTGAAGGAGAGAAAAGAACCATTACTGGAAAAAGAAAGCATTAATTTCTGCTTTCTTCTGAAATGCAGAAGAGACAGAAATAAACTAAGATGAAAAGGGAACCAAGATAGTCAGCAATTCACCATATATGCTGTAAGTTCTTTCTCACAAATGAGGGAACAAACCTGCTATTCTGCACTGCAGATCTGGTAGCCATGGCACTAATGGTTCTACCTGTCTCTAGAAGGACAGAACACTTCTTCATATCGTCATACCAACTCAGGTATGGTCACATAAGTACATTATTTCTTGATTGATGGCCAGTTCAGAGATCAGCTGGCTCAGACTTCAGATATTTTTAGACCTCTCTGTTTGAAACTGTTGTGCTAGTTTTGTTGTTTTTTTTTTTAATAAGCCCAAATGCCAAGAAACTTCTGATACTATTACTTTCTGTAAAGTAGTTGCTTTCTCAGAACAGGAAGGCTTGTTGCTTGTAAATAAAATAGCAAGGTTTGCATTTGCAGACAGTAACAAAATTGGCTTAAAGGAGACTTAACAATAAGACAAAATAGTGTGAACAAGAATAACCAAATTATTTAATATATTTAAATTACTTGAATTTTAATTCTTAGGGGTTGTCAACCTTACAACTGAAACAGCAGATTTTCATACATTCTACAAAACAACAGATCTATACATAGGTAATTGGCATGATTCATTGCTAGAATTTCTTAGAATTCTTTTAAAATTAATGACATTAATGGTGTGAAAGAGTAGCTGAGAAATCAGTAGAAGTGTGTTTCTTTATGGCTACCTAGTGTCTTGTCTAGAATGTTTTTTCTCCATTTCTATACTAAAGTTATATTTTACCACTTTAAGTGACTAAAAGGAGGAAAATCATGTACTCCTGATTATAGTAATACATTTCTAGTATATCTGTTTCCCATAGTATCTTGGTTTTCTACAGTGTTTACCTTCACTTTGACTCCTCAAAGTTTTAGAAATTTGTACACTGTAACTGTTTTCTTACTGTCACCATCATCTTCTATGAAATAATACACGTTTCACATTGTGTCTGTGCTAAAAGTCATAGATTACAACCAGAACAAGGTGATTTCCCATTATAGCTCCTGCTTTGGCTTTTGAAATGAAACTGGACCTTTGGTTAGTATTGGGGATAGTACTAGGAGAAGAACTGGCTTCAGGCAGAGCAGAGGGTTGTTTGGAGCAGAAGTCTGCTATAGGCAGCAGGGCAGATGTAGTCCTGCTACGTACCGTATATGGTGGCATCGCTGCCATTTGGGAAGGGATGTGTATGTGTGCACGTGCTTCTATCTCCTCAGTGATAAAGCAGTAGGTGCTGGAAGGTTGGCTTTCCAAAACTTTACATCACACCTGTATCACTCCGCCCGCTCTGTCCTTTATACCTTGCTGAAGCTGCTTCATCACAGCCCGTTCTCTACAGACAGGCAAAATAAGGCCATTCTTACTCTGCTCATAAGATCTGCATGTAAGCATGGTGGTGTTTATTTTTGTTGATTTGTCGTACCTGGAAGGTTGGTATGATAAGCTGTTTTAGACTGCATTATTTATATTTCTGTCTCTGTTTTCATTTTGTGTTTATTTCATCAGTAGAGTCAGCTTCAGAGGTAGCACTTGTGAAGAGCCAAGAAGCTTTGAAAGAAAAGGTGCAATTGTCTGTCTAGTCATAAATGAATGAAGACACTTCTGGCAAATGTTTGCGAGGCACAGCTGGTGATGAATCTAGGAGTTGCCTGATTACTTACAAACAACTCTTTGCCATTTCCATAATTGAAAACTGTTTAAAGTTGCTGCTGGCACTTCATTTTATTTAAGTTTAGAGTTTAAGCTGATGCTGACTTATCAGATGAGCCAAAAAAGGTGTTTAGACTGCCACCATTACTTCTCCATGGGGCACTGGGTGATTCAGTACTGGAAGATGTTACAGTTTCATAGCCATTTAGATGACACCAACTTTTTATTTCTGTGACATTGCATAGATAAAAGTGGTACCAGAATGGCTGTGTTGGAAGGAAGGCATTCCACTTGATCATCAAGAATGCTCTGCGGATTTCATAACTGATCCAGACTGAAGATAATATGCAAAAAGTTACCATCTGAGCTATTATAAGAATTTTTCCTTCTTGTAATTGTTGCAGCCTGATCATAATGACTCAATTACCACATGCTACAAAATGCTGTAATTGCTGTTCGTCCTGTATACTGTCAGAGCCTGTTTTGGCTGTTCTGGCTGAATAGTCTTGAGTCTGACTGCAGGAGGGGATGGGAACTGCCTGGATGGAGAAAAGCCAGCAGTCATGAGAGTCACAGAAGAGCTGTCTAGAACACACAAAAGCTTTTCAGGCTATAGATGGATCTCCAGCACTCTGTCTCACTGCAGAGTTTGCTGCACAGTAACACTTAGAAAAACTACAAAGAGGAAAGAAAATATCAGAGTTCCTGGAAGCTTGGATGAGGAATTGAGTTATTAATTAAGATTGATTTTTCTACCCCAAATATATTGTTTTTGTTGAAACTGAAAAGTATAACAATTTTAAAGAAAAGTGAGAGGGTAAAAATTCTAGCTTAAATGTTTTAATGGTGGAGAAAAAAAATGTTGCTTTGAAAATTCAAAGCAAAGTTTTAAGTAATTGTTTTGAATTTCCTTCAATATTTAAAAAAAGGTTTTCTAAAAGTTTTGAAGGCAATAACGATGAAATTTTTTTTTCATTTATTTAGTGTTACTTTGCAGAATATTTTTGAAGGAGATTTCTTAATTTTTTCCTTTTTGTGAAATAAGATTTCCCATCTAGTTATTTGTATACTACTTACGTTCAGGAGGTCTGATTAGCATCTGTCATCTTTGTAATTTTCCAGTTACTTCTTTGCTACACCAAATTAATGTTTGGATCAGGTGACCAGGTATTAGGTTCATATTAGATTTAATACCTGCAGGTATTAAAACATTTCTTGACTTTCCCATGCACGCTAAGGGAGAACTAGACTGAAGCTATTCTGAACCACACAGGGAGACTTCCCTGTTGGTTTGCACACACTGCTCAGCAAGTTTTGCTGAAAAAGTTGCAATGATTGATGCTAGTGCCAGCCACACAGCTACTAAAATAGATTTAATAGATTTCATAAGTACTAGGAGATCTGGAATAGCCTGTCTCTTAAGGAAGTAGAATTCTTTAACTCTTGGCCAGAAGCTGTTTTGCAGACTAGACTTCGCACTAGGGTCAACTCAAGGGATTAGAAAAAGAAGGAATACTTTCCCTAAGGAGCTCTTTATATAGACTATATCTGAATTGAACTATTAGCTGAGAGTCCTTAATTAAAAACCTCTAGAAGAAAGCAAGGATAAAGTCACTAAGCTTTACTGACTGAACTCATGACCCAACTCAGATGATCTGTCAGAAAATTCTGACATTCTTGTCATGACAGTCTACCATAGTTCTGGGCTTAGTCACTAGCTTGGTGTGAAAGAAGTAATGCTATCACAGGACTGTAACAAGGTAGATTTAGGTCAACAAAATGGCATGCAGAGTACAATGACTACTTGATTATGCACATAGGTAGTGTGAAAGAAATTGTTTAATTTTTCTTATCCATAGCAATTAGACACTGTGGTCAGGGTGAAATGCATGACTTCCTTTATTTCCTGTTTACAGAGGCTCTATCCCTTTTACTCGTAGCTTCTTACTGGTAGTTTTGGACTCTTGTCTCCTTGTTTCTCTGTGCTCTGACCATCCAGCTAAGTTCTCCCGCAGCCATGGTGTTGGACTAATTTCTGTAGAGTTGTTATGAAATGACTCATGACTCATTCTTCTCTTGCTTGCATGAGTGAAATATGCCCACTAAAAAAATCTCACTGTGGGATGGCAAGAAACACTTACTGACTTATTAAGTATTCTGAGCTGTGTTTAAGCAGGTCTATAAAGCGGGTTCCAGCCCATACAGCACAGCATTAATATACCTCCTCTAATTCCTATTTGCACCGTGCATGGCCTGATGGATGCTTTGCAATGTCCTTGCTTTCAGGATATAGTGTATCATATTCAGAAGGAGACACTATTAGGAGAAGGGAAGAGTCAGATACAGCCCTCACTGTTTTTTTCACTAGACTCTTTTTTTTTTTGTGATCCACCCTTGTGTGAGTACAATGATACAATAATTTAGCAAGTAAAGTTTTGTTATGCTATACTTTACCTTATTTTCAGTTTCTGTAGTTTTCCTGTTGTGACTCTGTGTTAGAGCCGGGACTCAACAAATAAGTCAGTTCTGTGTTTTTAGATCACTTCTTGCCTTTTCTGACACTACCTCCATAAAGGTAACACATTGCCCAGATGAGGCCTTGTATTTATGTTTTTCTTTCCCTCTGGTAAAGTGCTATGATCTGCTTCATTATCTTATAGTTTTTATTACTTGCTGCATTCAGATAGGTGTTAGAGCAACATAGGGCAATGTTGTTGGAACAATTTTTCAGATTTCTTCTTGTTTGTGCAGATTTTCTCTTCATTCTGTACGCCTGGTAGGGACTACACTGAATAATGATTCGAAACTAACACCATAGGTTTACTAATAAGAAGAACTTTCTCCACTCTCTTGCCTGCTGTTTTCTACTCAGACATTATAGTCACTCATAGGTAGTATGCCTTCCATATAAAAACTTGCCGTGCTTCAGGTGTTCACCTTAAGCAACTTTTATATTTCCGTTGGACTTTATGTGTGAAGATAGGAAGGTAGGTCCTTTGTTTCTAGGACAGGAACTACATGACCAGCAGTCAGACCACCCTATCAGGTTTCGTTGCTGTCAACTACAGTTTTTCATGTTTGAGCCTATAGAGCGTGCTCCAAATCCCACTGCAAGCAGTGAGAACATTTCTTTTGTGTTAAGAGTTTTGGATGAACCCTGAAACTAGATGGTCTAGTCAAGAATGATGAAAGGATAAAGCTTTTACTTAAGCATGTAATTTTGAGCTAAAATAAAGAGAATTAGATATATTTTATGTACGTTATTTGTTTAGTATGTTTAAATGTATCTTCTTCAAAACCTTAAATTTATTACCCTGAATTCATATTTTTAAGTCTTCATCAAGACTTCTGATGAAATATCTAGAATATCTGGGTGGACAACAGTGAACAGAATTCACCCTAACTTTCTTCTTGACACTATGGTAGGCTGCAGATGTGGGAGACAGCCACTATTGCCACTAGTCTCCTTAGATTGCTTTTGAACACTGCACTGGTATGCTTCATTAGCCCCTGAAGTGAATTTTCAATGCAGGGAAATGATCATTGACATAAATCCCAAGATAGTGGAGATAGAAGTCATTGATGGGTTCATTTATGAACTCAAAGATACAGTTTAATAGATTACACAGCATATGTGAATAAGTTAGGCAAAAAAGAAACAACAAGAAAACCCCAAGAACACTGCTTTATTATCTTTTTTTGCAGGAGGTGAATTTCAACACCTTACTGCTCTACTTAGTGCATTGTGAAGGGTCCTATTGGTAACGTAATGAATTGTGCCATAGCAATGGACATATGTTTTATATTTTGCTGGGGTTTTATTAATTGTCGCACATGGCAAATTGCTTTTCTGTTAATCATTTTGTTCCTTAACACTGAGATATTTCTCTCTAATTCTTTCTCCAAACTTTGCAGTTAACTCTGCATAATCATGAACCTGTAGTCATGGGTAAAAATATACTGACTTTTAACTATTTGCTTCTAACTTGTTATTGACTGTTACTGCAAAGTAAATCTACATTCAGAAAGCAAAATCCTCTCCCTCTTTAAGAGAAGTATGCTTATACTCGCCACACTAGTATGTTTATATCTTTGGGCTTGCATCATTGCTTGTGCAAATGCTAGCTTTAAGTTTTTGAGAATCTGTAGAGTCATTGTGACTAAAAACTATATTAAAAAGTAAGTAATGGGAAAGCAGTGGGAACTGTTAGTACTCTTGGAAATTCAGCATCAGATGTTCAATATTAGAGTTTGATTAGTGTCTGTCCCATATTTTTTATTAGGCCCATTTTATTTTAGATCTCTGTCAAGCTTCATCACTGGAAGATTCAGGCAGACTTATTGTCCTGAAGAATTCAATCTTTGCAGGTTTGAAAATTTCAACAAGAGAAAACTTTCAGTCAAACTGGGTTTCGATTCTCAGAGGTGTCCCGATAATCTATCTAGATACTGTGTGACTTTCATATTGTTATAAGTTCATATTCCAGGTACAAAGACAATTGATAAATGGAGTCCAACTCTAAATATGAAGATATCTTTTTCACTGTGGCTTTGAAGTAGGCTCTCCTTGAAAACAGTTGAATTGTTATAACAAATGGTATTGGAAATGGTATGAAGGAGAGTGCCATGGTCACTGGTATTCTCTGAGGTAGGTTTTGCTAGAAAGATTAGCTGAAAAATTGTATGGTGAGAATGTTAAGTTTTGAGATGAATTCACATGTTGGCCTGCTTAATTTCAAAGTTTTATTGCATACAAAACAACTGCAGAGTTTAACAATTCAGGAAAATATTTTAAAAAATAATCTCAAACAGAAGGAATATGGAAGCAACCCAGGACTTGGCTGTCATTAATTGAATAGTTAAGGCAATTAATGCAGTACAATGTGTTAAAGGTCAAGTAAAGGCACAATACTGGGTTGTGAATGTTAGTGTATAGTCATTATTAAGAGAGAACAGTTTGTTCATTTAGTTTTACAGAAGGATGATGCCATAAAATTCTGTCTCGAACTCACTTCCCGTCTCATTTTAAGGAACACTGTGCACCTGTCATTATACTTCCTAATCTTTAAAACCTCCTTAAAATGTGTCTCCAGAGCTAACAAAATACCTTTTTCCTGTCTGCTTTATATGTAAATAACAGATTCATGAAAGAGATTTCCTTTGGTTGATTGGCTTGGTTTGATTTCAGAAATTGCAGAGTGAGTTAATTGTAAAACTCTGCAGTTTCCATTAAATGGCAAGAGCTTTAGATGTTGTTTCCAAATAATGCTGATGACTGCAGAAAATAAAATAAAATAAAATAAATTCCTTCACATGAAGCAAGTTCTGTTAAGACTAAGAAAGCATTCTTGTTCTTATAAGCTGAATAGCTTGCTGATTTTGATTTGGGGAAACAAGACATTTCCCCAAACAAACAAGAAGTCTATTTTCAGAATTCCTCTTTCAGTGAAGAATTCATTTCTCCCAGTATTTGAGATTGAAGCTGTCCAGTATTGCATGATTGAATGCTATACATGTTTTTAATATGGTAACCAGTTTAACATTATAGCAATCATGCTTAAAAAGATCACACCGGATCTGTAAAGCTGTTCTTCAAGATGTAAACAAATAGTGAAATCAAGACATAAAGCATTTTGAAATCTAACAGAGAAGTTTTAAAGCCAGACTTAGTCAAACTTATCGTAGTTTCCTTGCTTAAAGAGAGAATGTTTTAAGTTTTGATATGGTAAGTGGTCATAGTTGACAAAAAAGGCACAGTTAATCACTTATTTCTGATTTGATCGTTGTAAATTTGGTTTTTTGCTTTCAGTAAAGGAGCAAGATGGAAAAAGAGAAGTGGAGTACATACTGTCTATACTCAAGGAGTTAAATACATGTGGTTTGATCAGAATCAAATTCTTAACTTTGAAGTCCATTCATCCACAGAATATTTTTCTTTGGGGAACTGGTATAAAAAGTTTATAGAGTTGAAAAAAGCAGTGGAATGTATAGGGAGACTTTTTGATTGATTGCAGTGGGAGTTCAGTGTCTAGAGCAGTTGGAGAACTGGATGGAGGTTAAAAAAATAAACCACATAGCCCAGAGTGACAAAAAACATAAAAGGTTCAGATACAGTTACACAAAGATCAGTCATTGTAAGCTTAATGGAAGCTATAAGGAGACACTTGATTGTTTGATACAAGATTTTGCAGTCTATGTTCACAATGTTTTCTGCTGTTTTGTAAAGGAGAAATACACCAACAAATAGAGGTGGAAACTAGTAATACAGCAGCGAAGGAATGAGTGTTTCGAGTTAGGTATGCCATTCCCTTCCATCTTTACATCTAATAGAAACAATATTATAAGAAAGCAGTTCTAGATGCTGTATCATTGAAATTATTCAAAATTGTAATGAATGCCTTGTTTGAGAATAGAGAGCAAAAAACAGCATTAGAGAGATCAAATGTCCCAAATGCACACACTTTCCCCCCACAAGAGATATTAGTCTGCCGTATCCTACATGGCATTACTCTGTTCTCAGCAATGAAAAACACGGAAAAGTAATTTCTGATCTCACTTTTACTTTTATAGCTGCACTATTTCCAGCCAGTCCCTAAATGAACAATTTCTTTAGTCTGTGTCCAGTGTATATGTAGAAGAAATTTATTTCTTGTATGTATCTGTAGGACTGAGGTTTACTAAGAAGAGAACCTGTGCCTAGATGTAACATTATTTTAACCAGTATCTGTGTGGTTTGGTGGGATCTCAAATTGCTACAAACCACACCTCACTAAAAGATTGTCAGCTGGTTTTCCACTCATTTTTTGAACAGCTTCCCAGACAAGCATGACACTTGTTTGCACGAATGATACCGGAGAATTTATTTAGCCATGCAGCTCTCCAGCTTGTGCAGCCAGGTGTAGCTGTGTTGAAGCTAGCAACACTCACCGATTTAGGCCAGCTGAGGATGTGATCCTCTTTATAACAATGCAGCAGCTGAACAGCTAGGAGCCAGCAGCCAGAACTTCTTGCTGGAGGAGACAAAAACACGACATTCTTGATGACCATTTCTCTTGTAAATCTTAGAACAATTTGTGATGAAGTGTGATATGTATAGATTTCAGGTTGAAAACCTTGTTACATGCAGCAACCTTACAAAAAGCACCTCACTTGATCCCAGCCTATGGCTTCCTGAACTTAATTTTCTCTTTACTGAAATGCATGCTTAGCCTATGTGCTTATTGTATTCATTTGTGTACTTACTAGTTAATTCTTTTTTAACCAGCGTATCTGAACTGAACTGTCAATACCACTCTTTGTCCCAAACTTCTGCTACTTCGTGGAAAAAAATCCAACTCAGGCCAAAACCAGCAAGTCAATTCTGTTATTTTTATAAGATTATCACAGGAGTGCCAATGAAAATATTCTTAAGTTACAATGGGTGTAACACAGGATTTTCACATTACCCCCTCCCTCTGGGGGAAATCCATAACTTTGTCTACAGTGTGAACTCCACTCATATGGGTCAGGGCAGATTTACCCTGTTCAGTGTGTTTGTTTCCACTTCCATTTTCATTGGCACAAAACCAAACAACTAAGGGGAAACAGGCAGTGCAGGGCCCCTACCCTGGCTCTGAAAGTATTTTCTTCTATTGTAGCTGGTTCCCTCAATTTCCCAGATCAATCAAAACCTGCTAGAGTCACTGCTGTGATAAAGCTGGTTGCTGTCAGGGGGTAGGATATCTGTGCTAGAGTGATCTAGAGGGGTCAGAATTTTTTTAGGGCAATAATGACCCTAGAGAAATAAATATCTACTGAATCCCAGCATAAAATGGGGCCTGGGAGCAGTATGGAATATCTGGAAGCACAATGAATTTGTAATGTCTTTGTGTTGTGCTAGCATAGCATCCCACTCTGAGAAAATGAAGAGCATCAGCTCTTACCTTTCCAGGACTATCATAAAGTTTTGGAAATCCAGCATATAACAAGTGTTGCTAGTGTCAATACTTGGGTAACATCTTCGAAGGCTGGATAGGATACTTGAGAAGTCAAGAGGTCAGTTCGCTGAAATGTCCTTCCAAAATCTCAACAGCCTGCATATGAATGGTACACCCCAAATCAGTGTGAAGTTCTGGTTCATCTGTGCCCCTCACAAAAAGGTTTCTTTGTTTATTTATGAGAAAATAAATAACATAATTTCTTTCAGTATAGGACTGTATTATACAGTTGTGTCAAGAAGAAGTGCAGATGCTTCGACTGTCTTGGTTTTAGTGAAAAGCCTGCTGCTGTGCTTAGTAATAGCTGGTTACTGCCTATGTTCGTGGTAAATGCTTCCTGAGCCAGTAATTTACTCTTCTCACTTCTGCTTTTCTAATCTTAACCTGATTTGAAAATTAAGCTTTGCTCTTCCTGATTTTTTTTGATACATTATTACTGTTACTGACCTCAAGTGTATCCTGAAAGATAATTTTGATTATCGTGTTAGAAACAGGATGTAATACCACCTGCTTCTCCCACATTTCTGTGTAATGTTTGAACATCAAAACTAGTGAGAACTTCTGCTATGTAAGATACACAAGACAGAGCCTCGTGCTCTGTCTCACATGGCCTCTTTCACTTTCCCACATGTGCAATGGCCACTTCTACCCTAGTAAATGAGATATGCCCAGGGCTTATGCTGTGCCTCAAGTGCACAGAGTTACAAAAACTAGGGTAGCTCTATTCAGGTTGCACATGGGGAATGGCCTCCAGCCTGTGCTGACTGCTCAGCTGTGCCCAGGAAGGGTTTGTGGAAGAGCTGTCTGGACTGGCCAGAGCAGTGCCAGAGCCTTGTGCTGCGGCCATATGGGCAGTCGAGTTCCGAAGATTGGGAGCATGTCCACAAGTGAGGTGGAGCTATTAATACTTTTCCTGATAAGTTGGTTAAGATTAATTTCAAACGAAAGTCATAAGGTTTACAATTCCTTATACAGTTATGTCTCTTATGCAGTTATAACTTAACTGTTGTACAGTTATTGATACAGTTATATCAATTATTTTATACTTGGAAAAATGTCTGTTCGCTTTGTGAATTTTATGTTCCCTGCTTTGATACTTTTCAGATCAGAGTTCCACAGGCTGATGTTGTAACATAAGAGAAAATATTGTCTTTTATCAGTTTTCAATTTGCCACATAAAATTTCATTAATTAAGTGTTTTGATCTTGCCTTACAAAAGAGAGAAGATAATCACTTCTAATTCCATGTGATGAAAAATTTAATTTGTTAACAAACTGATAAGCAATAAGGGCTGGAGCAACAGGAAGCAGGGATAATAAATGACTTCATAGACAACAGTTACACTTTCATATAAGTCTCTATATTAGCCTGTGAGGAGATTTTTTTTCCCTACCATTTCATTATTCTTAGGTGCACCAACCGGTTCAGCCATTTAAAGCATATGTTGCAGGACATAATGCATCAGCAAAAGATGATGTGAGGCAAGCTGATAGGACTGGCCAGGGCATAGTACTCTCTTTGTCTCCTGGATTCAGTGGCCAAAACTCAATTGTTGAATTATTTTGTGAGAGCACAATCTTGTCTTTCATTGAATTATAAAAGACTTTGCCAGGGTTATGTGCTATTTCCAGTCAGGAATATGGAGGCTTTAAATTCTTGCTGGGTACAAGAAGTACTATGAAGATGATGCAATGGGAATGATGCAGAATAAGAGTCTGGACTGAGTTTTTAATAGCACTTACAAATCAACCAAGAAAGTCACATTTGCAAACCAAGAATAACAGAAAAGACTCTTCCTAATTACAGCTTCATTGTACTTATGCTGTGCAAAATAATTTATAGGTAACAGCAGAATAGTGTAAAGTTTCACTCATATAAAGCTATAAAATTTTACTTTATAAATTATGCTGGTTATATTACTGATGAGTCTATGAAGGTGATTTCACAGAAAAACTTGCAATGTTTATCCTGTTGAGAATTCTATATATTGAACCTTACCTTTCCCGGTCTTTAGGCAGAAAGTAATTTAGGAAGGAAATTTAAAATTTGGGAGAAACTATTTTGTTACAGTTTTGCATAAAAGTTCAACCTCTGTCTCCCTCCCACTCCCCCCCCCCCCCCCACATTAAATCAGCGTCACTTATTCATATGGTAACCAGCTTTCCATATGCATCACATGTATTTGATAGTGGTGCCTGGTGTTTGCCTGTGTTAGTCCAGTTATTACTCCTTTCATTAAAAGGAAAAGAAAACAATCAGAACCGGCTAGGATGGCATAAGCCTTCCTGACTGCTGGGCTCTGTGCTGTGCCTCCCCTGTGGTTTTCAGACAGCAGCAGTTATGGAGTCATGCCCTCCCGTTCGGCCTTGAGGGGGCTGCATGGCTGAAGACAGGACTGTAAAGCTTCAAATACAGAACTCAAAGGCACCATTGTGAAGGAAAGGACTTTAAACAGTTGCTGAATTTTAAGTCCATGCTTAAATTCAAATCATAGCTGTATAGTTCTAGGGTTTGCTCGAGACTTTGGGGAATTTAGAGTTGTGCACACTTAGTAGAAATGCTGAAGTACAAATTGTTCCATTTAATGATTACAAATCAAGGGGCACAGGTATACATCCAAACAGTGGACCCAACCCTGTAAAATCATAGGTTCAGGGACAAACTTCTGTACACATTAGAATGAGAGTCTTACTTTCCTTCTATTTATTGCAGAGATAATCCTTTATTTTATTTTTTTAATCTGGATTTTTAAATAGATTTAGAATTGTCTGTTTGAGGATTGCAGTATATACTAACATTAAATAATGTGCAGGATATAGTAATTTTTATCAGCAAACTCTAGCAGAATGAAGACCTTTTTTGGGAGATCAAACAGCTTTTACAATTTGAAAGTAAATATAGAAACAAAAGTAAAGCTGTCACATCTCCTCATTTACACTTTCTCAGGTTGAACTTGATCAAAGTGTGGGTTGCACAGAGAGCAAAGTACATGGTTTGGTCTGCAGAGGCTCCAGAAGAGTGCTAGGCTTCATGTTTTGCATGAAAAAAATTGTATAGGTCATATTTCATAACTAATTTACAAGGGAGTAAGCAGAACAGAGCATTACTTTATGTTCAGAGTGAATGCTGGGACATTTCTTTGCAATTAAGATGCTCACACTTTGCATATAGATATTTTTGTAGATCTACAGATCCCCTTTACATTCAAAATTATTTTTAAAGTGAAGATAAGCTACTGTGGAAGCCTTTGCCATGTGATAGCTGTTCTGAGTTTGGTGTTTGTGTCTCACTGGAATAACACGGGTTTGTTTGTTCTGTAGCCATTCCAGCCCACCCACATCTTGGTGGTTTGGCCCTTCCTCTTGCTTGTCTGCAGGTGTGCCCATTGCTGACCTCATTCACCCATCTATTTGCAGTCATAAATACATCTAACCCAATGTTTGGCTGTATTTGTGTTAGGACATCCTTGAAATAGAAAAAAACTCCTGACAATTAATTGCTTATTACAAAGCAAAATTTTTTTACATGTAATGTTCATAAAAATAGGTATTTTTTTTTCATGCTGTTGCAGGAAATGATTGTGAAGTTTTTCTATTTTGGACATCACCACATATTCACAAGTGCCTCTGTCACATCACCTGGCTGTGCTTCTCTCTTACTGGGTTCAAATGACCATCACAAAAAAGTGGTGCCTTTTCAAATGCAAGTAAAGTGCTTAAAAGGTCTCACATGTCAACATGAAAGCAAGTTATAATTAATTCTGTACTGCTTTTTATGGCTAAAGTGCTAAGTAGTCTAGCTAAGATTTTCTGTGGTTTAGGATTGGCCTAATTCTGTCAGACAGGGAAGATTCTGTTGTCCCCTTGAATTCAACTAGAGTTAGCGTAAAATGTCTTGTTTTGTTTTCTGAAAATTCAATTCCAGAGCTAAATAGATTTATTTTAGGATATTTTCATATGAAAATTGTATCATCTACAGAGAGAAGTAAATTTAATTTTCATGCCAAAATGTAATCCAGCAGCATTCTGTTTTATGAGGAAACCTTTTAATGTATTTTAAAAAAAAATGCCAGTAATGTTAATTCAACCCATGCAGGCTATCATTGGTATCCTTTGCCACTGCCTACACATACGCAGTCATTTAAACTTCTGTCAGGTGGAAAACGCTGCATCCTACAGCTGGAAAAAGAAAGACCCAATACCAGGTGTAACTTAGTGTGAAAACAAACTGGATAATGCACAAATTGTAAGTGCAGACATTTTTCCCCAGAGACACTGTTTTCTTCTGATCCTAATCTTCACAAAATGTAGGTCTGTAGGACTGAAATAGACAGTGTCCCAAGCAGGATTGCTTTTGCGCTCTTATAAAAACTCTTGGCCAAAAAAAATTTGTTATCCAGCACTTCTCCAAGGTTGGATAAATGCAGAAATGAAAGCAGGTAGAAAGGTAGAAGTTAAAACTCATGCCTGATAAAAAAGTGCAGAGCATCATAGGTTTGGGGTGATAATTGTGACAATGGAAAGGAGAAGCGTGAGAAACTAGAGGAAAATATGAATATTAACACAGGTTTTGGAGGCAAGTGCTGGAATGTGTTAGTCATTTAAGAAAAAAAAAATTAAAAAAGAGAAGTATGAATGTATGGAATAAGGTTATATAAATAATGTTTCCTTCCCAAATCTGCAATTCAGCATTGTAGCTCTGGATCTGATTATTGCTTCAGCTGCCCACAAATGTCTCATGAAACTTGCTTTCAAAAAGTGTATTTCAGTGCTTACAGGTGTGTTCATGAGTTCAAATGGTGGAATTCTATGCTGGGACTCTATAAAGAGACAAAAACATTAGAGAGAACATGATGGGCAATTAATTTTGTTTTATAGGATATGAAGTTTGTATGGTGCAATCTTTAATGAGTCACACACACTGTTTCACTCAGCTGCTTAGTTTTAGGTCAGTCTTCAGATGATTCAGCATAGTGTGGGGAAGACTAGTATAGGGTATTTTTCATATGAATTAAAAGGTGTGTGATTAAAATAGGCAGGAGACTCATAGAAGAGAGGGAATGGTTTCATGGTTTGGAAAATTGGCAACCATGGAGTGGGATTCTATCCCTGCCTTTACGGACAAATTTCTGTTAAAGATGGCCATGTTGCTTTGACCAAAATTTTCCATTGGTCACTAAATACTCATTTTTGGATTTTCTCCAGTGGGCCAGATTGGCAGAATGCTCTCCCAGCTGCAATTTCAAGTCCTTGATAGTGTGCTTTGAACATATAAAAGCCTGTACAAATACTAAGTAGTTAAGAAAAATCAGTAGCCTCATTTCTTCTTTGAGGAACCCAAAATCTGTGGAAAGTTTTGCCATTTTTGCCCCATTTTCTCCATGCCATGATAGGAGGGAAAAAGCCTTTTCCACTATAGTCAATTCCCCTTCTGAAGTTGGTTAACATTTGTCAATCACTTAGATAACTTTGGTGAAAGCTTTAACTTGCTCCAGAGGACTTTATGTAGTGTTGAAGTGTCACACTAAAGACTTAATTATTCTTTTATTATAGGAAGTATGAGTATGATGCAGAAAAAAGCATGAAACTTTCAGTTTAGGAAATGCTGAAATTAAGTAATTGATTTCACTGTCTGTAGAGGTGTTCATTTTGGTTTGGGGCAGAATACAGAAGAGAAAAGAGAAAGGCCTTTATTGCATAAAATATATTTAGAGAGTGAATTTCCTGTGGTCTAGGGTGGTAAAAATTACACGTCAGGCAGATTCTCCTTCTGTGGGGTTCCTGACCAGGAATATCATACCTAAATTTGTTCCCATTAAAATCAATAACATATCTTGGATTGCTTGTAGAAATGTTTGTGGTGTGTATTGCAACAAGTA
Source organism: Anabacerthia variegaticeps (assembly GCA_035583185.1). Lineage (NCBI taxonomy): Eukaryota > Metazoa > Chordata > Aves > Passeriformes > Furnariidae > Anabacerthia > Anabacerthia variegaticeps. The sequence goes on from JAWWEW010000112.1 coordinate 51,917,201, forward strand.
TTCAGACTGCAAAGTTTAGAACCACTCTGGGCCAATGGGATTGCAAAATATCTGTCAGCTTTGGCTGACAGCCTAAGATTGCCACAGCAATTTTTCTCTTTAATGAGTAAAATAGGTGATGTTTATAGAAAAATAACTGTCTCATGAGAAGCTGTGCAAGAAGTTCCATTCAAAACCATTCAGTTTATATATAGTTTTGTTGTTTGTTTTCTTTTCTTTTTACTTACTACTGTGGACATTTGCATGAAAACAGGATATTTCTCGTTCAAATTGCAGTCATGGACAGAATAGCTACTATGCCAAAATGGAGCCAACCCACTTCAAAAAAAGTAAACTATTTTGCTTACCAAATCTGTTTCTTCTGTGTATGCAAAGTTTTGAGCGCTTATTTTCCTACCTAAATTTAGGGGCTGTTTTTTTTTTTTTGCATTAGCTCTGTAAAACCAACAAAACTGTATGGATGTAATAAAATGAGAATACTCTGCAAAGATTAAATTATTAAAAACAATAACAGAAATAACATTTACATTTACAGAGACAGCAGGGATAAAAGTTTGCGGGGTTTTTTATGTGTACTGACTTTTTTTTTTAACATAGCCTAGAAAGAATGACAAATACTCAAGGGAGAGTAGAAAAGATGAGTCCTGTTTTGGCTGTTGATGATCGATAGAATTAATAAAGACGAGGAACATCAGTGTTCTTTCTGATGGACAAATTTTACTGCTCCAGTCTCAAGTTGAACGTAATATTCTACCAATAAGAGAGATACACTTTTACTGATGAGTAGCATATTTTCTCTGGTTCAGCAATGTTTTATAATGCCTTATAATTAAATTAGGTGTCCAAGGATGAGTATGGGTACATTAGCACCCATGTTCCTCTATGTATTTACATTATTTAGTCCCTGACTCCAGGTCCATCTGAGTGACCAGGGAAGCTCTCAACTGCCCAGAGAGATCTCTGTCATTTGTTTCTCTGGCAGGCTTGAGTAGGAGAGTGAGTGAGGCGCGATGCCAAATCCTCAGTCCGTGTAAGCCCTCATCCTAGCAATAAGGAAGGCAGCAGGGTGAATCACTGAGGCTTCCAGCTGGAGGCAGATCCAGCCAGAGCTGTCTTACAGCTGCTTTGCCCTATAGAGGCTCACTCGCCCTGGACTAGGAGACTGCCTGCAGTAGTTTGTGGCATAGAGCATGCTTTTCCTGTTCCTCCTCCTCTCAGTCTAGGGTGGTGCTCTGAAAACTGATCCCTATCTGTGCAAAATCCACTCAATGAAGCTGTCTTCTGTTTGTAAAACTGAAGGATTTATAGTCCACCATACCATACTAATAAGTAAATATTCCCTCTCTGATTAATAAATGGAACACCAGGGGTTGCAGTGCTGGTGAGCATAGTCCTCAGACTGTAAAGATTTGCAGAGAAATTCAGTGACCAGGCTTCTGTACAGCACAGATCAAGTTTTCCAATGCAAGGAGTGCCACTTCTTCACAAAGCTACCTGAAAATCTTTCAAACAATCCTTTTTTTCTCGTTTGAACTAATAAGAATTCCACTGAGCTTTTCTAATGTAACCAGCCTGCATTTGGCTCTGAGAGCTCAAATAATGAGTAGTCTCTTTATCTCTTTGGGCCATATGATTTGTGTTTTGCAAATAAAAATCATAAAAATTCTGTAAAATACACCTCCCAGTTCTCCTTGCAGGTATAAACTACTTCTTTCAGCATGCCACTTCATAGGGTCAGCATTCATTTGCTTAGGCCAAACAGCATTTAAATATGACTGAAAAATGTCAGGCCCCAGGCAGTGGTAAGAAACATCAAGGGATCTTCAGAGCAGTGAGTTGCATTTATTTCTATTTCATAGCTTCTCCATATGTAGTTTACACTTGACAACTTTTTTAGCTGTTTTTAGTTTGGGCAATTAATTATACATATTCACACTGTCCCATTTTTTTCATACTTGCAGTACTTGGCGCAGGATTGTGGCTTGATGGAATGTTTGCAAAGTAATTCAGCATAAATATGCCAATTACTTTCTTAGGTTATCTCTTGGTGATATACAGTTCCCGCCTAGTTTGTTCAGTGCTGCTTTGGCAAACTGTTACAGATTTTAGCAGCAGGAAGTTCACGGTAATTATATCATATATTACGCTAAGTAAATATATGATAAATGAGCAAATGTAAACCAAACAAGTAATGCAACCCTGGTGACTAAGTGGGCTTGAAATTCTCATAGATGAGCAAAGAAGGTGTGCAAAGGACTATGAGGAATAGGATAAGAATTTTTTAAAGCCTGACTGCTGCAAATATGTCAATGGAGTGGAGTCAGCATGAGAAGAACACAGTAATTTACTGTTGATTCAAAAGCCAGTAGCTCGCCGCTACCCTTTTGGGTGATGTAGAATGCATTAGCTGGAAATGCAGATGTCTAACCTTCGAGAACTGCTGCTTCTGCTGCTCTTCAGTCCATCTCTTGTGCCACTCCTTTTTAGGGACACTTTTCTGGAAACAATAGTATGGCATAAAGCTGCTGGGATAGCCACCAGTCAGCATCAGACCAGCAGCCAAAAAATGTAAATGATACCAGCCACCTTTCTCAAAGCGGCAGTTTCAGAATTTGCTTTTCTGAATTCAAAAAGACTGCATTCGCTTTGCCTGTATCAGGCCAATATCCATGGCAAATATATATTGTGTGCACAAATTAATTTTAGCAGTATAATTTGTATTTCCTTGCTGTAGGATTTCTTATTTAAAATATTCTTTTGCTGTACTGTTCCTCCAGCATTTCTCCCACTAGAAAAAAAAGCCTTTTTCTGCTTTTCTTTCTCTCATCTGTTTCTATTTTTCTATATGGAAATACATTTATTTATTGTGTTAATGATTATTGTGTTGATGATTACTTTCCTCTTAAGTTACCTTTCTGCCTGACCTCCAGCCTTTCTCTGTTTTTATTGTCAGCTTATGGATGCTACGACTGTAGGATCGTGCTAACTGACCCCTCTGGAGTTTTCACTTCCCCATGCTTCCCCAGTGACTATCCCAACAGCCAAGCATGCAAATGGATCATCCGAGCACCTCATGGATTTATCATACAGCTAACATTTACTGATTTTGACATTGAAGAAGCTCCAGGCTGCATTTATGATTCACTGACGTTAGACAATGGAGAAAGCCCAATGAACCTTTGCGGCATCACTGCCAAAGGATTGTCATATAACTCTACTGGAAATGAAATGATTGTGTCATTTAAAAGTGACTTCAGTATCCAAAAGAAAGGTTTTAATGCCAGTTATGTACGAAGTAAGTAAACATAAAGCATTTCATCCCTTTATATGTATGAGGAAATCTTCTATAAGGATTAGAATGACAATTCCCAAAGGAATCAAGTCCTCCATGAGAAGGGAAAGGGTGGGGGAGGCTGCAGGATACAGGCTACAGCGTTCTCTTGGATTTTTTTTTAACTACTTTATTTTTCTTTGGTCTAAAATTATTTTATTCTGGCACATGACAGGAAATGTATTAGATAAACTTTTCACATGCAAAGAATTTAGGCCTAACAGTTCCTCTCTCTGCCAATTTATGCTGGAGGATTTGGAAGCAGCGTGCCTGTCCTTCAAGTCAGCATAGATGCAGAGGGACATAGAAACCTGAAGGAGGGTGCGACTGGGAGCTTAGCTGAGCCAGAAACAAGACCAGCCTGGACCTCTGGCCCAGTGAGGTGATCAGTGGTCGGGAAGAGTCTGTGCAGAAAGCAGAGTTTGTCCAGTCTCAGGAACAAACGCCCATGAATGAACTGAAATTGCAAAATGGGTATTTTTGTTCCAGTTCCTTGACCTTTCTTTCCCTTCCTCAAATACATAACATTGGGGTTTAAAGGGTTTTAAGGGTTTTAAAAAGCCTAAAACTGGGAACAAAAAAAAAAAAAAAAAAAAAGAAATAAAAGAAGACACTCATGCGTGTTCTCTTAGAAGATAAGGGTACAAATAAATTCTGATTGGTGTTTATTTTTTATTTAAAGCATTAATTAGAAGTTGCATGACAGTAAAGGGCAGGGAGGAAACAGAGGGCATTGGATGGTCACTGACAGGCCCTGTGTGCGGCTCACTGTTCATTCCACTTCAGGGTTACAGTTTCCAGTTGCATGGTCTCAGTAGACTTTCTTTTTGTAGAAGTTGCACACCTTAAACTGAAGGTTGGTATTGCATTGAGCATTTCCATTATTGTAGCACACTTACATTCTGCTGGTTGGCTGGCTGCCTTAAGAGCACAGAGCAGTGAGGCTTGGCAGTTTTCTCTTAGTCACAACCACATCTTCCTCATGATTATTTAAAAAATATTTATTACACATGTCGTATATTTTAAAATAATTAAATTAGTAAGCCCCAGGAACCATAAGACAAAAGTAGGCCTGATAATGACAACAAAATTTGTGTGCAGTTCTTAAAAGAGAAGAAGTAACTTCACAGAGGAGCTAAAAATCTTTCTACTGAGGTCCTTTCATGCTGACAAAATGAATGTAGTAATAATTCTAAGAGCACCTGTTTTCTTCTCAAAGTGGAAGCAAATTTTCTGAAAGCTTTCTCTATTTGAAAATATCAGGTCTTGCAGTGTTATAAAAGGTTATAAAATCAAGTGGATCATAAAAAATTACATGCAGTCAGATTATACAAAATTATTTATTTCTTTATTCCTCTTTAATAATGTTTAAGGATCACTACAAGGAATGACTTAAAATTTTAATTGAAAGACGCAATATAGCCCTCAGCTGTTTAATGAGGAAGAGAGGAAAGGTCCACAGGCATAGTCAGAGAGCCCTTTGTGTACATATACCAACAGGTTAATTTTATGAAAGCAAAAGTATTACATCCTTTACAAATTGAATACTGTCTTATGTTCATGGATAGCATCATTGAAGTTAAATAGTCTTGAAAGATATCCTTTTTTTTTTGAGTAAAAGTATCTGAGACCTTCACCAGGGACTTTATTTTAATGTTTCTCATATAGATTAGTTCAGAAGCTCTATGTTAAGGTTTGCTGTTAAGCACCTAGACTGAGGCCAGTGAATTTGCCTTTGTTACTCCAAATGTGCAACTTTCACCTGACGTCTTCATTTTGACCATGGATGCCTGGAGAGCTGGCTGCATGCTTCTAGGGCAAGTTTTAACTATATGCTATTTATTGCCCGCGGTTGTGCAGTTATGTTAGTTTCAGAGGATAGTTACAAAGATCATAGCGGCATTTAATCTGGAAATGGATACAGAAAATGGGCTTGGACAAGGGATTATAATGTACTGCTTTCAAGTTAGAAAAGTATGTGGGTAATAGGACATTAGTGCACAAACATGTTGAAATTACAACACATCCTCATGGCAGATGCCAGTGCTATCCTGTCCTTTCAAAGAGTTCCCAAAGACATCAGAAAGAGTGCACAACCACCACTTCAGGTCCCCAATGAAGTTTCAAAGCTCCTTCATCAACCTGACACCATTGTTAACTACTACAAACCTGATACCTGAGTGAAATAATTAATTTCTTTCAGAATAAGGGGAATGGTGTTATATTGTCTTCCATTTCTCAGAAATGATCATATGTAAATAGTAAAATTAAGTAGTTTGTTCAATTTTGAGTTTCACAAAGTAACGCAAAGTTGGAAAGCCATTCAAAGACAGCAATTTGCTATCTGGAAATGTAATCTAAAAAGACATTAATCGTACATCCTAGTAAGCAATATGTATCCAAGACAAAATATATGTGGGGAAAGAGCAATATAAGAGAGTGAGTTTTGGGAGGGAAGTAGATTAGGATTAGAACAGCTTTTGTGTGACTGCTCAGTTTTATATAGGAACAGTTTCAAACTGAATTTTGCAAAGTACGTCCTGTTAACCACAGCTAGTTGGCTGTCCACACAAATACTGACTTTCCTGGTTGTCATCTCCTGCAACACACCAACAGCAGATGGATGGGCCATATCCGCAGTAAATGAATGCAGCTTTGCCAGTCTTAGGGGATTTATGTCTATTACACCAGCTGTGTAATAGACAACATGGTAAATAATTTTCTAGTAACAGTTAACTGCATAAGTTTATACCTCCATTAGTAAGTAGGAGTCACTTAGTTGCCAAAAGGGGAGAAAGGAGAGCCAACAGACATATTAGCACAGAAATGCTTGAGACAGTGTCATGTAAAATTAGCATGCAGTTGAGTAGTACTGCATACTGTCACATACTCATACTGCATATGAGTAGTAGCCCATATTATAAGCACAATTCACTGAGGTAGTAATAAAACACTCTCAAACAGGTACGTGGTGTATAGACACTTGCAGACCTCATTGAAGTTGACACATTTCTTCCAGCGTCAGTGACAGGGCAGATGAAAGCAGGGAAGCTAGAACAGCAGAAGGCACCAGTCAAGCACTGAACCATGCTGAAAAGCTCATCAGTTTTCCCTGCAAAGGGGACAGTCTTGGGACTCTTAGCTTGCTTATGCATAAGGGGGTGTACGAGATGAGATACAAGGAAAGTAGATTTTTGCATGTTCTTCATGAGAAAATAGCAAGGTGTCAAAAAGCCCATGTCCATTTTAATATGATTATCTTCCTAAGAGTAATGATTTAACATCATTCTGAAAGTAGTCTAAACATGGATGAATATTCCAAGAATATGTATATATTCTTTCTCAAAGAATAACCAGTTTCTCCAGTACTAACACTTGAAATTCATCAATGTGGTGACTGTGCAGCAGCAATCAGGAAAGAGATCTTCACTTAATGCTGATAGCAGGATTCTGTTTTCTCCACATGGACAAAATACTTGTCAGTTTTGCCCTTTCAGTGTATGGAGGGAGGCGATAGGGGTTAAATCTGTCAGATGAATACAGCAAAACTGAGGAGATTTCTTCAGTACAGGAGCAGTGTCCTCCCTGTTTATTTCTCTTTCTATGTTGTTTAAATGTGACCAGGTGGTCCACAACTTTCCTGACCACCCTAGTACAGGCTGGATAGTGCTCATATGAATAAGCTTTTTCCTTTTCCAAGTCTTGAATCCTTATACTTCTGGAACAGTTTCCATGTTACGTAGAGGAGCTTACAGTATAATTACCCCACAGAAAAATGCCCCTGTTTTCAATGGAGAGTTGAACACATTTTCTATCTATAAAATTGTTACAACATACTTTTTCCCTTGGGAAGAAAAATAAATCCATGAAGTAAATCCAGTAACTATAAAAGCCCAGTATTTTTCTCTCTTCCCTCCCATTCTGCAGTTGCTGGGTTGGCAGATAGTTTGCAATGCTTTATGTTATTTTGCTATGTAATATACTGGTCAAATTATGTCCCTGTGTATATCTAAATATGGTAGTTTAGAGTTCAAAGGCTTTGCAAGCAGCTGGCAAAAGGAATTTGCAGTACCACAGACAACACAGAATCCTTATACCCCATATATCTGCGTCTTTTCCTGAGTGCGATGTGACAGTCACCCTTCCCTCATGTCTCACACTCTCATATTAAAAGGGTTTTATTTCATTATGAGAAGAGAACAGGTGTATTAATGAGTGTAAGTGTTGTGACATCACTGAAAAATCCCAGAGGAGACTAGGAATTAACTACTGTGGCAGTTATTCCTCAGCTGCAGCAAGAAACAGTTTCATTGTCAGCATATACACTGTGAAAATGTGTAAGAGGTAGCAGACATTTGCTGGAGATACAGACTGACACAGAACTGCAGAGCCAGAAGTCAAACCAAAGGCTGCTGCAATGTGATTTTGACTGAGTTTGCATATTTGATAGTTGGAAAATTCATTCTATGAAGAAATTTGGTAGAAGAATTCTGCTGCCATAAATGTGCCAATAAAACTGAGCATATTGACATTTTATTTTGAAAACTAATGTTCTCCAAAAGAGCGAACAGAATTGTCATTAATGCACTCATGGAGAAAAAGCATATGTCATGTGATACATTTTCTCACATTTGGTGACTGCCATTTTGTCCATGCAAGTGAGAGTACTTAATAACAATTAGAGATAGCAACACTGCTTATGCCTAAATACCCTCACAGCAGTACATAATTTACAGGAGAACTAGACATTTCTAGATACTTGTGCAAAATTCAAAACTGCTGATCAGGTGTTAGCAAGTGGTGAATACTTATTGGATATAAATATTCATAAGAATATGATTGCAATGTTCAACCAGAAAGCTGCTGGGGACAAAATGAAAAGATGCCTAATGCTTTGCAGAAACCTATTAGCTGAATTCAGGAACAAAAGGCTTCAGTTTGCCAAGGAATGTAATGGGGGCTTTCTTCTATTGCAATACTTAAAAGAAGTAAGGCCTGAACTTCACTGGTGTAATGCAGTCATGCAGACAAGTAATTAAAATAATATATCCTCAAAGCAAGTCATACTGTGTTTTTCAAATAACTGGTTTATTCCATTGCCTAATGCATCCTTAGTCAATGAATCGGTAGTAATTTTTATAAACTGAGCTGAGGCAGAATTGGAAGTTGGTAGGTAATATGTCCTAATATTGCTCTTAATGCAACATGGGGGGTTGTAAACTGCGTGTCACGCAGCATTCTCTGTGCCATTGAAATGATCTCTGCATCTTTTCTGCTGAGTGCACTCCTAAGTCAAATTCCCTTTGGTGTGTGCTATTGGTATATTACAGTCATAAAAATCACCTGATGAATGCTTGATTTAATGACTCCTAGTTTAACCCCTACTGGCAGTCTACCTTTATTTCTGTATGATGAAATATTCTGTTTTGTTAATTTACTTATCTGTCCTTGGTTCTAGTCGCTGTGTCTCTGAGGAATCAGAAAGTCATCATTCCCCAGGTTCCCGACATCGAGGCTGTGTCTGTGGCAGAGTCTGTCTCAGTGCCAGAGCTTAGCCAGTTTACACTGTGCTTTGAAGCAACCAAGGGCAACAGTGATGACAACGATGACTGGAAGGTTTTCTCCTACACTGATGCATTGTTGAGAGAATTCTTCAGCTTCGGGAAGACCACAAAAGGCCATTTTCTGTCCATCTCAGGCACACAGTGCAGCCTTGAGAGTGCATTGCCCCGAAATTCAGAGTTTTTCACAGGAACTTTTCAACAGCTCTGTGTTGTATGGGATGGCTTCTCAGGCAATATAGGTATTTATGCCAAAAGCACCTATCATATAGTGTACTGTCCGGGTGTCTTTGACAAAGTTATCCCTGGAAATGGGAGGCTGGTGCTGGGCTCTAACAGCAATGAAATGAGCTCTCTAAATGGGGACATTTACAACTTCCGCCTCTGGAATTTCACCATGAATGCGCAAACACTGGCCAACCTCAGCTGCGATGTGAAAGGAAACATTGTAGACTGGGAAAATGAATTCTGGAGTATTCCAACTTCAGCACTGAAAGCAGAAAACAATTTGAGTTGTGGTGAGTACGCCTTGCCAAAACTTTTTTGCTTATTTTCTCCCCACACTTCTGCATTGTGCTGAACATATCATATACCAAGATGGAAGAAAATGAGAGCATTCCTATGAAAGTAAAATAGCTAGGTCTTACCTTTCTTAGACTTTAGCTCAACTCTTACTATATGCAGAGGCTTTGAAAGGGTATAGAGTTGATTCCTTAAAGGAAAAGAAAAATTCCCCCGAATATTTTGAGTTGCTGCTTGAACACTCCTTATTGGCTCATTCAAAAGAGGGACAATGGCAAGTATCTGCTAGCCTCAAGTAAGATTACAGTGCTCTCTGGAGAAAAGAAAAGTATGTTAGCTAACTAATTACTCACTGTTTTTTTACCTGCCTTTTCACCCTTTGATTAGCCAGAGGAGTGCTTGGTAGCCTTGTGCTATGTGCATGTGAGACAGGAAAGTAGGAGAAAATATCAAATTAGAGGAGGCAGACAGGAAGAAAGAGTTTTAGATCAAAATCATCAGATTTTGTCTCCCTGATGACATTATCAGCCCTTTTTTTAATTGGCAATTACTGAAGATCTTTTTTCCTGTAGATTACTCTAGACTATAAATTTCAATACATTGTCCAACCTGTTCTCATTTCATGGCTCAGACACTTGATTCTCATAAGTGTTCAGGTGTATTTTTCGTATATGTCTCTGTTATTACAGGTGGTTGGCAATTTTCTACTGGAATGAAAAAGAATGAAAACTGAAAACTCTTTGTCACTTTGGAATAATAATAATAACGATAATAATAACAACAAAAACAATAATAATAATGGTAATTTTTCTAAGAAAGCTTTGCTTAATAACTTTAGAGATATTTAAATAATTATAAAATGCTTAGTGGAAAATCTGACCCATGACCAGCAATAGCCTATACACATACATATGATGCTTGTAAAAATCAGCTGCTATCAAACTCGATGTCCACAGAGTTTGAGCTCTCCAATAGCAACAAATACACATTTGTTGACAAAAAGAAAAGCAAAAAAGTCAGAGTAAACAGTTACAGATATAGCTTCTTTCTGAACCACATGGGGTCACTTAATATCTAATGTTGTCCTCTCCAGTTTTGGCTTTTTGCTTCTCTGACGCCTTATTACTTACTGGTTTAAACATAGTTTCAATTGTGTCAATATAAGCATCTCCTGACAGAGCATCTGTCAGCATTCTGGGGCTCTTTAGGTTAGAACAGAAGCTGGCACCACTAAGGCATGTTAGTTTCTGTGTCTAATAGTTCATGACAGATTAAGGTGGCTAAAAAAGCTATCTTTCTTGCTTTAGTTTACTCAGATCAAAGCATGAGACACAATCACAGCTAGACTCACTGAGACAGATCTCAGCGTGCCTCTGCTAAAAAAAATTAAGCAACACCTCTATAAACCCACAAGCAACTACGTGCTTTCACCCTTCTACCAGAACAAAGAAAAGGCTTACCTGACTGTGACTGTTGAAGGTGTTCTGGACAAAAAAGTTGTTTCTATTTCATCAATATGAACTGTTCTCATAGAGAATAAGTTCCCAGAAAATCTTACTCTTCTTACACTGTTATACTATGATGACTCCCATAACACTTTTACCAAACAACCTACCAAGACCTTTGTAAAAGCTGCAGTCTCATTTAATTTTGACTTAAGTAGGGGTCTTGTTCTTCTTTCTGTTAAAGACCGTACAGTCCTGTGACACAAATGTAATGTCACAGTTGTGGGCATAGAAACAATAGACTTATTTTCTTTGCACAGTTTTATTCCTTGGGTTGTCAGTGTTCAGCGGTTTTCTTACAGCAGGACGTTTTTTTAGGGAAAGTATATTGGTGTTCCTACGTTAGGCCCAGGAGCCAATACAAGTCACTTAAAATGTATCTATGTATAAGCATTTTTATTTCCTCTAAATAAGCCTATGAGAAAACGAACTCAATAGTCAAGTCTTTTTCTTTCTTAGCTGTTAAAATCACCCTCTGTGATACAGGCTTTCCTGAGCCAGAGTAATTCCTAAAAGAAAATACTGGGTGCAGTAGCATTTCAAAGATGATTACTAATCCCAGAGTTTAAATTGTTAGAATTTTCTTCCCTTCCTCTCCTCAAGAAAAAGCCTTCTTTGTAAACCCATCCTTCAACAGGAGAGTTGATGAGTCAGACTATCAGCCATGAATAAACCACTGACATTGGGGAGCTGACTCTAACTGATTAGGCTTCATTTAAGAGCAATGGAAGGATTTATACAGAAAAAAGGTTTTCACACAGCTCCAATAATGCTTCCCCAGGAAGCAGCATCTAACTTAAAAAAAAAAGCAAACCAAGCATTTAGCAGTGATCTCAACATATCTGTGCCTGAACAGTGCTTGTGTTTTTCAAGGGGTGGTATTTTCATAGTTTTTCAGACAAAGGTTTTACAAGTAGATTTATGGAGCATAAAAACACTGGCAAATTGTTTTAGATAATCTTTTCATAGTTTTGCTTTTTACTAGTTTGTTCCCTAGACTGATGTTTTCACAGCTGTGCAGTTGTGGTGGGGTATTTTTGTAAGACAGAATTATGTTTTTGTTGCTATACCTGTGTGCAGATTGCATTTAAAGGTGTACATACACAGCCTGGGTATCTGGACTAATTCCAAAACAAGTAGCCTAGGTAGCAATAGCAATGCGTTGCTATTGAACACCAGTTCACAGTTCAGTGCAGGCAAATTGAGGAGCATTTAATCAGCTTCTGGTTCTGATTTTAAAGCCTGCACTGGCTACATCTATAGCAGGATATGATCTACTCAGTTTAAGTATAACATGGCAGCATGTCTGTCCATGCCTGCAATTGCATTTCTTTGATGTGCATTTCTTATGAGTTCTTCATTCCCAAAGGCCAAAGGAATTCTTAATTTCACTGTCAGGTTTAGCTCAGTGTGGGATGTGTCTGCCTTAGGCAGCTGGACAATGTTTCAGGCTGAGCTCATTGCCCTCAGTGCTGTTTATGAACAGTGGAATCAAAAAGGCTATTCCACAGGTCAGTGCATCTCATACTGGAGAAGATGTCTCAGTGAAGTCAGAAGTTTTTTGCTGTAGGAGTGACTGTTCCTCTTCACCGGCTATAAGGAAAGTCTTGCATGACAAGGAGATACGGATGTCTGAGTCTTAGACATTTGGAGTGAAATGTATCACACTAAGTGTCTGTAGTACAGGTCTGTGGGGTCACAATTCGTGTCAGTGAACCTGCTCCAGAGTGAGCTTCTGTCTCCATGGGTCCACAGATCTTGCTAGGAGACTGCTCTAGCATGGGCTTCCCATGGAGTCACAGCCTCCTTCAGGGATCCATCTGCTCCAGCATGATTTCCTCCATGGGCTGAAGGTGGATATCTGTTCCACTGTGGACCTCCATGGGCTGCAGGGGGACAGCCTGCCTCAACACGGGCTGCACCACAGGCTGCAGGGAATCTCCTCTCCAGCACTTGGAGTACCTCCTCCCACTCATTCTCCACTCACTCTGTTGTGCGTGGGGCTTTGTTCTCACACCTTCTTACTCTTTTCTTGACTGCAATTGCTGTTGTGCCATTACCTTCCCCCTTCTTAAATCTGTTATCCCAGAGGCACTACCACCATTGCTGATGGATTTGGCCTTGGCCAGTGGCAGGTCCATTTTTAGAGCTGGCTGGCACTGTCTCCACTGGACACAGGGGAAGCTTCTACCAGCTTCTCACAGAACCACCCCTGTAGTCCCATTTCTGCCAAACCCTTGCCTTGCAAACTCAATACAACAGTCCTCTGACTTAAATATTTTTGTAAAGTTGGATTGGATTTTTTTTTTCAGTTTCACCAAATCAAATCACAATCTTGTTTTGAATACTCACTGAAGAAAAGATGAACGTCCACTGCATTTCCAGCCAACTCTCAGGTCATCTTTCCATGATGCAGAACTTAGAGTGGGTTTTGATATTAACTGTTTAATATTACCAAATTTATTTGGGGGTAAAAACAACCTCATGCAGGAGGTAGTACATTCATTTAGAATGTTCTTCCTGGAGTTCATAAGAAGTACACCAAGGAAGTGAATTTGCATCTATCTCTTAATCCATTAAAAAAAAAAAAATTGCTGAGCTTTAATACTTGTTGAGGATGACATGTTTTTAATTCTGCCTTAAATTTGCTGGCAATACATGTAGTGGTATCTGCAGCACCATATGATTTCTATGTCAAGGCTCCATGCTTCATTTGTTCTTGCATCACAGGAAATATTTTCTTAGCTCTCTTTACAAGCTGATGGGTGGTGACTATTTAATTTTATGGAAGAGTTTCAGGAGAGAACTTCATTGAGTTGATATGATTCTGAAGCAGTAAAGCAAAAGCCAAAAGGGCAACACTATCTAGTAGGTTCACATTATTTTCTACACAGTGTACAAAGGCAGCTGTATCTGTAGTTGAACCTGTGTGATACAAAATGTGTCATTAATGCAGTTGTACCAGTTTTTCTGTAGCCTTTTTCTTACATGCCTTGTTTTTGTCTCCAGATCATCAAAGTGTATGCTTGATGTTATGAATAATTCTGTAGAGATACAGACTTATAACATTATCTGTTTATAAATCATGCATACCAGAATATTAATCACACCCACGCCCTGGGCAGAGGGACAAGTTTAATTACCTTTTATCTGGTTGGTGTCAGTCATCGGCAGATTACTCAGGCGTGTGTGGTGGGTAACCTATGCTACAGTAGCAGAGCGTAGCTGCTTCTCCAAGGCTCTCCTTATTACTGACGAAGATTGCATAAATGCTATGGCCGTACTGACCCCTTTGCTTAAACCCATTTCACACAGTACACGCAAGCTGCATTCCTTTAATGTGATGTTACTTAGTGAAAGCTAAGAAAACCATGGGAGGATACACAAGTGACTGTAACTTGCAGTCAGCGGAGTTTTCATTGATCCCTCGTCTGAAACAGAAAATGAAAACACATTAAGTCTTATAGGCAAATAGCAGTGTCAGTTTTGCCGCTGAGAAAAATTAGGAAAAAGACTGCACTGAAGGATATAATATATTTTCAGACATGATAGCTTTATGCCAAGTAGCCAACCCTTTCTAAATTATTTGCTTTCTTCTTTTGAAGGCTCATATCTAATTCCCTCTTCTTCGATTGAACCAACCAGTTGTGCAAATCTAGGAAGCCTTTGCCAAGGTAAGAAGCCTGGGTCCTTTCCACAGTCTCATCTTCAGGAAATCTTTATTTCCCTGAGGATTTTTTGTTGCATTTCTTTTTTATTATTGTTTCTAAAAGGGTGAGTGGCAATAAAAAATAGCAAGGAAAGGAATTCTTTAGTCTCATCAAGTGCGTGGGTGTCCTGTATGTACAATATGTGGAAAAAATCTGATTGCTCCCTTGATAATACATTTTGCAAAGAGTCTCCATTATATCAAAACTGAATTAATTGACTGCTTTCATTTCTTTTGCCACCTCTTTTCCTCCTGCATATTTTGACAGTAAAATATTAACCAGTATAAGAAGTGGGTACATCTGTAAATAAAAAATGAGCAGATGGAAATTAAGAAATTGGTTATTATTCAGGTTTGTTTTTTTTCAGTAAGCTACTTTGAGGCTAGATAGTTTGAGATTAGCAGCTAAAAAAATTAACTTCAAACTGCAAAATCCAGTAGCTCTTAGTTAATGAAACACATGCTACAGCACTTAGTGATGGTTTAATAGTGTAAAAATCACCACATATAGGAATTTATTAGGTGTCTTTAAAGGTCAACTCAGTTGAATGCAAGGAGTGGGTGAACCCTAAAGATTTCCATGTCATATGAATCAGTGGACATGCGAGGATGGTTGATTTGCTCTGTTCTGCTTAGATGCTGAAGTTCCATAAAAAGTACTTGGCATGAACATCAGCACATTTCCTCAACACCTTCATGAACACAAATCTGATAATGTGTTGGCATGTTCTGTTAAACTTTAATCACAGCAACAACTGCACCAAATAATGTCTGTCTGTGTAACCCATTTCTGACTGAATCGTAGAAAGAGGAGACAGGAGAGAATAAAATGTAAGAGGGAAAGAGGAAGTCTCAGAAATCTTTCAAAACCAGTGTTTACAAGTAAATTTGATTTAGCTTAAAAATAAAAGGGAAAATGCACTCTTCTTGGAAAGCCGTTAGGAGATCTGTGTCAGTCTTCAGTGTACTTTTCCCAGATTTTCCTGAAGTAAATTTGGTTCAGGTTCATGGAGCATATTGTACTGGTCTCCACAGAGAAAGTGAAATGGCATTAATATTCATAATCAGATTTCAAACAGTAATTTCCAGGCATCATAATCACAAAACATGGTATGGTCTAAATACTACCACTGAAATTCCTTGGGTAAATGAGGCACCCACAATTATTCAGTATTTACCTTTTTATATGTAAAGGATGTTACAGCCACCGTATAAATAACTGTGTATATTCTCTTGGAAGAACTCTGAGTGTTTTCCTCCATGAAAATGGCATGTATGAGAGAGAGAGAGAGAGACTGTCTTTCATTATGTCAGCTAATATGGCTGCATCCTTTTTTCCAGCTTTATTAACTTGTCTAGTAGAAGATAGTGCCTGTAAAAAAAGATGCTACCTTTCAAACTTGCCTCTCTTAACTTCTTAGACCATCACATATGCAATAAAGACTATGAGTATTTTCATGAAGGTAATACCCTTTCCTTCTTTAAAAAGTGTTTGGTAAAGTATCCCTTGTGTTCAGTTTGTCCCTTCAAAATAAGTTGCCAGATCAGATTTACCCAGTTGAGCACTGTCATCATTATTGTAGTAATAATGGAAATCATGAAGATATGTCTGTCTGTCTATTTCTGTCAACACCACAGACTTTCTCTAAACTGAGAGGCCAGTTTGGATTCCTTTTTTGTTTGTTTGTTGTGTGCTGTGCAGTGACACCAGCAAAAAAGTTTGTGGATGTCAGATTATGTCAGCTACAATCTGCTGAAAGAGCTGTTTTCTCCATTAAGCTTAGTAAATATTTTCGTTCATTTAGAGGATGCCTCCTTTAACAGCATTGACTGGAAGATACAATACGTTGAAAGCCTTGTAACTTGTTTCTCAGGCAATATAGCTCTGAAGTTTCATGGAAGAAAAGCTTTTTTTATATTACAGGGTGTCACTTTATATGCTCACTTTCCCAGATAGAACCTCTTTGCTCTAGTGTCCAGCTTTTCCTTCTCCGTTCATAATTGTCTCACTGAAACCTGAACATGAACCTAGTCCCTAAGCTGTGGCTTGAATGTATGATTTTCAGACTCTGAAGGTTAGGTAAATCAACACAATAAAACATAAAAAATGCAATTTATTGCCGAGAATATGATTGTTTAACCTTTCCAGGTTGATTCTTGGTCAAAGTCTTCCAAAGCCATGTAACATGGTGAGAATTTACCATACCAACCTTCAGATTTTAACTAAGAGTTTTCAGGAAAAAAGTAAACCTGTCAGTGAGTGGATTTGCATTCCCCTGGGTGTTGCTGGACAAAATTAATTTATTTTCCAAAGCATTGTTTGAATATGTAATGACATGATCTTTGAATTCCTCTAGCACACATATCCTTCCAGTTTACTGTGAGGGAAATTTGCAGTTTTGGCTCCTCCCTCTAATTTTGAAAAGTCTACTGCTGGTTCTCCAGAATTATGTGAGGTGACTCCTGTTGGTGTCAGTAGGAACAATACAGCTGAACTCCGACATGAAACTTTCAAAATATTTATTCCTCCTCGCCTATTCCAAGTCTGATTTCTGTTCTCTTCACTGTTTGGAATTCGGTGGAGTTAACTGAATCTTTACATGGGTATTTTAGTTTCTCCTTTGTTTGTCATATTCAGTCTTTGAGTAGGGACAAGGATTCTTTTCACAGGCAATATTCTAAGTGCAAGCATCTTAGAACTTATTTTCTGGTCTTTGCACAGCTGTTTGGATCTAAAGCTCTCATAAGAGGATTTTGAGTTTATGAAAGCAGTACAGGACTGATCCTGCAAACTTTACTCTGGCAAAATTCCCACTGAAGTCAGCGTAAGTGAAGATTGCAGGACTGGGGGCCTCAGTTCATATCTATTCATCACTTTGTGCAGAAAAAATAATGTGTTTATTTAACATTTATGGTATTGTGTGTAGTTGGTGTCATTTACATGGTCATGCATTGTTCCCATTTTGTCTTACCTTATTAACATTCATATTTCATTCAAGTTCACCTCTTTCTCATCTTTATTACCAGCTACTGTAAATGCTACTACTCCTACACCACCCACTGTCACCACTAACATGCCCGATACTAATAGAAACGATAAGCCAAACAATGGTAAGAAATCCTGTGTTACATTTTTCCTTGTACTGTGTGTAAAGCAAATTTGTTGTATTTTAAGGTGTGTTTTTCCTACTATCATAATGTCAAGGGTCATGTCTCGGTTCTGATCTCATTTACACTGAAACAAATCAAGACCAGCTTCACAGGACCATTTCAGAATGGTGCAAATGAGAACAGAACAAAAAAAATCAGTGTTTATTTGTATCATGGTCACCTGGCTCTTCTATGAAAGGGACTAACTTTGTGTCACCCGTTGTATTTACCCATGCAAAGAACAAAGGAAGGGAGAGGAATTTGTGAAAAGGGTCCCAAAAGAACTGTGCTACTGAAATGTTTCAAGGCTGTAGATTGTGAGGCATTGTGTAGCTCTTGCTTGTGCAGCCAGGGTGGTAGTTTGGATTTTCTGTTCCTCACTAGTCAGGCGCGGGAGCCAAGTGGAACCATTCCTATGGAGCAAAGCCACTTCCACTGAGTCAACAGGAATCTTTCCACTGACTTCAAGAAGAGCTGGATCAGACTTTACTAGGGAAAATGTTGACAGTATCACATATCGTTTACTTTTCATTTAGAAAGATTAAGGGGAAAAATAAGGTAGTAAATGAGCCTATTATTAGCACAGGATTAAAGCCAGGATTTCTTTTGAGGTTTTCTCAAATTCTATGATATCACTGTCTCCTAAAGACTGAGCATCATTTTGTGAGGTGTTGCTAAAATATTTATTAGTTTGTTAAAGATGGATGTTAAACATTATTAACAACACAGAGATAGATTTCTGCAATTTTCATCTGAGACTTAAAGATATATTTTTTAAAAGATTTATTTTTTCAGTATGCTCCACAGAAATAAATTAGAGTCTGGGTGCTTTTTGTCACTTAGTTTTTAGGTTGGTTGGTTTGGGGTTTTTTTCCCTCCAGTGCATCAATTGTTACTGTAGGACTTAAAACTCTTGGAATATTTTCTCTTTTGGCAGATCATTCATTGTACATTGGCAATCAGGCAGTGCAGTAAACAATGTGAAAGAATTTCCTGAATCCAGACTGTTTGGGTTTAGTAAGCTGTAGAAGTGAGAAAATTTCTTGGAAGTTGTGTTTGTTTCCTTTTTGTTGATCCACTCACTCTATATTCACCATGGGCAGTTAACTCTGATTTTTTTAATGACAGAAGGAACAAAATCTTATTAATGTTAATATGAATAAAAACTGCACAATCAAGTCCTTTTTGTGGCTTTGAAATGCCCAAGAAAAAGTTGAAATACTAAGAAAATAAGCCAAAATCATTTATGGTAGAAGCAAATTAAAATTTCACTCAGCTAGCTGGCATAATTTTCCACTTTTGGCAAGCTGATTTTTAGACTGAGAGCAGAGAGCCAGGATCAGAGTGTTAAGGTACATATATTTTCTTTAATCCATTAACTATGTGGCTTACTACACACAGCCCTGCAGGAATTCAGACTTCCTGCTAGACTTATCTTCAGAATGAAGAGAAATTCACCTGAATTCTCCCATTCACGATCCCAGTGGCAGCAAGAGTCTAAGATAGAAGGGATCAAAACCATAGGAATTATCTCAACCCCAATTATTTGGCCAGTGAAACAAAGGCCTCTGCATTTCAGTAAAAACTCAGCAGATGAGAACCCAGAGAGCAAAAACCCATATAGCTTGTTTCTTCCAACTGTGTCCACATCAGCTGCTTCTGAGGAGACCAGCAATGAAGCCTTGGCTGCTTTTACAGAAAACATCAACCTGGACAATACTGTGATGAAACAGTTGCCAAACGAAAATATTTTTAATTATTCTAGAAGTGCCTTTTATGGCACTTCTGATGCAGCAGATGCAGTTACAGAGTCTTCTGTGATTGCAGCAGTTCCTCTTCTTCACAGCAGAGATCCTAATGCAGAGCTAGCGTGGACTTTGGCAAATGAACTGGGTCATTCTGAGTCTGAGCCAGCATTCCGCTCTCCTGTTAGCAGCAGCAGCAGCAGCAGCAGCAGCAGCAGCAGCAGCAGCAGCACTGCTCACAAACAGAAAAAAGAAACTGTGTGGATTTCGTCCTCCAACAGCGGCGCAAACAATTTCGTGCCTGTTTTGGAGCCTGTAAATTGGTGGAATGAGACTGTATTTCATCATCACATCACATCTGACATTCAAGAAGACAGACATTCTCTTTCTAGCATATCTGTGTCATCTACAGATGAGAAATCACCATTCCAAAAAAGTGGGCTAGATTTGCGAGACTTGGCACCTGAAAATTTTTACATGGAAATGATACAAGGCAATGCTGATAGGAAAACGTTTTCTATGGTAGCAGCAAATACTGCATTTCAGTTCAGTAAATCTACATATGTTAAGGAACATCACTCAGGAGGCATTACAAATTTAACCTCTGTAGAGGCTCCACGTGCAAACCCAACATACACAAAATTTATGCCTGACATCCAAGTGAAAAATTCGGTCCTAGGACGTAGTAGAGGGCTAGCATTTTCAGCATCTCTGGTAGGACCAGGCTGGACAAGCTCCGCAGTTAAGCATGTGGTAACAACCCTGCCTGTTTATCAACAGCCATTGACTGAGACATATTTGAAAAGTGACAACATATTTATATCTAATAGTAATTACTGGTCTCATTATTTTCAACATTCATACTTTCAAAAGCCAAGTGAGACCCTCAGAAATGGTGTACTGGAGAACAATTTAGGTGCATTTCATGATAGCAATGAAAATGAAGAGTCACCTTTTTCCATATTAGAACCAGAGAATGTGAATCCAGTTGGCAACTCCTGGAACTTAGATTACTTGGATTTTCCAGCAAAGTATGTAGATATTTCCCCCTCTTTAAGAGCAAGTTTCTGGACTGTTTCCCATCATTTGAAAGAAGCATCTCGAGTGTTTTCTGGGGAGTCATCAAAAAACTGGTGGCTCTCATTTAATAAACTACTTTCTTCTCCAACAGAGACATTGCTGTCCATTAGTTTATGTGCTAAGTCTGACTGTATCTCTCAGCAAACATCTGCCATTAGATTATTAGGTCACAGAGCTGAAGAAATTAATTTTTCTAGTCATGCCTCAGCTTTGAAAAAACAACTCTTCAGTTCATTTATTCCAGGCATTTCAAAGAGAATTTCAGAAAGCAATGGCAGGACAGTATCTCAATTGCAGTCAACAATGAACTTTGCAAACCTAACTGTGACTTACAACAGTGAACTTTATTTTGACTTTCCTTTCTCTTCCCTGGAAGCACCTTTCAGTCAATCCTCTGTATGGCTACAGGTAAGTCCTTTTGATCAGTTACTTGAAAACTCCACAGAAAAATTAGTATTTGATAGTTTGCACACACAAATTCGAACTGACATAGTAAGTGATCAAACCAGCATGACCTTCCTAAACAACAGGCATCAGCCTGTTTCTGTCCTTCCAACACCTTCAGGAACCCAGCCTTCTTGTTCAAAGGATAGCCAAGCTCCTTTTTTGATCAGTACCCCTGGGACTCAGGTTAGTTTCGTAGTTAAGAGTTTGATAAGCACGAGAACGCATGGAACTCCGCAGTCTCAAAGTCCTTGGGACAATGATGCTGCAACAAATACAATTGAGAAAGCAAGAAGTAAAGTTCAAATAGATGCAAGTATTTTTTTTAGAAACATCAGTTCAATGAGTTCTGACTTTGTTCCAATGACATTGTCTTTGGAATTAAGGCACTTTCTTCATGCAGACTCAAAATTCGCAATCAGTGTACCTCCTAACAGCTACTCCACACCTCCACTCCCACAAAATTTTAAGAACCATCTTGATACAATTTCTCCAAGCGTGATCTCTCAGCAGGATGTGGAAGAGTTAGGCTTGCCAACAACAGAAACACCGAGAAGTTATCAAACTGGTTTAGGACAAAACTCCATTGAAAATAAAATGGACAGTCTGAGATACTCTCTATGGGCAATAGAACAAGAAATCATTGACAATAATGAAGATGTGAGGAATTTTGCTGTTTTGACACCAACAAATAGGCTGAGGCTTTCTGAGTGGGATTCAGAAGGGGAGGTGTATGGATCTTTAAGCAACCACATAGAAGGAACATCTTCTCTAAATACTGTTACTACTCATGCACTCATGGATTTTGAAAATGCTGATTATGGATATCTTGCAAGTCTGTCTTCTCTTTTGGAGCCATCCAGCACTGCAATAATGAATGATGTGATACCTCTGCCATCTTCATACAGCGGAGTTGTTATTCAGCACGAGGAGACCATCTTAACAGGCACTCTGACAACTGCAGAAGCAACAGCCATTGATCACTCTCTCATGCAGTCCCAGATGCCAGTTTCTTCTGTAACATACCATCAGTCATCAGTTTTGGAACATGTTCATTCCTTGGCCAATTTACCATCTGAAACAAGCCAAAACAGCATCCCTTACCCACCACTGAATGAACTTACTAGCTCTGCTGCAGTTCTTTTATCTTGTTTATGTGTCTCCTTCACTGAGCTGGGCTGCCTGTGTCGACCTGAGCTCAACTACAGTATGTCAAGCCATTAAGCTAGATGTAGAACCCCCCCGCCCCGATCATCTTAGATATTCAGTTTGTAGACTGAATGTAGAAGTAGCTGTCTTTTATCCTTTAGATATATGTCCATTTAGCATGTGAAGATGTTTTGGAATAGTAATTGAATTACAATAGAAGGGAATTTTTAACATCTTAGTGATAGTACATGTCATTAACATCTGATTTCTAATATTTGTGTGCTTCTCTAAGGCAGCTCTCATGAGACTGTGAGGATAATATATTGGTTGCCATGTATTTTACATAATTTTGTGCCATTTTTTTGTTTGGGATTGTGTGAATGTTTTTCATTTACATCTTTTTGAGGATTTTACTTTCAAAAAGCAAAGATTGTTTTAAAAAGCAATGTTTGAATAATTTACCTGACAGAATTTTAAAAAAAACACTGATATTTCATTGATCATTATGTTTTTGTAGCTGGTGGTGAATGTGGGGAGGATTGATTTTCAGGCTATATTTTCCTCTTCAAATGATCTTTGTCTACTTGTCATCAATTTTGTACCCTTTTTTTTTTTTCATTCAGCTTTTTGAGGTGGGATTTCCACAGTTAAATTTGGAGAGTGAGAAATAATTTTTAGTTTTTATTATCTGACTCTGCAGTCTCCTGAGAGTGTTTTAAAATGTAGATTAGTTCTTTGTTCTTGTTCTTTTTTTTTCACCTCATTAAATACATGCTTTGGGTCACCATCTGGTGGTGATTTTGAAGCTATTGACTAGTTTGTAGTTACTATGTCTGATTTGAAAAATACTTTGCATATTCCTATATTAAGATGATTTTGTCCATATACATAGTTTTCTGAATAAGATTATAATTATATGTATATATGAATGTGTGAGAATATATATAATGCACACTTTCTGTATGTGTGTATCTGTATAGCACACATACATTATAGATATAAAATTGCATATGTGTATGTACAGACATATACATACAAAGGAAATCCAGGTCTTGCAAGTGTTTTCAACTTGCTCAAAGTCCAATTTTCTACTTCCAAAGACTTAACTTTTCATCTTTTTTTTTTTTTTTTAAACTGTAAGAGTAATAATAAAAAATCAAAGTACATTCTCAGATTGAACTGTACACCAAATTTGTGTATCTCCTGAGTTAAGTGAGGAAGAAAAGACATAAAATCAACAAGCAGATTCATTCTACTCATATCTAAAATTTAATCATAGCTTACTGAAGGCAACTTGTGAACTATCTTCTTTAGTTTTTTATCAGAGGGGAATTTTACTACTAATCTCAGTGTTCATATGATTAATTCCATACTGAAAACAATGCTCAAGCCATCTTATGAATAAGATAGTAACCAATGTATACACAACTTAATTGGAAAATGCTGCATTCAGATTTTTTTTTTAGATACTTGTATTTCAAGCTCTTGTCCAATAATTATCTATGAAATTGCAAAATTATGACATTTGCCCCATTTAAAATAAAAGGTCTTTTATTGAGATTGAAAAGATAGAGCTGTTCCTTTACCATCAGAGATAGAAGGGGATTTCTGTATAATTATTGTTATGTCCTGTTCTGTCCTATGTAGTGTCTCTGTAAGATTTACAGAAGATTATATGAATGCATGTATCTGTGATCAAAACCCACAACTTTGTTTGGTAACAGCCCTGAACCAAGCAAGCACATACATGCAAGTGAATTCATCCAGAAGATCTTAAACTTCCCCTACATCCTGGGAAATTTTACCCAACTAAAGCTTACAAACTATTTAGTAGCTTAATGAAAAAGTGACTTGTAAAAAGTACAGACTTTTAACACAGGGCATAACCATGAAATAACTTGATGGTTTTTATTAGATTTGTAATTTTGTAATGCTGTCTACCCACTCATGAGCTTAAAGAGAATTTGTATTTGCCCAGTGACATTTCAAAACAGTTTTCTGAATATAAAATTGCACCACGCCAAGCGTTACACATTTTGTGACTGAAAGATGGTTTGTTCAGCTGCCGGTTTTTTAAAGCTAATGTGAGTTCCTCTTCTCTCTGGCTATCACCAGGCCTGAGAACAAGACTGTGTTTTGGAAACAAGAGCTTTATATCCCTTCAAACACGTAATTCTGTCCTCAGTTACCTTGTTACTGTTAATTGATGAGCTTTATCTGCTCTCACAAAGTGTTAAATCTAGTCTGCAGTGATTCAGTTCTGAATTATAACAGTATGACTAAGAGAAGAATTTATCCGTATTTACAGATTTCATTAATTTTAATAATTTTTTAAATTCATGGCACTTTCATGATCTTGTTTTTACACACCAAATTAGAGGCATATGCAAAATAATATTTTTATATATGTTGTCTGTGAGTTTCCATGTTGCATTTCAAGTATCTCTGACAATATGGAGAGGGAAGGAAATGTTACCAAATCAACAGGACTAGTGAGAAGGGCCCAAACCTGCAAGGCTTCCAACTTTATGATGCCAACAAGAGCCTGAGGTGCCCTTGTACCTGAGGTTCAGCCCAGTCTTTATATTAATTATGAAACTAAAGTCTCATTATTAAAAAGGTAAATTTTCTCAGTTTCTAACATTATAATGCTGTTTTTAATGGACAGGTGGGCTATTCTACAGGATATCTATAACTGTCTTTAGCTCCAACTCCAACTCAGTGTCGAAAGTACATGATGTTGTTGCAGAATGGGTAAGTTAGGTTTTCTTTCCTGTGTCATTACATGTATGAATTCGGTGAATCAATGTTGTTAGTTGGAAAAAAAACAGACTACCAAATAAACTCTTAATATGTACTCTCTAAATATCATTCTGTTATTGATTTGTGCAGTAATGAATTCAGCTTTAGCTGGGGCTCTTCAGCTCTATGGATAAAATTTTGAAATGTCTCCAATGTACTAACTAAATTCTTAAGAAAAGTTGATAGTAGGTGACATTTTGGAAAGTATGGAGAAATCAGAATTGTCCACTAAAAGTGGTAGATGTCTGAGTTCCAGCATCACTGCACAGGACAAATTTCTTCTGCCCAAGTGGTACCATGGTTTTGAAGTTATACTGTGAAAGAAATTATTTTTAAAAAGCCAAGTAGTGTTGATTTGTGTGAGGCAATAAACTTTTCCAATTTATCCTAATGTTTTCTACTTCAAAAGCCTTCTGCCATGGGTGAGTTGCTGAGGCTTCTAGCAGTTTCTGGTTTTTCAGCCCATTTTGGCAGACATAAGCTCCTTTCTCGGCCCTCTGGGTGGAGGATTTTTGAAGTTCTTGCCTCTTAAAATTCTTCCTGTCTGAATACAGATATTCTCTGTCTTTTTTGACAGTTCACATAGTTGCACTCACACAATTTGTAAGTAGTCTTTATACCAACTACTTACATGAAAATATATCATGAATATATGACAACTACTCTTTGTTTTTCTTTTAATAAACCTGGACCTTGCGGCTTTCAGAAACTAAGGAAACCACCTCTAGTAATCTACAAACCAGAAATGCAGTCATCCACATGCCAGGGTTGTTCTCTTAGCAGCAGTGGCCAGGCAAAGTAATTTAGGTGCCTGAGCTAAAGAATTCAGAAAGGTGTCTCTTGGCCCTAGCAGAGTATGCAAAAGTATCAACTGGGAGGAAAACTGAGCAGCCACTGTACACTCAGAATAAGTAGTACAAAGGTCTGAAAAGAAGATCATGAGTTTGAAGACTTTCAGGTGAAAATTTACCTGGCAGCTTTGTCAGAAAGTCTGTTCTTATTGAAGTGTTTCTGAGAATTTAAGATGTGTAAGCGGGGGAGAAAAGGAAAAGGTCAGCATCCTGTGCACTCACCTAATTCACTCTGTCATGAGCTTATAGAGATTTCCTTCTGTCCCTAAAAAAAGGTCACATTTCTCACTACCAGTTGTACATCTAATACAGCATTCACCTAACTGAAATGTGAGAGTGTTCTCTTTGCTTTGCAGAAATGAAGGGGATTTCTCAAGGGGCAAAAGGGTGAAATTCTAACTGCCTCAAGCAACAAAGAGCCCCATTAACATCTCACCATTCATGTTATCAATGTCTTCCTGTTTTTCAGCTGAACCGTACTTTCCAGAATTGGAATTACACTGTGTATGTGGTCAATATCAGGTAAATTAAAGAGGAAGATGTTTATGCTGTATTCCTTTGGAGAATTAGCCCACCCTAATTAATGTCTCTTTCTTTTATAGCATCCACCCGGGCTCTGTAAAAGAGGGAGCAAGAGAAAAAAGAAGTATTAAAAGGTAACATTTTAAAATACATTTTCTCAATAGAGACAGCACCTGCTGTTACAAGTGGCTTTACAACCAGCTTTATTGTCTATTATTGGATTAATTGTCTATTATTTGGCATATGCTGCAAGTCTGTAAATACATGACTGTTAACAAGCTGCGTGTTCTGGATGTGTTTAGAAAACTAATACTGGTTATCATGTTTGTTTTGGTTTAAACCTCCTGAGCTTTAAACCTTAACAGATAATTTTTTTCAGATCTCAGGTTTCATCTGTCACAGAACTGAATAGAGACATGATATTTAAGTTGTATGGCAGGCCCAGCTTTCTTTAGCAACAAAGTTTGGTACACTGTTATCTTTGGTACACTGCATTTGTTGTCTTTAATCCAGAACCTTTTGAGTTAATAGACTTTTTAGTAGATGCAAAACACTGAAAAATCATGTTAGAATTGAAAGCCAAACTAGTCTGAGTTAAACTATTTACCATATGCTCTCATTTCCTGACTTCTGCTGGGCTTTGAGGCGCTGGAGTTGGAACAACCTCAAAGGCAGCTGAAGAAAGTTAGATGGGTCACACCCCCTGAAAATTTGGCCTCCGGGGGTTTCTTTGAAAGCAGGGGGCTGATTTCTGAGGGATGTATGGGGAGGGAGGGAATCTTAGGACCAAATTAAGGAGAGGAACCAAAACATAATTAGTCTTATGAGGATGGGGCAATAAGTGATTATGGGATGTATCTGTTTGCTGTGTACGAAAAAGTCCCATACAAAAGAACTTTCAGGACTAGCTCTTGAGAACCATGCTAATGGCATTAAAAGCTAGGCTTTTTAGTTTCAGAGATAGCCCAGTATTCCTAATTTACCATCAGGAAACAGCTAGTGATGCTTCCAGTTTTCTACAGAGTTTACCTAGATGCGAAAAGGTCTGTAAAAAGCAGTATCTCCTCCCCACATAGCCACAGCAGAATTACAGCTTTTACTGGCAAAACCATTTAACTGGCAAGCCCAGTCTCTGAATGGGCTATTTTGCTGCTTGACCTAAATTTGCAGGAGGGTGTAGTGATGTGGGTAGGGGTTTTTTTTCCACACTTCTAAATGATATGGTTATGCCAGCAATGCCTTTCAAGTGGAGACCATGCCTCAGGTCTTACCTGTGCTGTACCAATCCAAGTGCTGAGGCTAGCAGCTCAGCTGCACACCTGATTTCTTCGTCTCACCTTTCCACCATCCTGTCCTCTGGATTATTTTTTTCTTCTTGGTCTACTGAAAAAAGGTAAAGAAGGAGAAATTACTCTAGTAATTTCCCTTTCCATTTCCTTTTCCTCCCTTTTTGACATACAGCGAATATGCCACTACATTACTTCTCAAAATGTACTACTCTTATGGGGAAGTAACCCCATTTCTAATTTTTTGATCATCATATGTAATTTCAGAGGCAGTGGAATTACATGTTCATAATGCATCACAAAGTTTTTCAAGGGAGGTCTGGTCTACTGAGAAGCTAATCTTCTTCTAGGTTCTAGTGCATTTTGTGTCAAGGTCAGCTGGCATCTTGTCTTTGTTCAGAATAATTTAGTATAAAAGCTAACGACATCACACAAAATGTTGATGTTCTCCGGATAATCAGGAGTGTTATGCTGTGAATGTTTTCTTAGAAAACAAGATGAAAAAAGAAGTCAAGATTCAGCCCAAGCTAGAAAACCAGTTGCTACATTTTCATGCACATCATTTACCTCTTACAGAAAAAACATTTGGGAAAAGTTGGTTGAAACAGCCATAGGTCTTAGTTCTTCTGAGTATATATCTATGCTTGTGCGTCCTTCCCTTCTGAAACTAAAGATCAGCTTCCCAGGAGTCTTCAGTGTTCCTGGCTTTCGTAACCAGACTGCCAGTTTTTTGAAGTTACTAGATTTTGCAAGGAAGAACTCTGGTGAATTTCTGAAGATCCAGAAAGGAAACTTTTTTTCCTACTGCTTCCCATTCATTGCTTTCAAGATCCTCTGTTAGGTTTTCCACTTTCTTGGATTTTCCCTGGGTAGGATTCTTTGAAAATCCTACAAGACACTAGGGTAGCATTTGAGAGTATAAAAAAAAAATTAACAAGTTAGCAGTTAGAAGTTCTTAATACCTGATGGAAGTAATGGTAATTTCTCACTGCCCAGATAATCCACTGAAACGTTATGGCTGTGTTATTGTATATAACTTGCTGACAGTGTGTTTTCATGCAGTTACTATTAATGAAATATTCCTATAAAATATTTCTGTGAATAGTTGTCCAATTATTTTCTTATTTCTCCATTCTGGATAGTCAAGAACAAGTCTGTTGCAGTCTTAGACATTCTACTATTTCTGTTAGTTTTTAATTACTTCTTATTCTATTTATTTTCTCATTCATCTGAACAGAAATTCACTCCACAGTTAAAATTTAAGGCTTAACTCATAACTATCATGGCCTTAACTTTATGTTTTACAGAATTGAACATATTAGTTCTTAACTCTAACTCACTAAGCCTTATTTCCCTTTTCTGAATTTTCCACAAGATCATAGCCTTTTTATTTCTAAGGCACTATCGTAATTCTTAAAAATTGCCCTTTGAGAAAGTTTTTCCTCTCTTTACATGAATTCATATTCTTATCATTCAGATCACATATGTTTGTTTTCCTTTTCTTTTGGATTAGTATCTTATACAGCAGTAAAATAAACTACTAACAAAGCAACCTTCCCCAGCCTTTTCTGTGTGTTTGCTTTGCTTCACCCTAATTCGCCACACTGCTACATTATCAAGTAACTTCAATTTTCAGTCTCCTCACCTGTCTTCTTGCATGTGAAAGGGGAAGAATTGTTAGAATGATCCAGGGAAGAAATAGAAGCTGGAAGTGGGAGGTAAGAAGCTGGCTATTTTTGTCATTTTAAAAATAGGTGTTTTCAAAAAAAATATTTTAAACTCTACTGCATTCTGGAAAAGAGCAAAACAAAACAAATTTATTGAAGTGGATTGTTGGTCTTTTATTGCTGTGTTCTATGAGCTGCAGAAATCCAAAGTACACTGTGCCTATTAGGCATTTGTGTACCTGGTAATGAGAGACAGAGTGCCAAGTCCAAAAGTGCATATTATTATCAGCACCTTTAATACTGTGACATCTCTGGATGACAGCAGCATATATCAAGTTAATACTTTGGTAGATTATTAACTTCATTAATAGACAGAATTTTATCCCAGCTATATTTGACTTTGTGGCCCTGTTTAATTTTTTCCTCCGGTCATACTGTTTCCGTCTCTTAATGACAGGGCAGCTGTTCAGTACAGACAGGAATTCATAAGCATGGCTTATGGACATAGCTCTTTCTTTGTTCCCCATTGTTTTTGCACAAACCTTTGAAAGTGAAACCCATTTGTGGATTTTATGTGGATAAGCTATAAATGTCTATGTTTCTTTCAGTAGTTCTTTGCCTTTTATGACTCCACAGCTTTGTCAAGACTTTCTGTGACTGCTGAGGCTGCTTTTCTTAGAAGGGTCCTATTGATCTTAGGTGTTGTCAGATATACAGTGCTGCCTCACCGTAGGGGAATCGGTCTTTAGTAAACAGCTCAGCTCCCCTGCTTCTCCTTTCTTCTTTTATTTTGCAAGCAATTTTAATAATTCAGGTCCTAACTAATTTATAAACTTTTCTCTACTTAACATACAAATAAGTTCTTTCTTGTTCCAACTTCCACAGCTTGATTGTCATAATTCTGGCCTATTTCCATGGTCAATTGCTTCTACTATGAAAAACAACACTAATGTTAATAGTATTAAACATCTCATCCAAATTAAAAACCACACTGGGTGCTGTGTGTGTAAAGACTAGTAAGCCTAAACAGAAATCCCTTCTCTTAGGAATTAAAATAGAAAGGAGGAAATCAGAATTGCCCATGCCTAGTCCTGCTTTTTGAAGTCTGTGTGCCACTAGTGTCTGTGAGACACATTCAGGCTCCTGAATGCCATGTTCTTGGATGTTGTTTTGCTTAATATAAAGTTTAAGGCACTTGGATAAAATTTATGTTAATTACATTGTGTAGTAGTTTTAGACAGGAGTTAGCAACATCAGAGCAGCATAATTTTGCTTTTCTAGTCCTGAGTGAAGTGTTAGGCTTTTTACATTCTTTGTAGTTTGCTTCAAATTATTTGTTATGAAATAACAATGCTATTCTTGTTATAAATTAACACATCTGTGATGTCTACTCCTATTTTAAAAATGTTCCTGGTTTCCACTGGGGAGTTTTTAGGAATGACTTAGACCTGGCCCATCTCTACTCCCAGCAACTTCAACTTCAGTATTACCAAAGGCAGTAATGAACAGCCTTTACCAAGGCTGAGAAATGTTTTAAAATGCTGCATAATGTGCACATTACATGTAATATTTCTATTTGAAAAACCAGCCAACAAAGCACCAAACAAAAATCCTCAGGTTTCTCCACAGTGCCCTGCTGGCGTCTTGTGTCTGTGACTTGTAAAGAAAGTCTTCACCACAGATACAGGAAGCCGGGAATTCCTTTTGAGTGACTGAAGGATAATCCCTTCTTAGTCTCCTGCTGAAGCTGCTTGCTCTTGGACCAACTTCCAGTTACTTCCTTTGTCCTTCCACTGACTTTAACTAGATTGGGTGTAGGTCTGACACTGTTAGATGCTGGTTTTAGAAAAGTAGTGCACTGGGGAAAGGGGAATGGGAGTTTCAGAACACAGTCCAAGTGTAACCAAAAATTCATTTCAGCAAAGACCAACTGTTAAATGTGAGTGATTCCAGGCCTTTCTGTTTTGGCTCTTTGCAACATTCTGTAATAATGAATAGCCTTTATGCCAAATTATCACATATTATAAGTGCCTTCTGTTGTAAAACCATAGCTGATTGTATTCCCACACCAGATCTGCAAGGAGTAGAAAGGCCCAGAGATACAAGAACAGGCACAGAGGCATGATCATGGTGCTTGCAGCAGTGTGGTCGTTAACTTAAAAGGAAGGCTTAGGATGCTTTTATTTTTAATGTTCAAAAAAATAGATGCAATTTTTATTTTTGTGCCCTGAAGTCTCAGATTTTATATTTAAACTGTAACATCACCTTCACCTGAGAAAGGAAACTCTTCATTCTTGACATTACTTTGAATGTATCTGTTAAGCTGAGGCATATTTTTTTGCTCTCTGTTCTGGACATTTTAATAGTATTGCATTCAATATTACTTCAAGTAAAAGTTTATCCACAACTCACATGCTTTTGTAGAATGCATTTAGTTTCCCTCTACTTACATATTTATTTTGTCTCATTCTGTGTGTTTTCTAAGATTTTATCTTCTCTTTGTGTGGCATCTTCACTGAGTGACTTATGCAGTAGTCAACTCCTTTTTTGTCTGTCTGGTTACTGTGAAGAAGTTAGTATTGTTCACAGGTGACTCTATAAGCCTACCCGTGCTGCCAGTCGAGTTATAGCTACCCATCGCTTCTTGTCTTCAGAGCCAACGTAACAGCAAGATTGGTAAAGAATGTAATGCTTAAAACTTTTTTAAATATGCTGAGCCATTTAGCAGTGAAATTCCCAGTGACTTTTAGTCCCTGAGTACTTTTGTACTTTTGACTTTTTGTCCCTGAACTTCTTTAAAAATGACTCTTTATATCCTTTAAATCAAGTAACATTAACTATGAAAGAAATTGATAGTGTTTTGTGAAACAGCTTGACAACAGTTATTCAGCATTAGTTCAGCTTGTCTAGTACAACAGAAAAGAGAAATGTGCATTGCTAATTATCAACCACATCTCTTCAGGTGCAAGACAATCTTTGATGCATGGTTCACATGGTTTGTTAATCCTTCCTTCAGGCTCCTCACATTGTGTAGCAGTGAGACCACAGCCCATGTGCAGGCACACTGTCCTGGAATAGCTCTGAGTCACGCTGCCAGAGAATAAAGCTGGCTTTGTGGTACAAGCCATGGCAGCACAGACTCCACCACCGCCTCCTGTGCCTCTGATGAGCATGCAGCTTCCTAAATTCCTCTCTCGAGCCAGCTTAGCTCAAAAGACTAGGACAAAGTGGGAGAGACACTAGTCTTCCCCTGCTCTTCTGCTTGCTCCAGATGTCACCATTTCAGTCAGAGAAAAAAGAAACATATTTATATCTACCTACACCACAGTCCAATTTTATTTTTTTTTTAATATCAATAGCAGTAATGCTGGCAGCACAGGTTACTGTAGATGAGGTGTAATTTGTAATTGATTACTACTGTGGGAATCTATCTGCTTTTATATGGTACACAATAAAAGATTTTAAGTTGGGTGTAGCAAATCTGGTGACACCAGCAGAACATGGCAGCGTTGCCATTTATTTGAGTGTAGGCCTACGGTTTCCCAAATCAGGAATTTGTCCTTCACCATTAAAATGTTTTCTTTCTGTGATCTGAGTGTGACAAAAGTGGAAGGAAGCACTCAGCTTCATATTGCGTCAGCTGTCAAGTTAAAAGGTATTTATTTACTTTGGGAAGCTAGCATGAGTCATTCTGAAAAGTTTATAGAAATTGTTTTCATCATAATATGGAGTAGGCTCTTATTATAGAGTATACATGACTTGGGGTCTAAGAGTTTCTCAGAAAACAAGTAATAGATTGGTTTAAGAGATTATTTTTACCAGTACTTCATTATCAATACTTTACTCTATAATTTTTCAAGATAACTGCAACCGAATCTACCTCATCTATCATTATACATTCTATTTCGTTGCTGTTATCCCTCTGCACAGTTACGGATACTAAATATAATTTTGGTTAGTTGTGAGTCCTGAAACGGGCAGCTTGGCAGTAGTGATGATGGTTCAGAACTTCTGTTTCGCAGCCAGAGTGCTGAGGTAGGGAGTGGCATCAGTATATTAAGTTTTCCTCTTCTGAAGTAAAGGGAATAGACAAGTGAAGCCAGGATCTTTTAGGAAAAATGATTAAGTGCCAGGAGACTCTGGGGCTGAAGTACTGAAGGGCTGAAGGAATTGGCAGTCCAGTAGGCAATTTCCATGCTTCTGCTAAAAATAAATGCCATAATAAACTTGTGCCTTGTAACATATCCGAGGTATAGAGCAAAAGCCTGCTAGTACATATCTACCCTACTGAGGCTATTTGCCATGTATATGTTAAACACTCTGCAGAAACCAAAGGAATGTTAGGAGGAACACAGTTTATCTGGGAGCAGGGCAGGAGCAACCTGGCCAGGGATAGTTGTAATTTCTCTGCTAAAATACATCCGTTGGGAAAAAAGCAAGCCAAGCCAGCAGGTGGTCACATTTTTATCTTTCTTCTCCAGCAACACGTTGCCAGTAAAACAGTGAATGTGGCAAGAAAAAAGAAAAGTGTGCTGCTGTTCAACAATAGCAAAAGTAAACAACCAACCAAAACACCACCAAGCAGGGAGTGTGCATATTTATTTATTTATTTACATCTGCAAAAGTTAACTGTGTTGAGTATTTAGTTCACATTCATTATTTCTGTATGAGTTTTGGACTTTTCTTTTTTATTTTCTTTTTCCTAGATTGAGAGGTTGTTTTCTAATGCCAGGTTTTTTAATGCTATTTCACTAATGAGAGAGTACTTCAGAATTATTGGCTGGAGTTACTCAGCTTTCAGACTGATGCCTGACAGAAAGAGAGTTAAATCTACCATTTTAGAGCAACATCTGTACACTAAGCTGTAGTTTTATACTGTACTAGATTAGACACCTCTGGAAAGTCTAATTCTGAGCTGTCATCACGAGGTTGTCTCTCTGGAAGATTTTTTTTTAATTGAAGTCCTGGTCTGTCTAGGAAGCAGTACCTGAAAACCCTGCTAACCCTCATTAGCACCCCTGTGGGTTTTTTGTCCTTCTCTTCTTTCTGTAGACCACAAGACTCTTTAGCTCACTGTATGTGTGCTGGCAGTGCTGTCACTTCCCAGGCTGCCAGGAACGGCTCACACACTACGAAGGTCGGTCTTTATTCAGGCTGATGGGTATCCAAGGGCAAGGCTAGGATGAAGAGAGCCCAAAGCAGGTTTGCCTTTTCCTTTTTTCCACATTTCAGCTCCCATGGAGTTCCAACGTTCCATGCTTTAGTGGCATCACCTCCTACTAGTCAGAGCCAAGCAATGCTCTTGGGTAACAACATATTCTCATCTCCAATATGTGTTTTCTTATGTCTCAGGAGGAAACTTCTGGGCCTTCCACTGTGAGTTTATTTCCCACGTCCTGCTAGAGTTGCTTTGTCTGTTCATGATTTCCCTTCCAGAAAAGCTATGCTTTTGGACAAGGGTGGGGACTGTTCTATTTCTCTCACAGGAAAGAGACTTGGGCACTTCGAACTACTTCTTGTGCCCATGAAAGTAGCAATGGGCTACAGTACAAAACAGCTATTAGTGCTCAAACTTGAATTACTCATCTGAGCAACTCGACTTTACAACTGAAAGCTGCAGAAGTGTGTCAGAGTGTTTTTCATTCCATCAAAATGTAGATATTTAAATGTTAGGCATCTGTTCTTTGTTAATATTCTAGTCTTCCTCTGTAGTCACTGTAGAGATAGATCCTTTGGAGGATGACTTATTCCATCCTGACAAGTTTTGTGAGGTGAGATGAATCAGCTCTTAAGTTCCTAAGCTCTCAGCAACCAAATTTTTAAAATTAATTAGGGTCCATTTAAAACTCACAATTCTATGGTTTCATCTTTTGAAATAATGTTAACTCTTCTAAAAACATTTCTTAGCTCTTTTAATGAAATTTCCCAACTATATTTTCTTGTTGTGGTCTTATATATACAAAAATTTTTTACAGATAATGTGCAACACTGTCTTGGTGACCCTGTTCCATACTCAGAGTTTGTCACATATTTTTATTTCCACACATTTGGCCTCTGCTGTTCTGACTCAAACACTCATGTAATTTTCCTTGTAGTTTTAGTGTTTTGGCTCTTCTGGTTTATAATTCAACAAACAACATCAATTTAGAAGAGGAAGACATCCGACAGAAGCTCATAAATAATAATCGAACCATGGAAGAAGGATATAAGCTTCATACTGTGGATGTTGATCCAGTGGGTAAGTAGTGTTCAGCTTTGTAACAAAACAGACTTGGTTTGCTTCTCTATAAATCAGCATCTTCTGTGTTAAAATAATCACACATTTCTAAATGGCATGACTGTTTCAGATTTTAAGTTGTCCCTATAAGCCTTGTTGTTCCACTAATCTCAGAGAACCATGCTCAAGGTATCACTTAACACTAGCACATTTCCTCTGGTAGTTTGAGAGTAGAGATTATGTTTTACAGCCAGAGATAAAATGGGACAGTTTGGACCTCCAAGGCCCCTCATCCCTACTTCTCAATGCTCTTTGTGCTCCTGTTGGCTGCTGCCCTTAATCTTTCTTCTTTTAGCTCTCATCTTTTCCCATTCATCTACTACCAGTCAAAGACTGCTCTTCTTTTGGGAGGGAGGATGTGGCGACTGGTGGGGTGCAAATGGATGCAGCATGTACGTTCAGTTCTTTCCCTTGAGCAGCAGCAGTATGTACAATGTCATGTTGTGCACCCCTCTGCTGCCACTTTATAGCAAACAACTAAGCATTTTATTTGCTGACTGATTGATGAGCTGAGGACAAGAAATGGAAGATGATTAGGTGGAGACATTTCATATTAACACTGATATACTCATTTTTACAGAAAAATGTTTAGCTGAAGAAAACCCTCCAAACTATTTTTGGCCAGATACCAGACCTACTGTGACCAACTTCACATTTTGCCATGGGAGCTCAGTTCAGACTGCATCAAGAACCTGGTAGGTATTCAAATGCCTGAGAAGCTGAGTTGCTTCAGCTGCAACTTTCTGGTTATATGATTAAACTACATTCTCCATAATGGTTGGCAGTGGCTGTTATTGTATTTCGGGAAAATTATTTCTATACTTTGAGATATTATGTGGGTGCAGTAAGAGTATGTACTTCATTGGTTAAAAAAAAGGCTCATCTTCTGTAGGGCATATTGAGACCCAAAAATAATACATGCTCAAAATTACTATAAAAATAGCACCTTCTTACAGAATGAAACTGCTTTATTCCAGTAATAGAGTCATAGAATGGTTTAGGTTGGAAAGGATCTTTAAAGGTCATCATGTTCCACCCTCCTTGCCATTGACAGGGACACCTTCCACTAGACCAAGTTACTCAGAGTCCTGTCCAACCTGACCTTTAACACTTCCAGGGATGGGTCATCCACAACCTTTCTGGGCAACCTCTTCTAGCAACTCACCACCCTCAGGATAAAACGTTTCTTCCTAATACCTAGCTGAAACCTAATCTCTCTCGTCTTGAAACCATTCACAATTGTCCTGTCACTAAATGCCCTTATACAACGTCTCTGGCCAGATCTCTTGTAGCCCCCTTTAGGTGCTGGAAGGCATCTATAGGGGGTCCCCAGAGCCTTCTCTTCTCCAGGCTGAACAACTCCAAATCACTGATCCTGTCTTTATAGGTGAGGTGTTCCAGCCCTCTGATCATCTTTGTGGACTTTCTCCAACAGGTCCACATTCTTCTTGTGCTGGGGGCCCCAGAGCTCTATGCAGCACTCCAGTTGAGGTCTCATGAGAGCAGAGTAAAGGGCCAGAATCAATTCCCTTGACCTCCTGGCCACACTGCTTTTGATGCAGCCCAGGATATCGTTGGCTTTCGGTGCTACGAACGCTTATTTCCTGGTCACATTAAGCTTCTCTTCAACCAATACCCCAAAATCCTCTTCTTCGGGGCTGCTCTCAATTCATTTGCCTCTCAGCCTGAATTTATGTTTGAGATTGCCCTACCCACGTGCGGGACCTTGTACTTGGCCATGATGTTCATGCTACTGAAAACAAAGTTTCACGTTTGCTACCACTCCACTGCTAGTGTCTGACTTGTGTAAGAAATAGGATAACATTCTATGAATTTGAGAAGTGTATTTGGTATAATCCAGAGCATCTCATCTCATGAGGGAAAAAGAAATTGTGAAACAAATGTTTTGCCAGTGGTTAGTCATAATTGAAGGTGGGGATAATCTTTTGCTTAAAGGTTTGAACTTTTATTTTTAAGGTTTAGGATAAATTTTCCCTAATGTAGGCTTTCTTTGTGAACATCTACGACAGACTTTGACTCTGTATCTCTATTTCCTATTTGTAAAATGGGAATGTTATTACTTCCGTTGATATATTACCAAATAACACTATGGCTTTTATTTCCTTCGAGTGCCTTAAATGTGGTTATGAGGATACAATATTAATTAATTTCTTCAGTATTTACCATTAAATACAATATATTAGTCTTATCCACCCACGTTGCATCTGGAACATGTTCTGAGAAGACCATATCTCTTACTTCTTGAAAATAGTATGGCAACATGGATATGAATCAGCTTTGAGTTCTGTGCCAAACAGGAAAGCAACCTGCATTATATTTAAATTACTCACTTCCTCAGCCTCTTAATCTCTTAGAAGAACTGACTGATTGACTAACTTTTGTTGTAGAATGAGTAGTGCAGAAGTCAAGTTGTTTTTCTGTCAGAGCCACAGAATCATTAAAAATTAAGGTTTCTGGCCTTTGCTGTCCCACTGTTGCTTATCTTTATTGTTCATTTGTGGTCTACACAATACCATTATTGTCTGTATACAGCACTTCCCATGAAAAAGAATTACTGTGTTCTACCCTGTGCTGTGCTTTCCTTGCATCTGCCTCCACTAGCTTCTGTCAATATGGAGCACTGGTGGGATGTGTTTTGAAAGAAGAGGAAGCTCTTCTAACAGTTTCTTCTAGTCCTGTGCATGCCACGGTAGAAAGTAACCTGCTAGTGTGCTGTTATAATAAATTTGATCAGCTGAGGAATAATGTTATTTTCTCATGTGCTGAGTAAAAAGACAAGTCTTTCCCATTCACCATCCTGCCTTTGCCATGCTATGATAACATGATTATCTTTAAAGAAAACTGAAGAAGTGTGTCTGATTTTTAAGCCATTGCAGAGTGACAAAGATGATTAAGGCACTGGAGCATCTCTTGTTAGAAGGAAAGGCTGAGGGAGCTGGGCCTGTTCAGCCTCAAGAAGATGAGGGCACCTTATCAATGTCTATAACTATCTGAGGGGAGGGTGTCGAGTGGATGCAGCCAGGCTCTTCTCAGTGGTTCCAAGCAATAGGACAAGAGGCAACTGAACTGGACAAGACAGAAACTGATGTACAGGAAATTCCACCTGAATATGAGGAAGAACCTCCTTACTGTGTGGGTGACCAAGCACTGGAACAGATTGCCCAGATTGGTTGTGGAGTCTGCCTCACTGGAGATACTCAAAACCCATCTGGATGCGTTTCTGTGCAGTGTGCTCCAGGATGACGCTGCCTGAGCAGGAAGGTTGAACCAGACAACCCACTGTGGCCTCTTTCAACCTGACCCATCCTGTGATTCTATGATTCTGTATTTTGCTGTGGTAAGGCTTTAAAAAAGAAAAAAAAAAAGCAATCTTTGTATCTGCCCCTCACTTTGGATCTAGATCTGAAAGTGACCTGCCATAGTTTTCATGGCAGGCATACATTTATATCTTCATATAGCTCCTGAGAGGTATTATGTCTTGCAATTGACTTGATCAAAGCTGTTTATGTCAAGGAAAAATTATAGAAGCAGCACCCAACTAGGCAAAATAGGGGCATAATTGTTTGTGTTACATTTGTGTCTTTCCTGAAATATAAGGCCAGAATTTCCACTGAAACAGTTTGTCAAATCAGTATTGGAATCAACCCGGAATTTGTCCAAAAGAACTAGGGCTTCTCTCAGCACTGCCGCTTAATCGATCACATGCTTCGATGGTCAAGTATTCATATTGTGTCTCACTAGGGCCCGTGTTGCTAGCAGTGTTGTGAATTGAGAGGAGGGGACCACTGTGACACCTACATAAGAGTTATGAAATATTGATGTAATTTTGTTACTGTACTTCATGTGAACTTTGTCATTTTTCCTCTCTAGCTATTTGGGTCTGCAGAATTATACATCATACTGGGGTCAGCCAGATCTTAGAAATTGCACAGGTGGGTATATTGATGTTGGTCTTTGGCTAAAGGAATAGCGTGGTAGACTTTGATTACTTCTTACTATAAGGAAGTTACATTAAAGTAAAATATCCTTCTTCTTTATACTAAGTAATTTAAAAATCTCTTAAATAATCAGTGCACAGTAAATAATTAAACTCTGAGGAGGGCACCGAGTTCAGTTCAGCTCACCAATTAAAAGTTCTGGATACCAATTACTGAAATAAACCAAACTCTTCAGGCAGTTTAAGCAAGAGTAGAGGGAGGTGGTATTTTGCCTCTTTGATATTCAAGTTAGGACAAATTTTAAATGTTTCCAATGCCTGTAGCTGCCAGGGGAAAGACTCCCACTCTCTTTCCTGAACTTACAATCAGACATTTTCAGATTTATTCTGTTTGTAAAATACCCCTTGATGTCACTCTGGTCAGAAAGGAGTACTAAAATAAAAAGACAACAATTTTATGGCCCCTTTTTTTAGTGCCAGAGCTAATGAAGAGAATTATATTCTTGTGCATATTTCAGAGCACCTACAAGCAAGCTCCTGTTATGAAATACTTTTTTGTAGAAGCCTCTTTTTCTTTCTTCAGTGATAGAGGTGTCCTAGGAAGCCTGGCTACCTAACTTAGTTGATTGAGTACTTGCAGTCAGACTATAAGAAAACATCATGTCATGTGAAATGAACATTCTACAGTAAATGTACCAAAAGCTGTATTATTAAAAAAACAACATTAAAAACCCACAGCCAGTTGCAGACTAAAGAAGTCTGATCTTTCAAAATCTTATTTGTGAATTTGAGTAAATCTCAAGTATTTTGATATTGTAAAAGGTTAGCTTTTACATTAGTTTTTGTCCAGGTGGCATTGAAATTACAGTTTAACATGTGATTTACACTAGTGTTTTCCTATTTGACACACTATCAAACTTTCCTTACCAGGAGGATTCTTCTCATGAAGTTTACTTGTGTGTCATGCTTGCCAGTCCTCTGAGTAAGAGAACCATTTTCTGAAAGAAATGAAACATTTGCAACAGAATCAGACTTTCTTAAAAGAGTGAATACTTTTTCAGTAATAGTGATTTTGAATACATTTGTTTCACTTTAAGAGTGAAACTGGTTTTCCCAGCCAAAAAAAAAAAGGATAGCATAAGGAGGAAAAAAGAGAGAAAATAGACTGTTTATTCCTTACTTTTTCTTTCAATCAGCCCTTTCAATAATAGTTCTGATTTACAAACTCAAATCAAAATAAAGACACAGCCAATGAGGACAGTATGTAATCAGCAGGTTGTACATACCTTTTCATAAAATTATAAATTTGACAAGATGAAAAAATCCTATGTTCATTCCAAGTACCATAGAACATTCTCTAGATTTCAACAATGAGGATAAAAACTTTCATTTCTAGATTACTTCATGACTGTAATGTGTTATTTTGTCTTTTTACTTGATTGTATGCTTACAGAAAATGCGGCTGATATAGCCAATCAGCTTCTGAATCTCACTGGCGAAGGGCAGCAGCTAACCTCAGACAAAGTAAATGATGTTGTACAGAA
The DNA here is from genome assembly GCA_035583185.1 of Anabacerthia variegaticeps. Lineage (NCBI taxonomy): Eukaryota > Metazoa > Chordata > Aves > Passeriformes > Furnariidae > Anabacerthia > Anabacerthia variegaticeps. The sequence goes on from JAWWEW010000112.1 coordinate 51,958,304, forward strand.
GCTCAAAAAAATTGTGAACGATGAAGATATTGATGAATCTCTGGGTTCTACTGTGGTGACAATTTTTTCCAATATTCTAACGAGTTCAGATAGTGTATTGGCAGCCTCATCTTCAGAGTAAGTATTTCTGCATTTGAGATAAGCTTTTGAGAGCAACCTACAAGGCTGTGAAGATTCATCCTTCCATGTGTAGACAAGCAATCGCAGCACAAAAATCAAACTTTTCTGATTTCCATCAAAAAGAATTTTCCAAATTAGAGACACAAATATTTCTTCTTGTACTAAAGTTAATGTGACATGACAAAGACAAAGTATTCGGGTGGAAAAGAAGCCTTCTGATACATGACACAGCATAGATATAAGTATTGTTGGAAAATTATTTCAGGACCAGTGATATGTAGTCAGACAGTTTCTGTTAGTCAAAAGCTTTTGTTTTCAAGAGAGGTGCATAAATTTACAGTCTAACAGTCTCCTTATGAATACACAAATGGGTGATAAACACATGGTCAATAACAAGAGCATCATCTTTTCATATGGGGAGCGTATGGAGCCCAGGTGGGTCTTTTTTCTGTATTCAGTCTTTAGAATAATTTTATTTCTGTTTTTAGGGCTCTAAAAACTATTGATGCCTTGGCTTTGAAGATCCATTTCACCGGACCATCCATGAGTATTTCAACACGAAATCTCGCACTTGGAGTGTCTTCTATAAATTCAACTTCATTCAAAGGTGGTTCTTTCAGTGTCAGTCCACAGAATAATGCATCTGATTTCCAGGTATGGAACAAGGAGTTGTAATTGAATGTGAAATGTGCCTGTTGTTCCAAGTGTGTTTACTGTGGTTCCTATAAAACCACTTACAACTCCCAATTCTCCCCGTACTTTCTATTTCCTTCTTCCTGCAGTCATCCAAACAGATTGATTTAGTATTTCCTTGAGTGACAGGAAACACAGATAAACTCAGGTTCCATGCAGATAAAAAATAATTTGCTTATAAATCTGGAACAGACTTGACCCTTGTTCAGTTTTGTGAGGTTTTTTCAGTAGTGAAGAAGGAAAATAAGCAATCTGTTTTATTACCTATTGTACACTAGCTAACAACTCCATTGATGCCTTTCAGCTTTAGAATAAGACACCTAGATGTAGGTATCTACATACATATTACTTCAGATACAATAGGTCTTCAATCTTCCAGATAAACCAGTATGGTTTTAGCTTTTATTTACTGCTCAAAGAGACCTAAGACTGATCCTATTGTCCACACACAGATTGATAGGCTTGTACAATTTAGGATGTCTGAGGCAGTTCAAGTCATTCATGTGGAGTTTGGCTAGCCTAGACAAAACCAAAAGAAACAGAGATCAGTCAAAATGCAGGAAGGTCTCCAGTGCTTCAGTATCTAGACAGGCTAGTAGAGTTATTTATTGTCACCTCATAAATATTTTTTCTCTTTTTAGTTTCTTCCCTGCAAATAGAAAAAAAAATCAGACATCTGAAAGTTTTAAGTAGTATTTGAGATGCACATGAGCACCTTTAGTATTTCCCAGAAGTTCTTTTGAAGTCTGTAGCAATGAGGTGCTGAGACTTTTTAAATATCACTATATGCCCAACTGCATCTATGGCACCTAAATGCTTTTAAAAGTGCAGTACAATGTACTTTTTTTTTTTTTTGCAGTAATATAGGAAGTCTATGAAGGAGTTAATGTAATCTCAGTTTCCTCAATGTTTAACCGTTTAAGTACAGTGAGCCTTACTTTGAGAAACACACAAAAAATATTACACAGAAAAAGAAAAAAATCTGCTGCTATTTGGGCCAGAGGAATCAAAATTGAATTCAACAAAACATGGCATTGTGAAAACAGTTAAAGACTAATCTTTAAAGATCTAAGAGACTAAGACTAATTTTAAACAGTACTAGTAATATAGTAGGCTTCAGGCCTTTCACATGTGTATAGACTTAGGATTAAAACTCAAATACTGCTTTCAAAAGATACAAATAGATTTGAGTTTTCACATTTATATTCATAGACACTTTGGCTAAAATTTCTTTGAATCAATTTTATCATAAATTTATCACAAGCTACTTTTGTTTAGCTCTCATATTAGTGAAGCTCAATAGATGATTGTTTTCAAAGGAATGTTTCTCCTCCAGCTTTCATCCTTTATTTATGGAAAGAGGAAAGGAAAAATTCTAAAACCAGGTTTTGGATGTTCGCACATATAACAAGAATTGCCATCTGTGGCTTGAGGACATCCAGGAATTTTCTCGTCCTGGAACCATTTATTACAGCACTGTCTAAATAATAATAAAATCCAAACTCCGTCAAAGTATTTATAATGTTCCTATTGGAACATAAGTTTCTTCTCAGACTTTCATATTTCCAACAGCTGCTTGAGAATTCTTAGCATCCTTCCTACCAGAAAAGTCTTCAGCAGCTGTGGTCACTGCTTATATTTTCCATGCTTGTCAGGAAAGATACTTGCTATCCCTCCTGGAGGGAGATTCCCTTGTGAAAGCCCAGGTTTTTCACCAGTGATGTGATGTTCTATCCTAGGCTCATCAGGGAACATTAAACTCTTCAAGCTCTATGTCAGAATGTTTCCAGATTTTATTTCATATTTTTTTCTTAAAGTAGATATCAAGCAAATGTATCCATGGCAATTTGGAAAGATTCTATTTCAGTCCCCTATGTCTTTATGCTTCTTGCCAAACTTTTGACTAAGTTAGGTTTTGGTGGTTCATATTATTAAATTTTTCCTGTAATATATCCATGCTTCTTTATAGAAGCTTCTTCTGCTCTATTTGCAAACAATGCCTAATGGGACATCTCTATCACACACACTTTACTGTGGCAGAATTACCCTCTGAAAGGCTGTTTTTCAATTACATTTATCCCTGTCGGGATATCTATGAACCCCTTCTTACTGATTTCCAAGGGTTGTCTGTTATTCACAATAAACCAGTGTCAGTAGCCTATGACTTTCTATTATTTTGAACTTTCTATTAACTAATGGTGCTTTTAGAATCAAACATCTGATTGTGGGAGCCAAAAATACATGACCAGGATTCCTCTGGGGAAGTCAGAAGTGTGAGTTTCCATAATATCAAAGTAAAATTCTTAAACATTTATACTATAGACCACTGTGAGATGACTTGCTCCCCTTCCTCTGATGAGTATGGGGGCACACCTTAAGTATGCCATGGTGGGAAAGTGGCAGTCACAGAATTGCTAATAAATGCAAGGTTGAATCTTCCTTTATTTCCTACTCCTTGTTACATCCCTGGGCCACAGAGGACTTTTAGATGTCTGACACATTGCCAGTATATATATTAAATTTATATTGACAGCAGAAAGTGTCTTTTTTTGTGCTATATAGCACCATTTAGAGGAGTTACACTAATAATTATTTTAAAATTTCCTTTCTGTACTAGAGAAACTATAAAAGCTCCTATGAGAATTATTTCAGATGTGCAGATCAAGAAAACTAATACGACTTAAGAAAGAAGGATTCAGAGCTTATTTTTTAGTTCTTAACATTGTGTACTATGTGAAAAAGTATCTTGAAGATTACTGAAAGTTATTACGACTGCCGTTATTGCCATCTCCTTATTTCCAAATCATCATTATAGAACCGGAGGAATTTGTTTCTTTGTTGGTTTTATCTAATACCTTTTTGTAGCAGAAGGCTGATCTCTTGCTGGAAAGGTAGAAAACCTCCCAAGCCTTTAAAAAAAAATATTTATTGCATCGACTCCTACACAGACACAGGTCATATTAGTGTTGATTGTTCTAGACCCATGTTTAGCTGTCTCTGTGTAAAGGTGTGAACCTAGTTGTGGACAAGAGATAGTTTGTTTTTCGTTTGAACATGTTCTTCTGTTTTTTTAATTTAACAGATAGATTTTGACAAGGATCAGACAAGTGCCATTGCTTCTGTTGTTCTGCCACCGAGTTTACTGAAGAATTTAAGTCAAGATGAATTTGAAGTTATATCCAGGGCCCAGTTTACTTTCTTCAATAAAAATGGTCTTTTTCAGGTAAATATTAATGTATTTGAAGTCATTCACATAGGGTGAGTCAAAGTCAGCTGCTAAAAGTTTCCTGTACTGTAATAATTTCACAGCAGTTTGTGAGTTATAGGAATTAAAAGATGGTAGCAAATGTAGGCACTAAAGACAATCTTATGCTCAGAGTGACAATATAGTTGAAGTGCCCAAGATGGGTTAAAGTCAGTGCTTTGATTGCAAATTCCTGTCACGTGTAAGATAAAGTTTTTCTCAGGGTAATCTGTGGAAAATCATATCCCAAATGCTTATAATCAGAGGAAAGTAGCATGTCCTCTTAAAGGGCATGACTTGTGTTAAAATGCATTAATGTAAGTCCTTGATGTTCAGTGGAGCCAGGCTCTTCTCTGTCAGAAGGGAATTTGGCCTATAACACTGCCAAGTGCTCTCTTTTCCTTATAAGACTTGATTAGTAATCATATCCAGCTGACCACTTTATATTCAGTTGGAAACTCTGGGCTGATGGTCAGCAGCTGGAGAACTTTTTTTCTATATACACTGTTCTTTGCATACTGTGTCCTCACAAGCACACCGTATTTTAATAGGGAATAATGATAACAATACCTGCACCTGAAAACGAGAAGTACTCAGGTAGATTTGATTTTTTCTTTTTTTGGGTCCCATCAAATGGTAATTGTAAATAGTGTCTAAATGGTAGGTGCCAAAAAAATTAGGAAGAGTTTGCAGCTTGAAAAATAGAAAACCAAAACCATACATATTTTGAAAAAAAAAAAAAGGTTAATTAAGAAGGAAACATTTCATGGTGAACTCTAGAATATGTCTCAGAAGACTTGACTTTGTTTTCTCATCAGTATTTCAAGTGACCTTTGGCTCTTGTGCATCCGCAGAAGTCTGTAGCATTGTATTGTCCCTATATTATCGTTTTTATTGGCAGTGTATCCAGATTCTTTGGATAATCTAGGCAAGAAAATACCCATGACCCACAGTTACCTTCTGAAATACACCCCAAAGTATCTGTAACTATTTTAAATTGTATCAATTTTAGTCCTGCCTTTGAGAAAAAAAAGTGTGGATATCTTTAATAAAGAAACCCATAAGAATCCAGATGGAAGCTTATCACAATGGCATAAAATCATATCAAGTCAGACTGTGTCCTTTAATGGTTTTAGAATGTGTTTCTAAGTGATACTTAAGAAGTCATTGAAAAGCAAAAAATAAAAAAAAAAAAAAAAAGGAAAACTTGCGTCTGAATTTGCAACTATAATGCCTTTCATTTTTTGTGTTTTTCAGACAAAACATGGGTGGTATGTTCAACACAATTAAAAATATATATAAAAATGTATAATCCTCATGTTTTTATTAAGTCTGAAAATAAAGGAAGTTAAAGAAAAAGCAGGTTAAAATAAGGCCTACAAATAAATTGATCCACGTGCCATCCCAAACCCAGTAATTTTATCCCTTAGTATAAAAGTATTTCATAGATTCCAATTTATTCCAATGGCAGTTTAAAAAATCCAAATACTACTAGCTGTATTCCTTATAAGGATTCAATGTAATAGTCAAACATCATACTTTACAGCACTGGAGAGGGGTTTTTTTATTGCAAGCAAGAGAATTCATTAAGTTTTATCTTGTCATTCATTAAAATCTGATGGTTACATTACGGAGAAGACTATATAAAAGCTATTCAGGGCAGGATTCATTTCACCAAAGGCCGATGTGTTCTATGTACACATCCATGCCTGAACTGTTGTCCATAAGTTGCTTTCAAAGCCAGTAGATGGAAAAGAATGGACACCGTTGAGATGTAACATATCTCATCCCAGTACAGGACTCAGCATCAGTTCTACAGACAAAGGAACAGTTGCAATTTGAGATACCCAAGTTACAAAGACAGATGTGGCAATGAACCAGTAAGAGATGTGAGATCTTTTGCAGTAGCAGTTGGAGACTGGGCAGAATACCCTAAAGCCTCTAAAGTGGACACTTATTTTAGGCAAATTGTATTCTGACCTAGATGTATAGAAGAGAATACAATGAGTTATGCCCTGGATGGCAGTTTCCTTTCATTGACTATGTTAAGGAATGATAGAATGGCTGTCTCAATTCTAGACATTTTCTTGTTAATTGTGTAAAGTGAGGTTGGAAGAATCATCCTCATGATTTCTGAGGCCATGAAAATATTTGCAAATGTGATAAACATGTGAATTGTAGTGTGTGTCCAGACTAGACCAGATTTATGGCATTGACACTAGACTCAGCATTGCTTAACTTTGTACTTCAGTATATTTTATTGGCTAAAAACTTTTCCCTTACTTTAACTGAACCCAGCCTTACAGCTAAATAAGTAGTTATCCATATTTTACTTTAATGCACGCATTATTTCTATTCCTTTCTAAGGATAAGTAAGAATATATAAAATTGCCTTCCCTAAAGAGACCAACTGATATATATTTCTAGTTTTTCATATCTGCAAGAAGCAGAATCCACTGAAACCTGTAGAAATATGCTCAAGGACTTTCACAGACTTGGTCAGATGTTGAAATTTAGGTGGTAGCCAAAAGATTTTCTCTTGCTCGAGTACTCAAGAACTGTCTAGGCATTTGAATTTTCTTTCCTTTTCAGTTTTTAAAGTTTTAGGAAATTTTGTCACAAAGTTCCAGTATAGTCTGAAATATTGCATGTGAAAACTTTTGGATATGTTTTTTAAGAAATGAAATACTCTTCTCGGGATAATGTGTACTTAAAAACTGATGCTATTCTGTCTCTCATGAGTGGTGGAATCTCCTGAGCCCAGTGCTGAGCTGATACCTGACCTCTTGTTAGGTTAATAAAACCCATAGACAGAAGAAATCGAGGGTTCAGGGGTTTGACAGACCAGATTTTGGGAAGGAAAGTGAGTGACAATAGACTTCATTTGACCTAAGATCTGCCACAGGCAGTGACCAGGCTTCCCAACTGGGCATGTAACTATGCAGGTTTCAATGGAAGCCTATCAAAAGGAAATAGTATTTCCATTTTAATAAATAATCAGTTTCCAAGGAAAACTTCTCAGTTGGAAAATTCTTAGCTGAAGGTTAAGAATGGTACTGCTCAGTGATAATGTCAGATTCTATTTAAATTCCCGTCAAATAAGACTTTGCATAAAATACTACCTCCTTCAGTTTGTAATATTGCTTTGAATTTGTTTACTTCTTATCATTCATTCTAAGATGAAGGATGATTTAGCAACCATACACAGAAAAGAGGTTATTCACTAAAAGCATTGCATCTACTAAAAAGGGTAGTGTTGACAATAAGAGAGCCAGTTCATTCTTGTTTAGGGAAGTGAGCTAATCATGTCATTAGTTGTTATCTGTTGCATTGTTTGAGTTATAATTTTGTTTGCTTTCTAACCTCTCTCTATAATTGTGCCTATGTATGTTTATGAATACAAAGAAAACAGGGAAACTTCCACGAGGCTAGCCCATAATTTGATTTTATAAACATAATGTTCTTATATTGCATACAAAAGTACAGAAATGCTGACACCTTACTTATTCTGGCACACTGCAAATATGAAACTGTGTACTCTGGCTTTATGTTATGTGCTGTGTAAGCATTTATTATATTTTTCTTAATCTTTTGAAGGATGCAGAAAATCCTGCCAATTTGACCAGTTTTGTCGTGGCATGCAGTATTGGAAACTTAACCATTCAGGATCTTCAGGATTATGTGAGGGTTACAATCAAGCATACCAAAATTCAGGTAAAACAAGATTGATTACTCAGAGGAACAGGAATGCAGATTCTATATGCTAAGCATAAAGCCTGAGTTATTGGGATGGCTGTTGAGTAAGAACATAAATGGAAATTAAAAACTCTAGAGCAAAAGGAAGTAAGCAAAAAGTAAAAACAAGATACCTGTCCCATCCTCATGCATTTGTACTCCATTTGTTATCAGAATTATCTGAAAGACTGTTGATTCTGTCCCTCAGAGGCAATTTCTGTGCCAATAACTAAGCAAAACCCCTTTTCATGACCATGTCCATGACCAAGGACATGATTTATTGCACTGGAACTTTAGAATTACTTAAATTCTTTGATAAAACTTTAATTGCTTTTATTAACTCAAGAAGTAAATACTTCCCTGAATTATTTTGTTGTTATGTGGTTTTCAGCAAAGGACAGAAACATGTTGTTAAAAGATGACTACAGCAAATTTAGGGAAATACAGACCAAATGCAACCTTTTGGCACATACTGTTTCAGTTAAAAATGTGTGAGCTTGACTCTTCTCAGGCATGCTGTCAGTAGCTAATCCAAAAGAGGCAATACCACTAGAGACATCAGGAAGGAAAATGTTAAAATGCAATACCAAAGCAAATAGACTTTGTAATGAGAACCTGGTTGTAATTTTCACAGTTCAGCTAATTTTATCTTGCATTTCATTACAATGAGTATTTTAAGGTGAGGCAAAAGAACCTCCACATGGGTTCATGAGGTGTTTGCATATTGTCAAGGCCATACATAGAGGATTCGTGGGGAAGTGTTTAGATTCTATAAAGACTTCATACTCACGGATAACTCACCGAGACAGTAAAACTTCGTTATTCTGAGGATGTGGACAAGGAACAATGGTACAGTGCAGAGAAGCAGTGCTCCAGATTTCACAATCTGGACAAATCTGTCTTTCTAGCAGAATAAATTCTAATTTAACGGTAGACAAATTTTCAGCTATCTAAATTATACGGATTTTTCTGCTCATCAAATGAAATGTGCATTACAACAACTGTTTTAAATGTTGATGAGATTTATGCCTGAAGAGGTATACAAAGTCTACTTTTGCATCTGTTCTTAGGAAGATCCTAAACCTACCTGTGTCTTCTGGGATATGAACAAAAACGGTAAGTTTAAAAATACTGTAATTTCTTTCATGTGGACGATAAAGGTGTCTTCGGTTTTAAAATCAGATGCAGTATTTGCCATTTTGCTTCCTAATCAATTCTTACAGAATTCAGTTAAGTCCATTCAATTAAGTGTATAATTTCTTCTGGGCAGTATAGGTACTTGTAACAGTAGATGCTATACACTCCTTTTAAAGTTTTTTTGTAATGCAAATGTTTCTAACATGTAAAATTTTTCAATTAAGTTTATCTCTTTCCCCTTATCTGATTCCTGGTTTTTCACTGGTCTGTCTTTATGTGCAAATTAAATTATAATGCTGCTCAGACACTTGAATGGTTCTTAGCCATACTTTTAACTGCTCATTTGTTCTCTGGCATGACTCTCCATATCCTTCTATTTTAGAGATCACTACTGAGATGTTACTCTTCTTAACAATGAAACAGATAGAGGAGTGGGATTTTGGATTGAGAGGTTTAATACAGAGAGTCTTGCAAGAAATAAAATTTAGCATTCAAACTTGTAATTCAAAGCAGGAAATACAGAACAACTGAGAAGAATGCAGGAGGATAAAAATGAGCAAAAAGTCATAGAACCTAGTTAGGAAGATGAACTTAAGAAGCACATTAAAGGAGAAACACACAGGGAAGAAACTATTCCCAGTGGCTGCTTAAGTGGGGAAGAGCTTTAAGTGGTTTTGGAACATCTTCACAGTCTTTTGAGAGATTGTCTTGAATTTGAGCATTTGATTGTCTGGAAGTTACAGAGCAAATAATGGTGAATTTTGTCAGGCATTGTGAAAAAATGTCTATAAAAGTCAGAGAATATGAACTTTCCACAAAATTAGTTCATGTTTCAGCAGGGGAAGAAATGTGAAAAAGCCCACAGATTTTACTTTTTAACATTTAATTTTTAAAAATAAAATCTTTCTACTTATTTTTCAGAGTGGCCTTTTCTGGTGGGGTGAGTAGGGAATAGTTTACTTCATGTTCTTTCATAAGGCCACAGGGGTTCATTGGGATTTTGAACTCCGACCTTCTGCATTAGATGCTGCAGGGAGGAAGGGTGGGACCCTCTGCTCCTGGGCCATAATGCTTTCACGTGCCTGAGGATATATGAGTGGGAGGCAGGCAAGTGCAGACATCATATCAGTGGGGTAAGAAGAAGTTCTAAAACCTTCTTATTATTGGGTAAAACTCAGGTGTGTCTCAATCTGTGATCCACGTAGCAGGTCTTCATGGCTAGGCTTCATGAACAAAGATTTGCAAAGGGCATAGGAGGTCTTATTCACCAATCAGAAAGCTCCCTACCTTTATTATAGATCTCCATCTATTGCTTCTGCTCAGCAGGCCATTACTGGGACATTCATCTGGTATGATTCTCGGCAGAAAGTAAGAAATCTGTCACTTGCTTCTCTCCTGGTTGTTTTTAATGCTCACTCATTCAATTGGAGAAAGCACTTCTGCATTTTCACAGGGTGAAGTGACACATGTCTTAAAAGAGAGGTTGACATGTGTTTGTTGGGCAGCTGTTTCCTATGTTTCATTTCCACAGGTGGCAATGGTGGCTGGAACCCTGCAGGCTGCCAAGTGGATGTGGAGTCCAATGAAAACGAAACGGTGTGCTTATGCAACCATCTCACACACTTTGGGGTGCTAATGGTAGGCAAACTCTCTATACACTAAGTTACCTTTTCTAGGGACAGCAATGCAATTTTTCTCTTGTGTCAAGACAACTCTCAGTTTTATTACTTGGGTTATTTTTTTGCATATGATTTTTAATAATTTTCCCACTTATTTTCATAAAGTTATCTTCTCATAACAAAGTAGCTTGTGATAAGGATTCAGGAATGAGATACTGAATAAAGTTAGTAATGAAAGAATACTATTGTTGTTGTTATTATCATTATTACATTCTTTACAAGAGGCTAAATATAACTTTTTTAAAAAAGTAAAATGTGGCCATGATAATATTCTAAATTTTGAAAATACTGTGACACAAAAGACCTGGGGTTGAGACTCCTGAGCAATACCAAAATATAAATAGCATATTATAACATCCAACTTCACGCAACCAAGGCCTAGAACTAGTACTTCCACAGAGAAACAGAAAAAATTGATCTTAAGGAGTCCTAAGGATGTAGGGGATCCCTGACATGTCCCTTAACAGTATAATCAGTCAAAAGTGACCTTCAGCTGAGACAGGAGGGTGTAACAAGAGTGAAGTGAATGAGAAACAAGTATATTTGAAATTTCCAGATCAGGAAAGTGGAAAGTTGTTTACAGAAAAATAATCATGAGAAAAATTTGTAAGTGCTGTTTTCATAACAAGAGGAAGAGAGATACATACTGTTGGGAAAAACAGGGAAAGAAAAATGTCCTAAAGTCAGTAAAATTGCTAATGAAGATGGAAAGTCAAGGGAGCACAATAATTCCCTCTCATCCTTAAATCAACAGGCTAATTTGTCCCTCACAAGTATAGGTTGCAAATCTGACAAGATTTATCTAATGTCAAAAAGTATAAAGCAGTCCCTTGTTTCGTGCAATGTGTAAAGTGGTATTGGCTATTTTCTTACTTGGCTTTAATCAGCTTTGAGGATGCCTTACATTACAGGCCTGCTCTTGGAAAAAAGTCTGTCCGCAGAGGGCTGGAACAAAACTTGTAGCTCATACTCTGTCAGAGCCTTAAGCAAAGTCTCCAGACTGGGTGGCTGAGAAAGGTAGAGCAATGCCTACCAGGAAGATGAAAGAGGGAAGCATATAGTGCACTTCAGCCTCAGTAGCACAGCTTCTAGTTCTCACCAGCCTCCAACAATTTGCACTTAAGTGTTTTTCAGGGAAAAAAATCCCAACATGAAAAATTGGAATACTGCTATCTTTTCTTAACATTTGGTGATTGTTCATGCTCAGTAATGGACTGACACAATTCTTTCCAGCTGAAATTAACATTCTTTGGCCTCTAAAACATAACTACAGAAAAGATGTTGGCTTCTGGTCACAGCAGTGCTCCTAAGTGGAAGCATTTGGCAGTGTCACATAAGACTTTAACCCCAAAAGAGAGCCACATACACTTTTTCAGCTTTGGCCTTCGAGACCCTTCTTAATAGGACAGCCCTCTTCAGATCATGCTGAGTTGTATATAGGAGTACATGATTAACATGATTAACATATAGGAGACATGATTGTCTTCTTGCAAGATAAATTGTGGTCTTGTTCCACTTTTCATCCTCAAAGGGAGAAAGAAAAGACTTTCTTTAGGATATATTCATTGAGTCCCTTCCCTTCCCTGAACACTTTAGTGGCAGTAGGAAATAAGGCAGAAGTTCTTTGAATTTGGGCTGCATTCCAATAGATTTTTACAGTTTTGTCCCTTCTAATTGCTTTTACATTTTAATAATCACTTCTGATTTTAATTTAACTATTAAATTATTTTCAAATAATAGTCTCCTTACATATATATAAGATATCATATAAGGTTGAGACAGGCTGTAAAAAAACCTGTTCCTGCCTTTTCCTATAAAGCTTGCGAAAGTTTGTAGCATTTTGTTTCTTTTTGCTACATGGTTTTGCTAGGGACAACAGTGACACTGACTGTAGAATGGACATCAGTATCTATTAACATTTGCATGCATTTTCTCCACAGTGATAAAGATCCAAACATTCTTATATTTTCTTGTCCTTAAAAAAAGGAAATAACAGTGGCATTTATTCTCAGATGGTATTATGTGGCAGTTACAGTTAGAAAACTGGAATGGAAATCCTCAGAATGTTCCTGCTTCACTTCCAAATTTTCTTCTGTTGCCTTTGTCACTACTTTCCTGATCAATTCTGTTATAACTGTAGCATTTATGTCAAAGCAGACCATAAAATTAAAAAGGAATGTCTTGCCTTTGGTTTCATCTGTAGATGATTAGTTACATTAACTCTTGTGAACTTTTAATAACAAAAAGTAATGTCAGAAACTCCAAAGAATGTTGCATATTTCAGTATGAATACTTTTAAATTACATTTTCCTAAATTTTATGTCTTCTGAAAGAGAGCTGTATATAATCAACAGAAATCAAATGTTTGAAAACTGGAGACTTTTCCAGAGAAGGACATTCGAATTCATGGTACTGAATTATAAGGATAAGAATCAGGCTCTGACTATCTGCTGTTCCCAGCAGTTATAGTACTTAAAGCACAATGTTTTGGAGAGCCATGGGAAGGAAGTGAGAGGTGTAACAACTATAGACAAAGTACACTCAGTAAAAATGAACCCTAGTGTCAAGGTTGTAGTGCTATTGCCGACATGCTTTTGAGTTTTACTTGACTAATTACCAACAAAGAGTGTTGTGCTCATAGAAAAGGTGTTGGCAGTAACTGATGTCTCTTCCTTCTCTCTCATATAGGACCTTCAGAGAACCGTGACACAAATAGACCCACAGAATAACAAAGTCCTGACCTTTATCACTTACATAGGCTGTGGAATATCTGCTATCTTTTCAGCTGCAACTCTTCTAACATACATTGCATTTGAGTAAGTAGTAATTCTCTGAAAACATAACAAAGGTAGTACCTGTACATTCTGAATAAAATAAATTTGTTATATGGATAGTGTGGTTTAGGGTGGGACATCTGTGTTTGAAAAAATCAAACCTGTAAAATCACAGTCACATTCGGACTGCTGTGAAGTGAAATTTTTTTTAAGGGGACATTAGTTCAGTCTTCCATCCAATTTCTAATGTGTTGTGCCACTCAGGCCTGGGAACAAGGTGAATGTGCACCAAAATTTTGTTCTTTCGGAAATATAGAATGCTCTAGATTCTGAACAGATATGTATTATTTTAAAATTCTCAAAAACACTTCTTATAAAAAAAATAAACCAAAACTTGTCTATGCAAGCATAACAAGACCGAGGTATAAAAAGTGAAATTTCCAACTAGGACAATTACATTCTAGAGCCCTTCAGAAAGAAGTGGGAAGAGAAATAAAGATAAATTGTGAAGTGTTATAACAATTTCAACAGCAGTCCTACTGAAATGCGAAAGTGACTCAAGAGAAGGCAAAAGTTTTGAAGTGATACAGTTTTGTGAACAGTGAAAAGAGGAAACGAAGCCATGTCAATGCAAAGAAACCATTTTGGCTGTTACAGGACAGGACGTAGTAGCTGCTAAAGAGGGAAGATTTGATAGGGATGAGGGGAGAGGTGGGGGTTTTCAAGTTTTAAATATCTTCAGTGATTGCATTCCTATTAAATTACCTATGGTATAGTGTTCTTGTCCAAGGGGGCAGAAGTTTTTGTCTGCCCCTCATTTCCTACATTTCAATGTGTATCACTTAAAAAGATTACTCGATCTTCAGTCTTTCTTCACAAAAACTAACCAAACAAACAGAAAACAACATGCGCTGGAAAATATGTTGAAAAAATTAAGCAAATATTTACATATAAAATGACCTTCTGGTCAGCTGTATTTTTTTCTTTTCATTTTCTTCAGTTTTCATCTAAAATATGAAGTAGTTTTTTTATATTTAATTTGACTAGGTTTTTTTAAAAAAATCAGTTGCTAAAATATTGTGACAGCTAATTAGCTCATTAAGGATCCAGAGAACTTGTAACTTACCCCCACCGCACACAGCAGAAGCCTTCAGCAATCTTACACAGAAGTACATATCTCTATGTCTTACTGCACTAACACTTGCAGCTGGAACATCTCTGTACTTTTGGTTACTTTGTGAACTGGTAAACCCAGCTGCTCTAAGTGGCTTGCGTGATTGCAGCAAGTTAATCATGTACTCCTGTGTTTCTTTCATTAGGAAGTTGCGAAGAGATTATCCATCAAAAATCCTGATGAATTTGAGCACAGCCCTGCTCTTTCTTAACCTGATTTTTTTGCTTGATGGCTGGATTGCATCATTTGATATTGATGGCCTCTGCATAGCTGTAGCTGCACTCCTGCACTTTTTTCTTCTGGCCACCTTTACATGGATGGGACTAGAAGCTGTTCACATGTACATTGCTCTAGTGAAGGTGTTCAACACGTATATACGGCGATACATACTGAAGTTTTGCATCATTGGCTGGGGTGAGTTCAGTGGAAGAAATATTTACATAACACATGTGCTGCTATATAAAATGCTCTTTGGAAATGCTGCTATATAAAAGCTATCTATCAGAAATGCAGAGCAGAATTAATATCAGCATGGTGTTTCCTGCCCCCTGGCCCGCAGCAGTGCTGGCATGCAGCCAGTCCTCTCTGTCACCAAGTTCCCCTGTACAATTCTGTGTAAATACACTCTAACTGGCACTCTCCACCCAGAGCAGCTCACAGCCCCAGGATGGGCAGGGAGACCGGATAAACTGGTCTTGCTCTCCAGAGAGGCCAGAATGGGAGAGAGAACACATGAATGTGGTATCAGAGACTGAGAACCGTGGCACACAATGAATGCAGTAACTCTTGCAGTTACTGCAAAGCCTATAGGGATCTTTGCATTGATTTTCAAAAACTTTAAGCTTAAACTTTCTTGTCAACAAGTACAAAGCCTATGGCGGAATCAGAAACAACCAAAATTTCCTGAGCTTCAGCACATTTAAACCACAGAGAGATCCTGGCTGCCTTAAGCAATGTACAAAGCAGGACTGAAATGGAAAATGTAATACTGAAAAATAACTGTGAGACTCAGGCAGCAAGGCTTTTGTAATCCATTTTTGTCTATATCAGGAATATGTGCCTTCTCCCTGAATACCCATATTGTGTTTGAAATAATACGACACAATACAAACGCATTAACCTTACGGCTAGAGCACTGACCTCAGAACGGCTGATAATTGATGTCTTTCCATTGGCAACTAGCATCCTCTTTGTCAACCTCAGCAGAGGACAAGGACTGAGTGGTCGGAAAAGCAAATTAACCTCTTCCCCTTTGAATCTGTTCTGTTACAGCAAGGATAAGACATGTAAATAAGGCCTATCAGGAAATGTGCATTTCTTTGTGTGAGCTGTACCTTTCTGCACAGAGTTCTCTTCTGCATAGTTGTCTCTTTTCCCAAAATGCTGCCTTTACCTTATTATTAAGAAATACATGATTTGTTTTGTAGGGCAGGGGAGCTTGAAGTTGAGAGAAGTGGTGGGGAAATTCCAGGTTTAAGTTCATATTCCCCAGTTACTCAACCTAATGAATTTACATTAGCATCTCTGAAAAAAAATCCCTAGAAAATATCCCAATAGCATCACTCCATCCAATTTCATTTTTTTAATTTATTCTCACTAGAGAGCCTGTGTGAAGTTGCAAATTTAACTTTGGGTAATTAAGGGAGATTATTTTACTTTAGTTTCCATATCACATACTAAAATAACGTTTTCTACCTTACAGAAGATTACAAGGCTTATTCATTAATGCCTACTAAGTGCTTTGAAAGTTCTATATATTTGTACTGTTTGCAAAATTGTTTTCTTCTGCCTTCTCAGTGCAGTATTCTCAGGATACTCTGTACTAAAGCAATAGGGATGGAGACTTCAATAATTCAGATTAGTATGGTGAATTTAAAGGTTTAGGAGATTTGAAAGCTCCCAAGTTTTCTTGTGTTACAGGTTTGCCAGCTCTGGTGATAACAATTGTTTTAGCAAGCGCTAATACAAATGCAAGACGTGTTTATGGCAAGGAGTTATATGGCAAAGATGCTAATGGGCAAGGAGGAGATGACTTGTGAGTATTTCTTTTGATCTCTTAAAATTCAGCATTTATAGTCTAAAAAAAAAAAAAAAATCAGGTTGCTTTGGAAAAGTTGAAGATGTATAAAACAAGCAAAATGGGCAAAATTGGCTTCCAAATTATTGGAATCTGAAGCCTGAAGAAGGCCGTAAGAAAAATTGGAGGGAAATCTGCACCACCCAATGCCAGATACAAAACACTCCTCTGGCAAAAGAAGAATTTAAAAGTTTTGTCAGGAAAATAAAATAAAAAAAAAAAAGAAAATTGGTTTATCTTAAATAAAAGCTGTATTTTCCAGGTAAGAGCAAAGAAAGCAATAGTATAATAATAGTTTCCTTTGTAAGTAAGCCAGCCTTTTGCCAATGTAGTTCAATAGCCTTCTGTGTTCTTCTCTTGATGTCCAGCTAACAATCTCCAAATGCTGTAATTTTTATATGAGTGCTCTGTTCCTTGCCTGGCAAAGCTTCATCATGATAAATAAAAATGTCATTTTGTATTTTTATTATAGTATCATGCTAAGCATTCAGGCCATTTGCTGCTAGAGATACAGGCTAGATATCTCAGATGGCTGACTGTGAAATGGCTACCTCAAAAGTCCTGCTTCTTTTCCGGTCGTGTACAAGTTCTCCTTTAGCTCTAGTGGCAGAATGTTGAGATTTTGATACTGAAGATCCAAGTTTGCCCATTTTGTTACTAAACCATGCTAAGCTTCACACAGCTTGACAGCAGTGAAGCTGCTCGCACTGAATTTAGACTTTTCATGATGGGATTGCAGTTCCCACAGCTTGTATCTGAGGTTAGATTTCCTTTGTAATTAGTTTTGACTAAAATGTGGTGCAATCCTCACATTGCCAACATGATAATACTATGTGCCATAGTCACTTAAGACACCTCTGGCCTTCATCCTATTTCCAAACAGCAAATGGACAAAGGTTTCATATTAAAGTGTAGCTCTGCATTAGTGGAATCAGAAATAGACTGGTTTTCTGTGTTATCATATGATTAATCAAAGGATAGTTTGCATTAGCCAAAAATAGTAATTTTTTGGTATTTTTTTTACAGCTGCTGGATCAAGAATGAAGTTGTCTTTTATGTGACTTGTGCCGGCTACTTTGGAATCATGTTTCTCATGAATATTGCCATGTTTATTGTCGTGATGGTGCAAATCTGTGGGAGGAATGGGAAAAGAACTAATCGGAGCCTAAAGGAAGAGATCCTGAGGAACCTCCGTAGCGTGGTCAGCCTGACCTTCCTGCTGGGCATGACATGGGGCTTTGCCTTTTTTGCCTGGGGTCCCTTA
The DNA here is from genome assembly GCA_035583185.1 of Anabacerthia variegaticeps. NCBI lineage: Eukaryota > Metazoa > Chordata > Aves > Passeriformes > Furnariidae > Anabacerthia > Anabacerthia variegaticeps. The sequence continues at coordinate 51,976,201 of JAWWEW010000112.1, forward strand.
ACTCTTGCTTTCCTGTACCTCTTCTCAATTTTCAATTCATTGCAAGGTAAGCTCAATTTTTATTCTATGAACAAATAATATTTGAGCTATAGAATATTTGCTGTTCTGGGGCATACTATGTGATTTGACTTGGGATTCATATCCAGTCTCTAGGTTATCCATTGATACTAAACCATCATTGGTTTTGCTTATATAGAATAATGATACCAACTACATATGGATTGAATAGCTTTCATAAATTAATGAACATTTCAAGGTCTTTTCCATAAAATGCACTATATTATAAATAGAGCTATTCCTAACTAACATTCTGCAGTGTTCTCTGTTGAGGTAGATGCTGTATCACCTTCAACATTTCTTTTCAAATATATAAAGCCTTTTTCCTTAATTTATTCCTGTAGGGAATCTGTAAAACTCACAAATTTTATGTAGGCACAAGAAACTCATAAAGCAAAATTCAATCCTCTTTTCCTGTTTCAGTGTGGAGAGATAGCACAGACTTATGGGATGTTCTTTGGTTAAGAAAAGTCCAGTGACTGTCATACTCAGATTATTTTTCTTTCCTTTAATCAAATTTTGAATATTTTAATTTTCTAGCATAGGTTGTCTTTCTGAAAAATGCTCTAAATTACAACCAAATGGTTATAAATTACAAATTTATATAGCTGATATCTAAAAAAAATTCCACTCAGATCTAAAATTTGCATATGTATCAAACGCCATAAGATTCGCTACCAACACTTGCCCGACCCACTAATAAAGAACAACTGAAAACATACTTATGAGAGAAACGAAGAAGACCATTGGAAGGGCATGGGTTATACCACACACATATTGATATAAAAATGAATTTGCCTGGGGAAAAAAAAAAAAAGAAAAAGAAAAAAAAACACCACCAAAAAAATCCATAAGAAAAAACAAACTCAAGAATGTCATTGAAGAAGCATGTGTTATGCAACACAAATATTAAGATAAAAATTAAATTTTCTTGGGGTCAGCAAAATATCTTCCCTTTACGGAAAAAGTAGTTAATGCTACCCTGTGTGGATTTTCTGTGATACAGTTCAGATGTATTTAATTCTGCTAAAAGATTTATTGAGCTTTCATGGAAAGAGAATAATGTTGTGAGGTTTTGTTTGGGTCATTTTTAACCTAAAATGCTAGGCAAAAGGGCAAAAATTGTTTATTGTTCTTACTAAACCCTTTTTTTTCCAAAGGACAGATTCTGATACTCCCCTAGCAACATAAGGAAGTATTTGCTGCTTTGTGTCTGTGTTAGAAATTCAGAAGGGCCTAGAGAGATTAGAAGTATGGGAAGAACATGAAAAAAGATCTAAATTCTGAAAAGCATGCCAAGGATCAAATTAAACAAGTTCTCTGTAACTAGAATTTCCAGTGCAATCAATTAAGCTTGTATGTGCAGAGTGCACACAAGGTTGACCACCACTGTTTAAGGCTCTGTGGGGTAATAGCACTATTTAATGGAAAATTAATATTTGGAAGGCAGCTAAGTCAAAAGACGAAACTGAGGATTAAACGCAAAAAGAATGATGAGCTTTTCATGGATTGTGGTAGCAATGGTAACACAGTATATAATCAGGCATGTCATATCAAGCACAGGATGCTAACAATCTCCTATCTGAAAGTGCTTATTGCTGTGAAAGAGCTAGGCAAAGCTAATGAAAAAAGGAGTAGAATATTTAAAATCACATATAACTGATGCAGTGTTCATGTACCACTAAGGGGATGGAATGGAGCAAAGAAAAATTTAGGATTTGTGTCAGCAAGCATTTCCTAGCAGCAAAAAAGCAGTTCATATGGCAAGTCTTTCGTCAGAATTAGCATGAGTGTAATTATCAAGACTTTGGTAAATACGTTTATTCTCTGTCAAGTTTTTGAAAGCTGCATGAGTATTTTAAGCTATATCAGCAGCCTCCATCAGCATTTTTCTGTGCACTGGCAGTGAAAAAGCAAATTGCAGCAACTGCTGGTGTTACTGTACTTTGCTATTTCATCTACATAGGAAATTATTTTTCTCTCCTCAACATGCAGAGTAAAAAATCTGGGAACATTTCTTTTTTGGCTGCTCATTTTATATATATGCCTGGGCAAGCCAAACACTTTTAAGTCAGAGCCAAGCTAGAGCCAAGCCTAGGGTCTGATTTGTCTCTGGGAAACAAAACCAAAGCTGTACTACTAAAAGCACATTGTAAACTTAATGAATAATGAAATACAGAGAAAAAAATCTGGAGACCAAGCCCAGACAGGGCAAAGGCAAAGTACTTAATGCAGTACATTTGTTTTGCATTACTAGAGAATATACATTTTCTTTTATAACAATTCAGAATGTTCCAAACATTCACCGCAATTTAATTAAGCATCAATTTACAAAGTTTGTAGCTGTGCAGGCTCTCTAAGAGGAACTTTGGGCCACAAACAACTGCATATCTCTAAGCCTGTTAGAGCTGCTAGTGATTGCATTGGAATTGCTCTGGTGTTTTAAACAAATCACACAGAAAAATATTTCACTAAATGCAAACAGGGTAATCAGAATCCAAAAGAAGTTACGTATGAGATGCATCATGGTATGTTTGCCTTTTTTAAATTGTGTTTATGCCTTTTTTCCCCATCAGCCCTTGAAAAATTTTGGAAAAAAAGTGTTTCATGATACAACCGTTACCTAAAGCTAACTGATCTCAGATGTCTCTGTATGGCCTGATGACTATTAGCAAATGCAGGTCCAGTTCAATGACATGCATTAGTGGAAAATTAGACCGCAGTAATTTGGAGGAGACAAGATAGTTTGATTCTCCAGAGCATTTATTATCCAAGCTATGCCCTGACATTGTGTTCTACCAGCTGAAACATAGTAGGCATTAGTATATGGAAGTATTCATGATGATCATTAAGGAATGGTTTTAGAGGAAGGCATTTGACCACGTTTGCCCACCTTATGTAGCATTTATTCACGTTTAAGATATAATCATGAGGAATTTGGAAGCAGCATTTTGCCATCAGGTGTTCAGCCTGAGGTTGGCTCTCTCCCAGAGAATATGAGTAAAACAAGAGAAGGCCAAGCCAGAGAACAACAAATGATTGCACAGACAGGGCCTGCTTGGGAAGAGGCAGGATCATACGAGATTTCCAACTACTATATTTAGCTCCAAAGTACATCTGTAGAATTATGAAATCTTACCATATGCCTTGTTAAGACCTACTTTATTACGTAGTAGTGTGCTTATCTTCTGTCTTGAAAACAAAGATTTTACAATTACATGAGAAAAATCAACTCTGCCAAAACATTCTTAAACAGTTTTATTGCAATTGAATGCCCAAATCAGCGTAGTTTTCTTTGGAAGTTTTTAACTGGACACCGAATTAGTACTTGTGAACATACTCTTACCATTTTCATAATCATTTCAAGTGCATGCATGGGATGCACATAAATCCAAGTGTGCTTTTTCAGGACACCTTTTAGTGCCATTTACGAGACTTCTGATTTTAAAAGAATACAACCCACAGATACAGAACAGAGAGGAGATAAAATATCTCCTTGCTAATATCATAGTGTCTGTGTTTACTTTGCAGTCTGCCTCTCGCAGTCCTGCTGGGTGCAAAATAGTCATTTGGTTCAAAGAAAAAAACTTCTAATCATTTTCCTCTAAGCCAAAAAGAACACTTAAAACGCCAACACTGAGATGAATCTGTATCAAGTGTGCCAGTAAAATGGATCCCATTCTCTGTATTCTGATATCCCAGACACTCACATAGTCACTAGACGATGAAACAACTTTAGTTAATTTCCATACCTCTTAAATGAGGCATAGTGACAATAACACAATCTTAAAATTATTTTTATTTTGGTTGTACTTCATAGTCTTTTGACAATAGACTTTATCTGTTTATAAATACATGCTTCATTTGGTGTTTGTTTGCTCTTGTCACAGGTTTGTTTATATTTGTATTCCATTGTGCTATGAAAGAAAATGTGCAGAAACAATGGAGGAGACATCTCTGTTGTGGCAGATTCCGACTGGCAGATAATTCAGGTAAAAGGAATTCACAGCTCCCCTCCTTAAGTGCTGCAGTTGTCTTTAAAAGTCCAGGTAAACAGCTTGCTGTATTATTTTTAATATAATACAAGGTAAGCCAGAGATGTGGAAAAATAGATTAATCATAGGCTGTCGCTTCAGTACTAACAGTTGCCAAGGGACTTTTCAGATATCACTTCATAAAAATTCTCAAGTCTTTCAGTTTTCCACTGAAGGCAGCTGGTATATTTTGTAGTGCTATAAGCATAGTTTTGGAAGGCCCTTTAGGCCATGCAAAACAAACAAACAAAAAAATATATAAGGATCCAGAGATTCAAACCCTGTCATTCAAAATCCATCTTTTCAAAATCCATCATTTTCTCCTGCATTAAAGTGTGTTGACTGTATTGCGTGGACTGTTAGGCTGATACAGGAGCAATTCTTAAAAGGCATGTAGAAATACTTTGTCTTCTTTTGCTTTTATCTTTGCCTTTTTAAACTGTCTACCCTTCACCATTTAATTTGGAGAGACCATTAGACACTCAGAAATTAGAAAATTCCTTAAGCAGAAGCCTGATTAGGTTCCAGGACTGAAGTTCAACTTTATCCACAACAGTCAAAGAGAAAGGAAAGCAGTTGGTTTGGACACATAAAAGTACAAGACTTGGACCATTTATAGTTTCCTGCACCTTTGGCCATCTTGGATGGCATTAGACTTCTGCATTCTGTCAACTGGATCTTGCCTTGCAGCCTGATATGGTGATTTGAACCGTATAATTCTTTCTCATACAGTTCTTGCTCAGTGTTCAGATGCTACAGTTGATGTAAGGTGACATAAGCGCATTGCCTACTAGAGTAAGCCAGTCTATCCTGGGTAATAACAGCGCTCCAAATACCCTTGTGTCCTTTCTGTCTTGGCATCCAAGAATTGTTTCAAAGTTTTAAGTAACTGCTTTGCTATCGAGACATTTGCTTGTCTTGGTCTGTTTTGTTTAGGGAATGCATTCTCAATGTATACTATAAAACATTCATACTTTCATTTTGTAGTAAGAAAACTTGCCTTATTATTTCAAAGAGTTAATACAAATTAGGAGAATCATATTCATTCTGACCAGGCATCCGGATTGTTTCATATGTTCAGTTTCTGTGTGGTTTATGCTGTAACTTCTGAACTGAAAAACACAGATGGATCACATTATTTCAATTTTTTTTATACTGCTGTTGGGCAGCTTGTGAGTATGATAGAAATAAAAACATGAAAAATTTGAATGCTTCAGTGGTACAGTTAATGTGATGTCATTATGCCTAGCATTAATTAGTCAATCTCCACAGGCTGGTTTTAATCTCCATGAGTCTGACACCATTTGCAGGCGGAACAGTGAAATATAAATAAAATATGAACTTGTGTACCTAAACCCTATAGCAATGATTTAGGATAAAGTATTCACTTTGATTTAAATCAAGACTAAAGTGGCCTGTGTGTCTTTGGTTTGGACATCTTTTCCATTTTGTGAATACCATTGAAGTGCAGTGAATAACAGCAAGAGTGAAACTTCTTGCACTTACCTGCAAGTATCTCATACAAAAGTAGTTATATACTTTTATTCTACTTGTATTGGGACACTTGTGATAAGTTATTCAGTCTTAACTTTCCTCACTCAATTTATTAGCGTTAATTATTTAATCTAATTTTTGAAGTTGTTCCAGCATAAGAGCCTGTTGTGTTAGTGGTTTGGACAAAACTCCTCAAATGTGAGCGACTGAATAAATAGTATTAAATAACAGTGCACCAATATGCTAAATGACAAGTGTGATTCTGTTAGTATGTAGTATCCTTCTCAAGAGATCAAGCCCTTGGAAGATAAGATCACTGTAAATGATCCTATCTATCCATTTCCTATCCATCCCTTTGGATCTTGCTCTTCAGATCATGAAAGTTTGGTGTCCTTACAGTGCTACAGAGCTTTTCTCCTCTCCAGCATCCTGGAAGGCTAGACTTTACTTGCATTCTAATCTAACGAATCTAATCTAACAAATGATTGATAGAGTGTTAGAGCCACCAGTTTTAACTGCAATGGGAGACTGAATTAAATTTGAATAATTTTATTATTCTTAAGAACCAAAGAAGTTATCTATCAGGAAAAGGATAGGCTGTTGGTTATAAGGAATGTTAAGAAATGCATCTGTTGCTTGAAGTAATCATAATTGAATTAACTAGGCAGTTAGTATCTATGGTAGTTATTTACGTAAAAATTTTCAATCGTTTTTAGATTGGAGCAAAACAGCAACCAATATTATAAAGAAGAGTTCGGATAATCTTGGGAAATCCTTATCCTCTAGTTCCATTGGCTCCAATTCAACCTACTTAACATCCAAATCAAAATCTACAACAAATACATACTGCAAACGAAACAGCCATACAGGTGAGTTCTTGCACTGTAACACAGTATGTCTGTGAATACAGTTTCATGTTAATCGTACAGTAGTTGTTTCTACCCAAAGGTTAATGTGAGAAAATTTCATCAATTTGTGTGGAGTCAGAATTTTTAAAATATATGTTACTGTTCAGTAAGAATCATTACCTAACATGCAGTACATCCTGTGTATAGTTCTGACCTTGGTATGTTCCCATACTAAATAAAGTAGGTGTGATGAAAGCAAATCTTGCTTATTATCCTATTGTAAACACAGGGTAGCCAAAGCACAGAGAGATGACGTTCATCACCCAAGGTAACATGAAAGCTGGCAGCACAGCTGGAAATAGGAATCAAGTCTTCAGAGTCCAAGTCCACAGCTGATTCACTTGGTTAAACTCCTTCCATCTAACTCTAGAACATTTATGGGTAAAACGACAAATGGAGCCTACTTGGAAATGGATACTGTGTTCCTAGAGTATGCATTGTCTTTCCCTTCTACAAATAGCATGCCATATCTACTGCTTATTTATTTAGATGTCAATGGTATATGTAATAAAAGGCATCATCTGTATTCCACTCATACCATGAAAATGTGCTCATTTTAAGAAGACTTTAAGGGAGCAAAGAGAGAGAGGAGCTGGAGTGATTTGCAGGTTTGGTTATGTCTGAGATAATGTTTCAGAAAATCACTTATGTAGTTCACATTTTTTTTGTTACTCTGTGTTTGTGAACTCATGTTTTTGTCCTGTGTAAAGTCACATAATAATAGCATTATTACAGAATACTCTTTTATAAACATAGTGGAAATAAAATCTGCGCACATATTTAACCCAAAGATGTGTTTACTTGCTTTAGAATATTTGTCAGAAACAATGTTTAGATATGAAGTAGATGATTTTACTGGAATGAAAGTTATGATGTTTCTTTAGTATAAATTACTTTCATAAGTCCCCAATGTCTCTTTTATGATGGTATACTCTCCTTCCTTGATACCTGGCATAGTTTCCAGGAAATACATTCTTTTTTTTTAAGATTGATGATCATTACATTATTTGGTTAGACACATTTTTTGTCTAGAAATCCACTTTTTTAATTACATTATTATTTTCTCACTGACCAATATTCAGTGCATCCATTAGCACGAGGGATTGTATATCAGATATTTTAAGAGTTTAATTTTTTTTTTTGTCATTGAGAATGACAAAAAATGAGGTACATGTGCTTTGAATATGGTAAAAATGAGAGATATCTTAGAAATTCCCTGGTAACACCAGGGCTTGCTCTCAGGACTACTGTTCACAACTGCACTGGGAGCGCATGGCTGGTGCCTGCCTCCCTAGGCCACCTGTCTTTGCTGCCAGGTCAGGTTTGGTGTGCAGTGCACCCAACTGCCTTGATCAAGCTGTCTTCATCTTTTTCCTATGATGGACACTTCTGCCAGCAGTCTTCCCCGAACAGCATCCTTAATATCCACCAATCACAGCGTTGGTTTAATACTAGAGGAGGAGAGCCTTGTGCTCTGCAGACAAAGAGTTCCCATTTGTACTCATGGCAGATGAGTCTTTAGACCCTTGGTCTTGGGATTAATGATAAAAATATGCTAAACTGTTTTGTTGGACTCAGGGCTTTTTATCAGGCTGACAATTAAAAAGAATTAGAGCTGGAGTTTTTGCAATGTATTCTTGAAGCAAAACAAAGAAAGTGTTCCAGATAACAAGTAGTAGGTTAAAAGGAACTTGCTCATGTACTTTCTTCAAAAACGATGAGTTTAATCCCATGCATAAACTATTTCTACAAGAGGTTGCAGTTGGCAATGTAATCAAAGTTTGTAATGTGATGGTTTATTGGGCATTAAGGGAGTATGAAAGTTTTTCTTTTATTTTTAAAATTTTAATGCATTTTGCTTTGATCTCTAAAAATACACATCTTATTGTGATATTCCACAGGAGTTTTTGCTAACATATACTGACATATCTTCTCATGTGTTAAAATAATAAAAAGCAACATTCTGATTTTTAATACAGCTGAACTTCTCAGTTTGATGACTTAGCTAAATTGCAGGTAAATAATGTAATAAATACATGTCTTGGCAAGTCTTGTTAATACGGTTATAACATGCTCCTTGGAATTGACACAAGCATTCATGTGTTTGTGGTATAGATAATGTCTTCTAAGGCCCTTTCCTCATCAGTGGTGGAGCATTACAGGTAAAGTGAGAATTGCTTTTGTTGAATGCATGGTTGAAACAGGGTGGAGGGATGCTTCTTGCATGATGTCCTCATTGCCACAAAGGTTTTTGCTAATCAGAAACATGGCTTATTTCTCACTATCACATCTTGCGCCATTGATGCTGAATCAAAGGATAAGCATGCTTCAAACTTTGGGTGTCTGCAGTCTGCATGGGGCATGAAGCATTTGGAAGACACCATTTTAGAAAACAGATCATGTCCTGACATTAGTGCCTGTGTACATTAGTCTGGGTAAAGGAAATTATCCTGAAATACCCATACACAAGTGTACATTAAAAAGCAAAACCAATCTGATTGAATTCCAGAAGGTTTGTTAGTATTTGTAAAAGTTATTACAGGAACTTGAAGATAGTGTATTTCTTTTTGGTCTAAGGCCAATATTGGATTACTGTTCTAGACATTGTTTTTTCTATATATCCAGTCACACCTAAAATAACTCTGAATAACAAACTGTGTATATCTGAAAGCCATCCTGTGGATTGCTACTTGAGTATAGAACACACCAACACAAATATTGGGTGGGCCCTTATGGGTGGATGAAAGACTTTGGCATCTTGTGCCTCAGCTGTCTACAAGCCTGAAGCAAATTACTTGTAAATAGTACTTAACTACCCTATGTTACACTTCTATGAATGACAAGTTAAAATTATTTCTGCAGAGAATTTGGTGATACAGTTCCCATTTACTTGAGTGATACATGATTTTAACCCTGTACTTAGGTGTGAAGCCATTGGTTAGTAAATGCATACATTTGGTTAGTAAATGCATACATTTGAAAGGCCCACAGTACTCAGATATTTGCTATTGGACATGGAGTTATTTGCTGCAATTCATGGACATTCTTGGGTGCTTTGAAAAAATCATGCCAATATGCCTGAACAAGCCTGTTTCTGTTTTCATGAGGGAAACTGTTTTGATTTCTCAATCTGCAATCCATTTCTCCTTTGCACCACTTTATACTCTTTTATGTCTTGATATCATAACTTCTGCAGGGGCGAGTTGCTTTTCTGTTTATTTTTAGTTAATTTGTTTCTAAGAAAAATGTTTTTATGAAATCATACTGGAAATAATAAGCTTATTTCTTAAATGATCCTTTAACAAGGAATTTTTCAAGGTGATTTCACCAAGGTCTTGTAAACAGCCACCAAAAATGTCACTTGTAGAAAACATTGCTTCCCAGGATATTCCACCTTACTGTCAGCTTGGGTCCAAACCTTGCCTGGGTTAAGAGAATTAATTCCAGCTTTATTCACTACAGTGGAATAGATAAGAAAGAATGCTTATTAGGGCAACACACTTGGGAAAATGAGAGACAAGCTCTCTCCTTCTCATTTCCCACTACATGAGCTCTACCTACTGACTGTTCTTTGAATAGCACTGACATTAGCCACTGCAGCAGACTTTGCCACTCTGCCTGGGAATTGCCTTCCTCCTTTTTCACTTCAGCTTCATCCTTGGCTTATAGCTCACAGTCTCTGAAGGGATGCCCGGTTTTTGCATCTTTTTCTCCCCACAATTGTTCAGTCTGTACCCTCCACATAATGGAAAAAACAAGGTGATGGCAGACAAGCACAAAGTTTAGGGCATTTTTGGCTCTTGTTATCTGCTTTAAGATGCAAGACATCTTCTGCTACATTCTGCACAAATTATGTTATTTCTGTTCATAGTTCAAAACCTCCACTGTTGAAATAATTTAATCTGTTTACCGTAATTTTCCACTACTTTATTATGTGGTAATGTTATTTATGGAGGTCACCCCTATTCCAGTGCTATCAAAATGTTTTTGATTTGCAAGATGCAAAGCATTAACAGTAAATTAATATATTAAAAAGTCAAAGTCGTCAGTTACACTTTAGACAAAAGAATAGGAGGATAATTTCAAAAGACTCCTGAAAGGTCTGCCCACAAAACCAGGCATCTTAAAAGAATTTAGAAGAAGCAATGCCAAGCCAAAGAGTTCTTTGCTGGCTTTTAGGGCAGCAATTTCATGCAGCAGTAGTCGCAATTGAAGGCATATCTATGTAGAAGTGACACATCTCTTAAAAAATGAGTTTGCTTAAGAGGCCCTAACTTCTTGTTGCTTTTTCCTCCTCCTAGAGAATGTTTTTCTTGACAAGCCATCTTCAAAATTTCCCCAAGAGGATGGAGAACAGACATCAATCATCCCCGTCCACCAGGTTATTGACAAGGTCAAAGGATACTGCAATCCTCACTCCGACAACTTCTATAAAAATATCATCATGTCTGACACATTTAGTCGTAGCACAAAGTTCTAACTGGGCTTCTGATTTTTTTTTTTTTTCAATTGAAGGAAGACAAAAAGTCTACCTGAAATTGAGAATACTGGTTGTCATAGAATGTGAGCTGTTTAGTTATTTTTTTCCCAGTTTATAATGCTCTCCCATTAACAGCTTCCACTTAAGGAGCAATTTTCTCTACCATCTTACTGTTGTGGAAAAAGACAACTTTCCACCATAGTATTGAACTGTTTTTAAATGTGTGCCAGCCAACATGATGCCTGGACAGCTAATTGTCATCCTGTGTAAATATTTTTTAAGGCTGAAGAGCCACAAGCCTAACTTTAAATTATATAGTCCAAACAGAAAAAGTCGTAGCTCCTGGAGGAAATAACAGACACCGCATGCAGTACAGGAAAGCTTTCATTGAACAGTTTACTGATGGAGTTTTTCTTTCGAAAAATATGGATTTTCCCTGTGACACTTGTTAGATTCTTGCCTCTTGACTGTCTATTGCTGTCTGTTCTTTATTGAGAAATGAGTAAAACACTAACACCAATGTTAAAAGTTTTTTAAACCATTTTTGACTAAAGAGACCTAATGATGCAAATCTTACTTACCAAAACAATATGTGCTGTAAATTCAAAGCTTTTTGTAACCATGTACATAGAAATGCAATTTACACAAAGTCATGTTTTAGCATTTATAGATTGGTATGTATGAAATGCAGCATCTCCCATCACAAGTCAATGTTTAATGTTCTTTTTTATAAAACAAAATAGAAGATATTCAACTATATATAGATTTATAAATGTATACCTAGAACTCTCTCTATACAAAGTTTTATAGTAATTCACACAGTAAATATGACAGAGGAGACAACAATGTGTGCCACAGACAATCTAAAAACAGTGGATGGTGCTAAAACTTAGGCTTAAGTATTTAAATATAAGATGAATTCTTTGTAAATCCATGAGTTCATCAGTTTTTGTATTTCAGATACACTGTGTGTTTAGACACCTCCATCAGATGGCATTGCAACATTAAAATAACATAGAATACATTTACTGATAATAAATAACATCTTTCCAGGCACATAATATTATCAAGTATCCCTCTCTTGCCTCCCTGGCGGATGACTTGATTGAGGTTTTTGGAGGCACAGAGTTCAAACAGTGTTCAGACAATATTAGAAAATTTTGCATTGCTATACTGTGTCCATACTGACACTGAGGGGTGTAGAGGTGTATGTGCAGAGAATAGACAAGAGCATAAAATGCTAACTTGTTTTAATCTCTATAAAGACGTGATGCATTAGCCTGTGGCCATGAGTGCCAAAAGGGCATCTCTCCTCATGAAGCATGTTTCACCCCATGACAGGCTTTATAAAAACTGTAGCTATGCACATTTCTGAAGGCATGTGCTGAAACATTACACTTATTTTCAAGTACTATTTTTAGAGGAGAATGTCTCCTAATGGAAGTCTTCATTTTTAAAATTACCTTTTTCTTTACCAAATTATTTTTAGCCAGATATTTAATTATTTGCATTAAGAAGGTGACCAGAAAGTTGTGCTGAAATTTTTCAGCTGGCAAGCAGGTGGATGCTTGGTGATTAGGGATGTGGATTTGTGCTTTCTCTGCTCTTTGCACATGCTTTTGTGTGCAGGGATCATTTAATGCTGTGACCGCACAAATGGCATATTTTCCCTGGCTGCAAACACCTGGTGGGAGGAGGATGTCCTGGTGGTGTTCCATCCGGAAACACTGCTGTTGCTACATGGACCTTAATGAAACCTCAGTCTTATAACTGCAGATACTTTTGTGGTGGTATGAATGAACATCAACCCAATTCACTTAAAATGTAATTAATACCAGGGGTGAGTGTTGTCAGATATCTTTAATAACTGAAATAATCTAGGGAGAGATTATGTACAAGCATTTACTGAGCTTATATTTTATCATCCCACTTGCTTAACTACTGTACATAATAGTGTTCACATAGCAGCTTACTGTGAGACTTCTACCTGATTAAGGTGTTCAAAAGTGAAGAGAATGAAAACCAAACATTCCTGAAAAAATGAGGAATCAATAACACATAAGTAAAATATAAATATCAGTAAAACATAAACATCAGTAAAATATAAATAAAAACACAATATCCTATATGAAGCTGAGCTGTAACCTATCAGTTTAATTTACAGCTACCTATATTTTTGCTGAATTAAATTTTTTTTTTTTTTACTACCATGTAGTAATCTTAAACTGTCTATGTCAGTTAGGTGCTCTTGAATGCTCTCAATTCTACAATGTAAAGCTTCTGTTTTGTAGTTGACATGCTGTAACCTCCCCTGTATATATTTATTTATTTGTGAGGTTAAATATGTCAAATATATTCAACCCTATAATGACAGTTCTTGTTACTTTAAAACTAGGTTTCTGATTTATCATAGAAAAAGGAAAGAATAATTTCTTATATATGTTTTTTCTAAACACTCTGTGAAACAATTTACTGTAGTTCTATCTTTTACAAGTATAAGAAAACATGTCAGTGTAATTTGTAATACTAGTCAGTGAAATATAGTGTAACAGGTTTGAAGATGGACTAAAGTGGAAAGAAACCTTTTCAAGTAAGCAGTTTTGATGTTAGTGTTCCAAATAATTAAAGTCTTTTAATAGTGAATGGTTGAGTTTTATTTTTCTTTTTTAGTGTTTAATGCCAAAAATTACACAGTGAAATTCTGGAAAATAATCTTGTATTTATTAAGTACATGAGACAGGTACACGCCTAGCCAAAATGCTGGAAATAAATGTGCAAGTCTAACTCCATCTCATCAGAGGAACACATTTTTCAGAGTATGCCTTTCCTTTCTGTAATTTACTCAATGCCACATTCAGTGAATGATCTGAAAGTTATGCAAGCTCATTTATTTATGGTAGCAGTCATGTCATAGAAATGAAAGGAAAATCAAGGCAACAGACAATATGCTGAGATGATCTTTTAAAGTAATAAAAATGAATAATCTAAAACTCAGAAGTTATTTCTTTTCATATATTTCTCTACAGCTGAATTTATTCCTTCATTGTCAATAACTTAATTCAACTTGTAATCATACTTTGATCACTGCTGCAATATTTTCAGCCAATCACTTGATTAGTGCACACTAATCTATAAATAATAAATGTCACACACTAATGGTCTGCCTTTACATGCTTACCTTCAAAGAATATGGAAATTTGCTGAAATGTGTCAGATCTCTATTTAAGTCTCATCACAGAAAATGCACAGGATATGAAGATTCAGCAGTACTATTTTTTAGAAAGCATTAAAAAAACACCCATGGAATAGGTGGTGTTTATTTTTGAGAATGCTGGGTGTACCTTTGTATGGTCTGTCCATGTGTGTCTGTGGACAGTGAACACTACCCTGGAAATTCATGCCTTGAACAGTGTGGGAGGACCCTCTGAAGGACGGGGCCCAGTTTTTTTTTTTCCAAGTAAAATCTTGGCAGATGCCAAACTTGTAAGGAGTGATTTGCAGCATTTGTGGGTGGATTTATTTTTCTCCTCATTTCATCACTTTTTAAATACCAAGAACAATTTTATTTTAATCCTCTACTGTTAACAGCTTCCTACTGTAACCCATTGAGTTACATAAAATGCCACTTCATTTTATTGCTTTTGAAAGGCTGATCTATAATCAGATACATCTATGTAACCACCGGGACAGCTACTGAGTTACAGGGCAGCAATGTGTCATTCATGGATTCATTATAAATATTTTTTATGCATTTACTAAATATAAAGACTTAAGCCCATATACGGGTCAGCAAATTAGGGAAAGGGCTTAGAAGTTAATGTCAGGGAAGTCAATCATGCAAACGAGTCTGTGGAGCAGACATTTCATGCCCAGTGCTCCAGCTGCTGCTATGCCAAGGAAGCTTTACCCTTCAGCCTGCACTTAGCCATTCTTTGTTACTCAGTCCATTTAATTTTCAGCTTTCCTGGCACCATCATGACATTTTCATCCTCAGGACAGTCGTTTAATGTAGTGATAGGGAAAGGGAAAAAGAAAGAAGAGAAGGGGAAACAGAGGAAAAGAAGAGGAAAGGTAGTTGTCAAGGCCTGCTCTGCATCTTATACTTTCCACAGGATTTCTTGCCCCTTCCCCAGGATATGTCACCCTGACCAGAAATGAAGGCAGGGTATTGGAGTAGGTAGAAGACACCATCATGGCTATTTGTGCATCTGTCAATGTAAACTAATATTTTTGACCCCCCACCTTTAAATTCAAAATCTGTCATGGTTCTTCTAGGCAGCAACTCCAGAATTTCCATGGCTGGAGACTAAGCTAGCAATAATACCTCTGTAGTTCAGGGCGAAGCTAATGCCCTTCCATGATTAGAAAACAGTGTGACAAGCTCTACACTACAAATAGCTAAATAAATCTCATGGAAACCTTTGCTGGAAAGATAGCCCTTCCTCAGACACATCTGCAGTCTCAAAGCCAATGCTGCTGGTGGTGTCATTAGATTAAGTCCAGAGGAGTGCACATTGTGGTGATGTCCATATGGATAGTATAACCACAGCTATCTGACAGCAGTTGAGTGTCATGGTTTTCTCGAGGTCCATTGAGTGATCTACCTTACAAAATAAATGCCACCTTCACTCTTTAGCATGTAACAGATGGCCTAAACTGGGCATTTTTTATCCAGGCTATTCTAGTAAGTGTTCTTAAAAAACATAGCTTTAGACAGAAAAGGGTTCTCAAAAATCCCAACTGTGTTCCATATATGAAATGTAGAAGAGCAAATACTGATAACTCTGATCTGATGTTTTCTTCCACTGCCAGGTTTTTCTCATCCCAGGGGCTCTGCAAAGCAAGGGGGAAAGGTGGCCAGGGTAGGGGAGTGCATGCTGCTCTGCCCAGTGGGCAGGGAGAACTCCCACTGTTGCTGTCCTGCTGCGTTTCACAGCTCTCCAGTGTCAAGTGCAGTAACTGCAATATTATGCATTTACAATATTCTACTCCGGTTTTCCTTTCTGCTCGCCTGTCTCATGCTTTTCCAGCAGAGGGCAGTGCCATATTTCTAGTTGTAAAGCTATTAAAATTCAGTGAAAAATGCAGAAAGATTCTTCCATATGCACACCAGCACAGAGATAAGTAGGAGAGTTCATACCAGGTTTGTCTATTATTTAGCAGTTGGTTACATCACCAGATAAAGCAAATACTCCACATTAGGGGAAGTGAGGGGAGAGAGCTGTCTGCCTGCATTTGGGCATATTTAGTGGAAAGAGCAATAGAGTCTCTTCTCTGCTGGTTCTCCTTTTTCTGCTTTGAGGGGATGCAATGGAATAAGCAACTGCTACACTGTTGTCAGCTGTGCAAACAGAACGAGCTCACCATTTCAGGCTTGTACACTGGCTTATTCCAGTACTGGGCAAATGATTTGATCTGCAGGGGTGCCAGCCTGTGACTCAGAAATTCATTGGATGCATAATTGTCCAGGGAGGAAAAAATCCCAGCAACCCTCTGTTGACAGTGGCACGTACTTCCATACCTCCCTACCGCTTTTTCCATCAAGAGCAGAGGAGCAGACCTGCTGTCAGCTGGATGTTCTGCTCTGCACACTCCCTCCCCACTGCCCATATTACCCAGTCAGCATAAGCATGGTGCAGAACTGTTGGGCTACAGACTCAGCTGCACAGTTGCCCCATGGCCATTCTGTTACAGGGCAGGATTTACCAGAAAGCTGCTCCATTGGAAAACAGCACTGTGTTTAAATTAAAATCTCTCATCTGCACTTCTGGACTCTCACTGGCATGTCCTTCTTATTCCACACCTGCACCAGCACCAAGCTAAGGGAAGAGGGGTGGTCTGGAGTAGATGGAATGGGGGAAGCAGGAAAGGACATGACCTGCTTTTATCCTCACTTATGACCTGCTCTAGCCTCACTTAGCTC
Organism: Anabacerthia variegaticeps; assembly: GCA_035583185.1. Lineage (NCBI taxonomy): Eukaryota > Metazoa > Chordata > Aves > Passeriformes > Furnariidae > Anabacerthia > Anabacerthia variegaticeps. Next base: position 51,993,097 of record JAWWEW010000112.1, read on the forward strand.
TTTTTGGAGACAGCCCACAGGTATGGCTGCTGTGGCTGTGGGAAGGAGCAATAGGAAGGGAGGCCCAGGAACAGTCAGGACTTGGTGTACAGAGCAGGCACAAGACTAGTATGACAGATCTCATGACACCATCACGTCTTCAAAACACTTGTGGTGTTGCACAAGTTCAGAGTCAAGGCACAGCTGTGTTACTGGCACATCAACTTTTCGTGACCTTACACAAGTATGGCTCTGCATGAGGCAGGAGCCAGCAAGAGCTCCCCGAAGTTTCTGCCCTCCCTATAACCAGTGCTTGCTTCCCAGGAAAGCAGACATGCTAATATGCCTGTCAGTCTGGCTGCAAACATCTCCTTGCTCAGACATGATAATTTTCTAGAATTATCCAAGGTGCAGGGTGATTGGGGGCTTATGCAGCACTACCCTGGTCATAGAGCCCTAATCAACAGTGTAGGACAAAATAGTCAAGGAAGGAGGGCAAGCATGGGAAACCAGCACTTACAAAGCTTTTCAGGGACCCTGGGTGGCAGATGCTGAAACACTGTGGTTTTCCATGCAAAGTGCAACTCAAGACGCTCCCAGAGTTTTGTGTGTGTTTGCAGAGCCCTGGGCTGACCTTTCTTATGTAGCTCCAGCAGCCTTGCTGGACCTCAACCCGTGGGTATCTTCTTCATCCTTCCTTTGGTGTAACATAGAGATGGTAGTAACTGTGGAGGAAGCTTTGAAGCAGTCTGGCTAATGCCTCTTGCATGTTAGCAGGATGTATTCAGACAGACTGGGACTTAAAATGGTCATCCAAAGCAGCCCCCAGCCCTTGCTGTAGTTAGGTGGCAGCTCTTATTAGAGATGAGAAACTTACATTTATTTTAGTTGTATTAGATCCTCAGATCTTTGCACCTGTTTCAGCCAGAGGCATGGTGATGTTAGCCTGTCTTGGTACTCCTGAGCTGGTAGAGCAGAACTGAGAGAAAAGCCAAATGCACATTTCATTGCAGAAAAGATCCATCAGCAAAAGACCAGCATAGGCAGAAGCAGCCTGAGAGTGTGACTGTTGGATATGGTTGCTGGGTAACAACCAGCTGATTTTAACACATTCCTCTCTTAAATTCTCATTGATTTTTTGGTGTCTTCCAAAGGTGGGTCTTTTCACTTTGCCTGTTACTTTCACCCGAACTGAAGCAAATAGGTAATCCTGTGATGATATTTTATCCTGCCAGGTGTTGTATCTGAAGTTACCTACATTCAAGCAAAGAGATCCTCTCACTGCAATCAGACTGGACATCACTTGGAGACTAGTGTAAGGATAGGCTATAATTGCCTCCTGAACAAGACAAGGGTGAAGGATATGTCCCACTGAAGCACCAGAAGACTTTCAGGACAGAAAAGGCCCTCTATCAGGAGAGGTGTTTAAGAACAGGCTGAGCCTGGGCTTCCTAAACCCACTCGTGTGGGTGCCGTGATCAACACAGACAACACTATCAGATGACACAGAGACAACCTCCTGCCCTGTGATGATCCTCTTTAATTTCATGTAGCTATTTTTACTAATGCAGTATGCTGCCTGAGGAGGAAGGTGCTTCCACAATAAATTCATCAGTACCCTCTCTCCAAGGCCTGTTTTCTTCTCCCCTGTCGATTTCTCAGCTGCAGACACTTTGGCCATAGCAACTGCCTCATCCTCCCTAACCAGGACCCCACAGCCATCACACTTCCACGTTACCATTAATCACTTCAGTCGCCAGCCTTCTTCCACTGCAGCAACAGCCCATCCCTTCACTTACCAGAATGTCTTGCTGTAGGTTTAAAGTAGAGATGGCCACAACAGCAACATTTCCCAGCTCTTGAGCAGCCTGGCACGCTGCTGTGGTCCAACTGGTAAGCAGTAACCTGCACATGTGTTGGAGGAGCAGGTGCAGGCACCATTGCCATACCACCTCTGAGTCCTGGTCCCTTTTAGAGGTGGGTTGCAAATCCTCTGGGTTAGGGTTAGGTTTATGTATCTCAGGGTTGATTTTGACAGAGCTACATTTGCCTTAAAGAGACACCCTCCTGAGAATCTGTCTGGTTCCCTTTTTCTTATTATTTTACTCAGAATAATATCCAGTATAGACTTGTGTGGGCTTTTTACACTAGAAACCAGGACTTGTCTCTGGCACCTTTATGGACTGGGTTAAATCTGTGCCAGATCTTCAGGTATTTGTTTCACTTCTTACCTTTTGTGCTAAATTCATGCAGTTGCTTGTGTGAGCATGGCAGCTGGCACCTTCTTTGACTCTGCCAGTAAAATCAACAGTTAAAAAAAACTCCATCCATTGCTGAAGATGCTGCAAACAATATTTCAGTGTTTTCTTTTGGTTAAGCTGAAAAAAGAAGGTGAGAAAGAAGCTTCAGGGGTAATGTTCAGATGAAGAAGTTTGACTCAAACTGTTGGGTTGACTCGAAAGCTGACATTTGCCAGGAATGGCAAGAATTAACTTCTCAAGTACTTGGGCATGCAGGCGCAGAGTTTGCTGCGGTGCTCCCTGTTTAAGCAGCCATTTCAGCAGGAACTCAACAGGCAGTGGGATGGAAAGGATCTAAGGAACAAGACATATTGGTACCATGTGTGTAAATAGGAATACCCTGATACACATACACACATCCCAGACAGGTCTGAAAAGTGGACCATATGTTTGTTTTCTGGTTTGTTTTTTTTCTGAACCGGTATATAAACAATTCATTACAAAAGTAAAACTCTAGGTGCAATTGTCCCAAAGTCAAGATGCAGAAACTAACAGGTAGTTTTCCAGGACATTCATGAATAAATGTATCCACCCAGTTCTGCATTTAGACACTTAATTAAACAGCTTGATTTTTGTTATTTTGTTATTTTCATACCACAGGGAAAAAAATTCTCTTTTTGGCAGAGAGTCCTTCCTCCTTAGATTGTAATCTCTGCCTAACAGGGGGTTTTATGCACACAAACCTTGAATTGTCTTGGTGCATACAAATCACAACGGTTTTGGCTGCCTCATGACAGGAGCTGCAGTGGCTTATTCTCATAAAACAGATATTTCAATGTGTGTAGAGCAGCCCTGTGATTGTGATTGGCATGTGGTTACTTTCAACCAGCTGGTTTCTCCCTTAACTGGCACAATGCCAAAAGAAGCATTTTAATACTAAGGTTGTTGTGGAAAAGCAGCAGATGCAATAGCTGAGGAACAAAAAAAAATACTGTTTTATGAAGTGTTTTGGCTCTTTTACCTGTCCTAAATAATTACCTATGACTAAATGCCTGGGTTCAGAAAACAAAGGTTGTTTGTCTTGCACAGTTTTGTTTGTCTGGTTTGGGATGGATAGGATCCGCTTAACCAACACCCAAATGTAGGATAGGAAACTCACAGAAATAGTTTTCTTTATATCAGCTGAAACAGGATCAGTGTGTTTTAACTCTTTTGCCATGCATTTGTGATTTACTTATTAAGCCATTCTATTAAGCCAGGAGGATGAGGAGCATCAGCTTCACTCAGGTTGATCAGAGCCCTCCTGCAATAGATTTTAAATTCAAGTAGTTATATGAACATATTTTCACTGTAGAGGTAGCAGAAGCTTAAAGCCACAGGTGGATGCTTCACCAGGTGTTGTCTCCTTGGCTGGCCTTTCACATCTACAAAGTTTGATATCTTTTCTCAAGTACTCAGCTTTCCCTTTCCATAAATCTTGGGTCTCAGACTTACAATGAAGTTATTGCCACTGAAAAATTTCTCCCCATCCTCTTGAGTCATCATGACTGCCAAGGTGAAAGTTTTTCATTCGCTTCTTTTTCTCTGTAACATGTTTTACTTTTAAGTTGCAACAAGTCAAGAATGTAGCTGGCTGCTGCCAGTCCTCACTCAGCTGATGCACACTGAATTGCTGTAACAGAGCTTTATGCTCCAGACCCAAATGCACTGATTTTTCAAGTGTCACATGCTACTGATGGCTTCTTCCTATGAATTGGGGTGTAACCAGCTGTATCAAAACTAATAAGTGATTGCTTATCTTTGCAATTATTTTGGTCATAAGAATAAATTATTTCAGCGTTGATGAGTGAGGCAATACTATTTGTAGCCTTTATAGCTGAATCATTTGTAATGTAAATGAAATCATTTTTAAAAGGCAGAAATATCAAATTACAAGTCCATTGGATAACTCACATGTAGTGTTTAAAAGTATCTGAACTTTTTGTGGGGAAAAAAGAAGAAATTCTCTGTCCTACTGGATTTAACATACTTTTATCAGCAGAAGGAATGCTGCTTCCAAGTTTATGGTAGTGGAGTTTTAGATGAAAGGAGATGTCAACATCCTGAGTAAAGAAAAGGGAATTGCAGCTGGTCAGTCACTGCATGAGAGTGAATGAACAGCACATTTTGCACTTCTCGGTCTGAGATGATTAAAAACCATTTGCAAGCACACTTACTGAAATGTAAATCAACTGTCTCCACTTGTCCTGATAAATCTATCAATTGCAAGAAACTGTCAGATAGCTTAAACTAAAAGCAAATTTATAGTTAAAACTCAGGAATGAGCCAAAACTAAAAATCAAGGCAAAGGGCAGCCTTAAATTGTGTCATTTATCTACTGAAAACATGAAACCCTGAGGCTCCCAAGTCTGGCCCCAAAGACTGTCCCCAAGACGGGTGGTGGCTGACTCCTATGACACTGTGCACCAGCTGGATGGCCCTCTGGATTGCTCTACTCCAAGAACATCCAATTTACAATGAGTTGTCCAGGCTTGAGTGTGGTCCTGTTGGAACAATTTTTATTTAGTGCTCAGTGAGGGCACATGGCACATGGCCTGGCCCCTGAGGAAAGGGCCTGCCAGAGCACTCCTCCAAGCCACGCTTCTCCTGAAAAACAGAGACTGACAGAGAAGGTAGTTGAGCACTCAGCATGCAGCCTAACATGGATACCACATTCACCCTTAGTGGGGATTTTGGGAGAGCTGCTGCATTCTGCAGAGACCAAATAGAGCCTGACATCAGACAGGTATCAAGGTGTTATGAGGGCAATAGAGCCCAAACAAATCCTGAGTCCTGTGAGCCCAATTCAGCCTATTCTGCGGGAGTCTTTCTAGAGCACCACAGAACTTTCCTCCACCAGAAAACTGCATTGCAGAGTGATATATCATCTCCTCTTTCCCTCATTCCTGGTCCTTTTGTGGTTGCTATGCCACTGAAACAAGACCTTCCTCCTGACAGCAGTGCTAGGCAAAGCTCAGTTTCTGCAAGATGATTATTCCAACTGTCATCTTGTCCTCAAACTTCCCATGGTTGTCCTGGTGAGCACTCTGGCACTCAGAGCACACCAGCACTTGGAGGTAGACACACAGGCAGAAAGGAGATAGTGATTTCCATGTGGCCCACTGGCACCCTCAGAGCCTCCTGCTCTTTATCTCAGCCCTAGGCTTCATCTGTGAGGCCCAGCAGTGCCACATTTCTCACTCTCTGTTTTCCTCTGGCCACAGTTTAGAGAGAAGTCCAGCGAACAGGGCACTATTCTTAGCCAGGAGCCCAGGGGCAGGTGCAGTCGTGGGCACAAAGCTGCACGTGGGAAGGTGACAGAGCCACAATGATACCATCCCTGTGAGTAGCCCCAGGACTTCAGGCAAGCTGAGGGTGCTCAGGCATGAGCAGATGATTAAAAATCAGCTAATTCAGGCCCAAGGTACTGAACATTTAGAAAAAATGAGAACAATGAGAGATAAGCAGCCATGGAGTCAGTAGCAATAAGCCATGCAGAAGTCTTTGCCACCAGAAGCCATGCTGCTGGTGGCTGCTACAGCTTTGCCTGTGCTCTCTGTGCTCCTGTAGCCACAGCAGTGTCAGAAAGGCAAAAGGAGAAGTTTTATCTTTCTTTGAACTATTTCCTCTCTGTGAAAAGTGATGGTACATATGCTTGGCTCAATAAAGCCAGTCCAGTTTCTGTATGGAGCAGTTCACAGAAAAGCACATCAGAGGGGAAGCAGGGAAAGGCAAACGTCACTGAGATTCACCTGTGACATTAAAGAGCCCCAGACTCATGACCAAAGGCGTTCCTATGAAATCTGTCACATGGCAAATGTTAAACTTCTGTCTGATGTAACTGGCTTCAAATCCAGGTCAGGACACAGAGAAATTGATTTATAAGCTGTAAAGCAACAAAGCCATTCAAGAGAAGAGAAAATGTTGGAAAAGTCTCAAAACTTTTTTACTGGAATATGTTAACAAGCTACATATTTTTTAATTCTTCAGCATCTATTTTCAATTTTAAAAAAAAAATACTGTATGTACAAAAAACCTGCAGACATTGACAGATGTTTTGTTTTCGTGTATTTATGTTTCTAAAAGAAAACCACTATGGGAAATAGTGGTCAAAACAAAGTTTTATTTTTGTCAGAAATCACTTGTTTTTCCACATGGGTTTCAAACCTGTGCTTTGCTGTTTTAAGAGGAACCCCTCTGTGCCTGAGCAGTGCCATGTGACTGTGAGCAGCACTGTGGATAACACATTTTTCCCATTCTGTAATAATGTGTAGACTTTTCCCTGCTTAATACAGAGAAAATCCACTGAAATAAAAATTCCCAGCAGAGGATCTTATAACTTAAGGCACGAGCATAAGTTCTTTCTGAACTCATCCACTGCGGAGACCCAACAACTGAGGACATTGCAGGCTACAGTGTATGGCTGAATTAAAAATAGTTTTACTGTCCTTTGAGTGGGCAAGCAAGGCTACGGTAGTCAGTCTGAGAGCTGCCTCTACCTCCTACCATCCCCTCGGGCAGCTTTCTGACTGGTCTTATCTATTTTGTATGGTTTCATGTGGCTCTTTGCATGTATGAATTTTGTCTTGCCTAGTATCTGCAGAATTACTGAATTACATCTTGTACATGAAAAACTTAATTCCCAACACATCTGCAAAACCTCTGCCTGCATCCAATTTCCATATCACTCTGGAATTGCAGGGAAGCCACCCGGATCCTGTAGCAGTGTGACCTGCAAGTCACCCAAAAATATCATTTTACTTGTAAGCCACTATTTGGGGCATTGTTCTTTGGTATTGAGGGGGCAAGTCAACCCTCTAGATGCTACCTGCTGTTGGGCTCAGCAAAACTGGAACATCCCCAAGAAAAAGTAGGGAGGAGGGGAAGGAAAAAAGAAATCCATGTCCTGTGACATAAATAAACATAAATAGCTGTGGTAGAAATGCCTGATGAGTTGCAGCTGTAAAGTCCCCCAGCTCTGGAGCACCTGGCTGTGAACTGAAGGGGCCTACAGCTACCTCAGAGTCAGTTTTGACATTTTTCTGGTATTCTTTCAGAATATTAGGCAAATAAGAAGTTTTAAACATTTTTGTTATGTTATTGCTCATCTGCAACAATTTTTGTCACTTCACTGAATGTTTTCTACATTTACATGTTGTCTGAGGCTTTTCACTATGCCAAGTAGACTGGTCTGGAAGATGAAAGGCATGTAGGTTTCCTTCCCCTGATCAGTGCCCAGGAACAGGAACACCACACAAACACACAGCATGGTCATGCAGAGACTCAGAACAAAGCTGTTGTGCTCCTCACCTCCCGTCTGAACTCTTCATTGAGTTCACCCTCTTTCAGGATTACACTCTTTGAAGATTATGAGAAAATAATTGCTTCTTCTTTTGCTGGAGCCCAGTAAAAACATCCCTAGGAAACAGACATTCACTATAGTCTGGCTCAGCAACAAAACCAGTAACCCATTGAACATTGGCAGAACACCACTAGAGGCAAGTCATAAAAGTAAGAAAAAGTTTGGTAGACTGTACAAGCTTCTTCTTGTTCTGTATCTGCCTGGTGAATGGAGAATTCAGTCTCTAGTATGGCCAAACCAGCACACTCTACAATGTTAAATTGTTTGGAAAAACATCCTTCTGTAAAGAATTAGAAGTTTACAACTAATTTCAGTGTGGTCGTGGATTTAAATACTTTAATTTCTGGTTGTTCAGTCAAAGGAGGTTTCTTGGTGTGAAATTCTGAGAAAATATGTTTGCAAATTCATGAGTCAAAAATCCCTAGAAATTTGTACAGGATGCAACTGATCAATTTCTCCAGATAAGCAGACTACATTCACTAGATCAGCTTCTGTCAAACTTGCCTAATTTTTATGTTAAGGATTGCTTGCCTTAAGTAATATTTACTGCCTTTTGACACTGTTTGAAAGATGCACAAAAAAAAGGGGGGAAACTACCATTTTGCAAAACTCCTATCAAATTCTCAAAATAGTCAGAAAAAAATTAGGAATAATTTTCTTTAAGTACCACAAGATTAGGTAATAATACCATTAGGCTGTCTTATAATTGCATTCTGCTTCTTTGAACAATTAGATGCACTTACATTTTCAAGCACTTCTCTGCAAACATGAGGATTAGAAATGAATATTTTACTTTTTAAATTCAATTAACACAAGCAAACAAACAATCTCAGCTTCAGTTGGCATAAATCAGCGTAGTTACACTGGGGGAATTACAGTCTATACTGAATTGTTTCAGTTGATAATCACAGGTTCTTACCATACATCTTTTTGTCACTCCATTTGTCTCACGTGATGCTTCTTTCCCAGCCATGTAATAAATTCTAAAGAATTAAGGTATGAATGATTACACAGGGATGTGTTTTCACTGGGACAGGGTGAACCTTCTGCTTTAAACCATAAGTGATGCAGCTACAGACTGAAACGTTTGTCCTGCAAGAGGTCTTCTCATAGTGTCTATAAATACTGTTAGTAAATGTTCTCAAACCTTAAGCAGTTAACTTAGGGTCTCACTGTAGTCTTGCAACACACCACAACCAGTGGCAGTTCAACGTCAATGCCATAAGACATCAGGTTAGGTCAGAATTAGCCCCACAGGCTCCAGTGACCTGATAAGCAACTGTATGGGGCAACCAGTTGTAGACGTGCAAACGTGTCCATTTCTACTGCTCTGCTAAGTCTGCCTTTGTTTTGGTTGTCTTACTTGTCTTACTCCTTTTCTTTTCTGAGTCACTTGAAAGGTCAGGGTGGGGGGTTCCAGGCTGGACCCCAGCCTGGGAATACTGCAGTCCCTCTGGTGTTTATCTGTGTGGACCTGCTGGTCCTCAACAGGCATTGAGGGTTGTGTGTGCTCTTTTCTCATTTGAAACCAGAGCTATCCCTTCTTTTCTCAGTAAAAGATTAAAAAACCCCAGAAAACCAAAAAAACAAAACCAAAACAAAACAACAAAACAAACAAAACACCAACAAAACCCCCTAAAAAAAAAAAAAAAACCAAACCAACAAACACAAAAAACCCAACCAAAAAAACAGCCTAGATGCAAGATTTTTGTGGCCTTGGCACTCTGCTTTTGTCCTCTTTTTAGGGGGCTTGTTCTGTTTTTCCTTTCTCTATCACCATTGCTGAGGCAGGAGCAAGTCTAAGTGGTGTAAGAGGACTCCTCATGAAGTTTATTTTCTAAGCTTAATTATTCTGTAACATGACTTTGCTCATAGCATTTTATAGCCACAAATAATGTAACTTTCTGGTGCACAGTTGCCAAAGTAGCAGACCAGTGCTAAGTGAATGGCCTATTTTACATTAGCCATAATCCCTTTTAAACTGCGAGCTTCAATTTGTAATTTCCTGTCCTATACCACTGGTGTTTATTTTTGTTTGACTTCTATGTTGAAAGTATCTTATTTCAGGTATTTCAGCACAGTAATAATTCTACATAGGTTTAAAGAAAATACAGATCAAATCTTTGTTCTGGGCTCGATAAACTACAATACACAGTTTATGAAGGGGAATTCTTCAGATATATTTTTTTTCTGTTTCACCAGGCAGAAACAATTTTCTGATTTATTCTTCCTCCCTTTCCAGAGACTCTGTTTCAGCAATAGACTGTGTTCCACTCACTGCCACACAAGGATCGCAAAATGCTGGCAACCTGTGATCTTATGATTTACACAAGATAATGCTTTTTAAACATGTGCAGCACATGCCTGTACAGAGCTGATGATGTTTAGGGGAAAGCATGGAGGTGAAATAAAAAATCAAAAAACATAAGATGACCCTTACTTCATGGTACTGCCAGCCAAGAGGGCACAGTAAAAGTATATATTCCACTGTGGCTCTTCATATGCAGAGGGTGATACAGGGAGGAGGTAGAAATTCTTTATTTCTCAGGATAGATATGACTCTTTGATGTCACCTTTCCACCCAATACTGTGCATGGACAAAAACAAAGGAAAGGGAGAGCTAAGATTTTTCTAGAAGAAAGCCCTGAGTGAGGACAGGGTTTTCAAGGGGCCAGTCCCTCCCACACCCTTGCTCCTTTCACCATCAGTGTTGGTGCATAAAGGCCACTGCCAGACAGGTTTTGGTGCATGAGAGATTGACAGCATCAGGTTGAAAGGCCCTGAACAAGGCACTGATGATGATGTTTTTCGCTCTTGCCCTCCAGAGAACCTTGATCCTTCTCAAAATGGCACAGAAAGGAACCTCTTAAAACACCAGGGGAATATTATGAATGTAACACAGCATCTGTAGAGGCACACCTAAGAGTACTGGTAGAAAAAAACCCACACACAAAGGAAAAGGGTTAAAACTTTATATTTCCATAAATAGAATATAATCATCCATGTTAGATTTAGCCATGCTAGTATTAAAATTCATTTCTTGTCCAAATCATAACATTTTATCTGTGTTTCACAGGATCAGAAGTGAACTCTCAAGAGATTTTAACCATGATTTTTTAGCCTCATATAAAACAGAAGCATTCAAGTATTTATATATGCTTGTATTCCTAAATCTTATTACCTTTGCAACCTCATCTGAGTTTCCTCTACTTTTTTGATAGCATGGTGAGAATTGCACGATTTATATGTATTGTCCTGAAAGTCTATCTTCTGACAGTATTACAGTAGTAATGGCTCAAACATTCTAAAAGAAAATTCATCACCACAGAGATGTTAAGGAAGCAGAAAAAATTTAAAGTGGACTCATGAAGTCTGCATCTCTTCCCGATTTTTCCATTAACATTTCTAACCACAACAAAATGCCACATTGGTTCAGACTGAAAATTCATGCATCTGTTTTCTGGCCAGCAGAAGCTATCTACTGGTACTTTGGTAAAAAGTATGCAAAATAAGCCGTGTCTGAAGTGAGTACTGGTAGAACTCCCCTCCCTGTGCAGTACTTTACCATACATTTCATCTACAATTTTATTCCCCTGTTGCCCAATGCTGGGATATCACACTCCAGCTTCTTACTGTCATGTTTCCTGAGTATCTCAAATCACCTTCAGACTTCACCACTTCTCTATTTGCCTCGCAAATTGTGTATGGGTATATTTAACAGTACAGCCCGGAGTAATGTATATCTCATGGGGCAACATTAGTAACCTCGTTCTATTGCTAAAAGTTTTAATTCTTTATCTTTTAGCAGTTATTTGCCCCAAAGGGGTTTCTTTTCCAGTTGGAGAGGGTTTTAGGAGTTTTCTGGGTTTTTAAGTCCTCTGGCTAATGATTTTGCTGAAAGCTTTTAGAAAGTCCATATCTACTACATAGCACTTTCACGATTTTCTGACACCCTTGCTGAGCACTCCTTTGTAAAAGAAAGGGGGAACACTGTATTACAAGAGACATTAAAATATGAAAACAATCCTTTTTAATCTGGGACTGAAAGGTGTTACTGGTGGAGCAGGGAATCAAATCCCTAATAATACCACATGTGGTGATGAGGAAATTATTCCACTCTCAGTCAGACACTCTGTGAAATAAGCTGCAAGTCAAGTGCAATGATCCAGGCCTTCACCAAAGTGCGGTGTGGCCTGTCATGTCTTATGCACTGAGCACTTTCAGACTTAGACAATCCATGCTCTTTGGGGTCTTTAGGCTTGAGCTGAGCTTTGCTCATACTCAAAGAAACTGTGTTTGGAGCACAGGCCCAGCAACTGTAAAAACACTTGGCCACAATGTTGAAAGAGTTATAGTACAAACTAGAAGCTCTACCTATTGCAGATGCTGCCTGGTAACATGGTCCCTTCTCATTCCTCCTCCTTTGTGTAACTGCTATGGGACAAGCCAGTATCCCTTAAGTGTCCTCTTATGGCACTGTCTCCCATCACAAAGCAGGAGAAACCATACAGGTCTATAACTGAGATAAAAATAAGAAAGGTAAAATCAAGATCATCCCCTAGACATGCAAAGCAAAGAAAGCATTTTTTTTCCTTCTTTCAAATGAAATCTGTTGTACCATAAGAATTATTGCAACATTAAAGAGAGCGCTGTAAAATCAAAACCCAGGCAGGAAATACAGTAGAAGAATACTTTTTGGTCCTTCCAAAAGATTTCATTTTGAATTAGGTTTTAAACACATAAGGACAGGCAAATAAATAATCATTTTACAGCTGCATGTTTTAGCAAACCAAGTTGGCAAAACTCCTAAAAATATTATGTTCCTAAGGAATGATGAAGTAAATCAGTCAAATGCTCAGAAAAGGAGGCAGGAAGTCAGGAAGGTCTTCTCAGGAAGACTTCACTGGTTTGTCTAGATGAGAAAGAATGATATTGTGATGACAGAAATGCCTTTCTTTTGTCCTTCTTTACCCATGAAAGGTTGAAGGGAAAATTTATTTCTTTTAGGAATAAATGTTATAAATTTATCTATACAAATCTGAACTTACATGGGTGACAGCTATCAAGCTTCAAATCCATTTTCCGAATTAGTGTCTTCTGATTAATCGCAAGGAAACAAGTCTAGTAACAGAAACCCACTCCTTAAAACAATCTATCCCTATTGGTTAAAATTCTCAGTTATTCTTAGAAAATCAATTTTGATTTTCTAAGAAAATAGACCAGATGTTGGTCACTGGCACCACTGAGTTCTTGGTCTCTGAGCTGACATTGCCAACAGGAATTGTCAGTTTTGTGCTAGACTCACTGTTCAAAAAAAAAGCAAAAACAAACCCAAATGCGCTATGTTCAAGGACTCATTACCACCAGTTAATCATATTCATAATGCCAGGCTGGCACTGCTGTGTACTAATGCAAATAATGCCTATAATGCCTAAGCTAAAAGTAAAAAAACAGAAGAAATATTTTGTTTTATCTTTGGACAAAATCTAGCCTTTAGCAGGCCACCAAATAAATAAGTTTAAGTAAGTTAGATAAGCTTTTAAGATCTCCTTATTTTCTTCATCATTAAAGGGCAAAACAAGTTAAAATTGGAAATATTCCCTGCTGCCCTAAAACATCTCATCAATCACAAGCTTGTGTTTGTGTTGACATCTTTTTCTTTTCCCTCCAAAGAAAAGAAGTTGGTTAAACAGAACATCTGCCTAGAGCCAATCTTTTCCCCAAAGGAATCTGGTGCTTATTTGAGTGAAATGAAACTACCGGATTCCAACAAATATTTGTGAGAGGGGAACAGGAATAAAGGCATTAAAAGTAATTGCTTGGTCAATTTAAGCACTTGCATAAACAAAGCTCAGTTTAAACACTTGCATAAACAAAGCTCATCTTTCTCCAAAATGGCACTAATTATAACTTTAAGCCTCTTGATAGTAAGTCTTTCCCTACGCTGCCTCACAATTCAGTCTAGGGCTATGGATATGCTTGCTACATGTTCAATGTATGTAATAAAAAAGCTCCAACCCCGAAAAGAATTTTCAAACACTGAAGGACCAAGCTTGCAGAAAATGAGAAAAATACACAGGAAGGAGACATTTGTGTAATTTCCCTTATCCATTACACGTGAAAGAGAAGTAAACTCAGTTGGAGAAGGGAAGGGAAGGTTTAGGATAGAATGTATAATAACATCTAGCTGATGCCATTATACATAGGACCAAACCCTGCTTCGTGACTTAGGATCCTAAATCTTACTGTATTCTTCTATAATGTGTTTTTAGAGTTACTAAAAAATATAATGTAAAGAAATTAGACAAGGACAAATCAGGAATATAACACCTCCATCTTTGTGCATGAAAACTCTAGAGTCAACTAAAAACCTTTTTCAGTTGCCTTTCTTGAGAAAAGAGAGGACATATTTGCAGGTAGCACTGAGCATGGGTGAGAGACATAGAGGAACAGAGGCTCATTTTGCATTTCCTTAGTTTTCGCCCTTTACCACCAGAGCCTCTATATATCTGCCTCTGGGCAGTGCAAGGCTCCCCAAGCCTGAGTCATACTGAACTTCCCATCATCCACCTCACCCCCAAGCCTCTCAGGATCCACAAATGGGTAATCCTGGTCATGCATATGCCTGGAGGAAACGGAGGCGTTCTCTCCAGGTTGCGAAGTTTGAGGGTTCTATATCTGATCCTGCACCCTCCCCACCCAACCCATTAAAGCACTAAAAAAGTAAACCATTAAACCACTGTCTGTGGCCTTTTTTTCCCTCTAAAATCTGTTCCCATGGTCCTTTTGCCTTGTCTCAGACTCCTGGCTGTTGTCATGGGTCACAGCTCCACTCACAACTACTGGTTTAGTTTCAGCACGTGATGCTGAGGGTTGAAGGGGTATGAGGAGGGGCAGAGATGTTCTCCGCTGCTGCTGCTGCTGGTGTCAGCAGTCTGGTCCATGCTTTCCTCTCACTCTGCCCAACCACTGCCACCTCCATAATGACTATCAGGTAGCTGAGATAACATTCAGGCTTTAACTTACAAAATGAGTGTTCCATGAACATCTTATATTTAAAAGTTTGCCTGCAGACCTCCTAAAGGTTGATGTATAAAGGATTGGTGACATTTGCTCACTGTGTAAAATGAGAGCAACCAGCACTGGTCAGCTGCCAGAATTTTGAAAACAAATAAATCTCTGGCCACTAATAAGCTTACTGAGAAATTTCCCTCCACATTTCAGCATGTCTCAATTAAAATCTCATAATCTCTAGGGCCAAGTCTTTGAACAACATTATGGTCCCTTTTTCATTTGCTAACAAAGAAAGGGGTCACCTCACTGCTCTGGGACTTGAGTCTGCATGGCATTGCTCAGACCAAAGGATATTATTGTTAGTCTTCCTGAAGAGAGATCCACGGTAGTCGATGAAAATTGTTTCAGCCGCAATTGATCTGTTCTACCCACAACCTACAATATTTATTTATTTATTTTGTCCTTCCAAGGCCATATGCATTTTGCTATACAGAGAGCACTATCACGTCTCGTGAGGTTTGACCAAGAGGAGATTATTGAAATGATCATAGATAGCTGAAGGAAACCTGCATTTCAGAGCTGCTTTGGCCTTTGAACACTCATGTCTGTCTCTCTAGGACACTTACCAGACCCACTATCCCTGTTAGGGAGCACATCCAGACAGCTCTCTGTCCAGACAAGCCATCAAGGCAAAAGTATGAGTGGGTTAGTGCCTAAATAACTGTTCCACTATGTGGTTTCATACCCTGATCATTAATTCTGTATGAGTAAAGATTTACTGAGCTGTCTGTGCAGCATATGACCTTGCCAGTGTCAGCTGAGATTTCCATCCTTATGATCTGGAGCAGGTAAAAAGAGGCTGCCTTTCTGGCTGTGTTTTAAGCCAGGTTTGCTCTTCTGTTTGTGCAAATCCCTTACTTCAAAATTTAACACTGAGTGTACTTGCCTGTGCATTCATTTCTTTAGGTAGGATCTCTTATGACCTCCCAGGATGCATAGTGACTTTGTATGATTCAGTGAAGCAGTTTGCAAGACTTCTTAAGATTGCAAATAGTGTCATCGTATGACCTTTTTGTGGGGCACAACTTTAAATACAGGAAAATCCACTGAAAAATAAGAAAAAAAATTTATTTTTTTTTACTGTGTCACTGTCAAAACATAGGAAGATGCCCAGAGAGGTTGTGGCATCTCCACCCTTGCAGATACTCAAAAACTGACTAGTCACAACACTGAGCTCTCTGCTGCAACTGACCCTGCTCTGAGCATGGAGGTTAAATTGGATGATCTCCAGAGGTCCTCTCCCACTTCAGCTGTTTTGGAATTCCATTTTGCATGAGCTATTGCATATACATATGACACAAGAAAATTTTGTGATAGCCTTTTATGCTCTATCATGGTCAGTAAGAGTCCCAGTGAAGGCTTTACCTTCCCCCTTGGTTGTTAGAGCCACCTACAGTTAGATGCTAGAAAAAGCTTCTTATGGGGCAGGGAAGGAAGGCTGTGTGGCAGCACCGTAATGAAAAGAGGAAAACATGAAAACATGACATAAAGATTTTGAAATCTCCAGTGCATCAGAATGCAAAGCATATGTTGAAGAAGTTCTAAATTAAAAAAACTTATGGATATTCACTACTTCAAAAAAAGGTTGATTTGGTTTTTCCAGACCAAAAATGTTTTTCCTGCTGCCATCAGTGAAGAATGTGTTAATGAAAACAATGGTCCCATGGACCTTTGATGTCATCTGAAATTAAGAGAATTTGCTGTTCCCATTCAGGCTTTGGTTTCTGTGACGCAAGCTGTCACTGGCAATGATGTTATACCACCACTTTCACAATGTATATTTATCCAGAACTCACATATCCTGACTGAGTTGTAAAATTTAATTAATTCCTTCTGCATCCCCCACAAAAATGCCAGTGTCACTTACATTATGAGAACACAAGGGCAATTTCTTGCACTTTGCTTGTACTTCTATAAATGAAATGCGATTCTCCACCTCACTTCTCAAATCGTCTACCAAGGTATTGAATAGTAATTTCATACACTCAATACAATATTTACATTATTCCAGAATATCTTGTCTGACACTTGTGTTTCCATGAACTAAAAGTATTTGCAATGTTTTTTTTATGTTAAGGAATGAAGATTACCATTGCAATGGACAGTGGCAAATTAACCCCATGTATTGCCTTAAAATCAGGAAAATAGTTGGTAAGCAGTGCACTACTGAGTCAAGTCAGCTTTGAAAGAGACATTTGTAAGTAATTCATATAACTTCATGCTCATTGCAGTGGCATAAAAATGGAGAAAATCTGATAAAGCATACTTTGATAAAATAAGCACCTCATTTTTCCACAGCTGTATTTTTATTCCTTGCCTACTATTTTTAATTGCTCTGGAAAACATTTCCCTCCTATTTATTTCCATCCACATGTGTGAACCGGAATTGCTGATGATATCAGGATAGACTTTGCAACAAAGCTCATTAAATATTGTTAGCCTAACCCTGCAGTCCCTAAATGACTAAAGTTTCTTTTAAAATTAATGTGAGATTGCTCTTTAAGAGAACTTACCATTACTATTGTACTGTATTATGCTTCATTGTTCCAGACATCATTAAGCAGGGTAAAAAAACATATGGTGAAAAAATGGCATGAGGAACAACTCCCTGAAAAAGTCACAAAAATACTTACTGCTGATGCTGCTTAACTCTACAACTCTAATAATCATTATAATGATAGGCACTTGTTAGAAATGCTGGTGTATAATTTTTATTTAGCAGACATGTAATTGAGAGTAATTTTTTTTTTTCCTTCTTAAAGGAAATAATTGCAAAAACAAAAGTAAAAGAAAAAAAAACAACAAAAAACCCCAACAAAACAAAGCAAAAAACAACCAACACTCAACAAAAAACGCGCACTATTACTTTAGCTATAGAGAGAAATAGTCCTTTATCTTACTGGAGAACAAAAGGTGACATGAATGGGGCAGGCCCTGCACAGTGTTGTTAGAAGCTGAAAAGTGTAGAAGTATAAATGACCTGTTTATACCATTACCTGGAGTGCTCACAGTCTGCAACCTGCCTGCTCTAGTGAGCAGAAGTAGAACTTTAGGTAGGTTTCTGGTGATAAGGTGCAGATATTTATACAAAAAGGCCATGCAAGACCTTAGCTAGGATAAGCTTTAAGATTAGATAGTCCTGATATGTTAAGGCAGAAATACAATCACCACCTGGGCCAATAAGCTCTCTTTCTGCATGCTGCTGCTCTACCAGTGATGGTGAGCTTGGAGGCATGGGCCTTCCCAGTGCCAGTTCCTTTGTGATGCTGGATCTGGCAGGGCCTTTGGAGCCCCAGCTCCCTGGACCACACTCCACAGTCCTTAGACACAGTCTGATATAGAAGTGTCAGTGTCCTTCTACACTTTGGCTTCAGTGCCTCTGCCAGCTGGGGAAGCCCAACCCAGATTGCAGTGTCACAGTCACTGCAGGAGCAGCGGTTTCATTCTGTGTCCTTTCCCCTGGGATTGAGGTTTCAGCTGTGTGGATGCTATTTAGGTCTATGGAACCTGGGCCACCTTAGTGAGCCATAAATTACATGCTATGCAGTGCATAATGAGAAACCAGAATTATTTATCAGAAGAACAAATTAAAGTTTGTTTTATTTGATGATGCTTTTATGAACAGGCATGATTTCATGTTTTAAATAAAGATTTGAAGTACTGAAATTATGGAACCTTTTTTACTTGAGGTACAATCCTTCTGTTCTAAAATGTGGATTGGTTGAAAATATCTCCAATCTAGACTGGGTTCTTCAGTTTCAGGCATCATGTATTAGAAAGTAGTTCTAAACCAAAAGGATTTGTCCCCCCATTCATATACTAAATTTCCATGTATGATTGCACAACTCTAGCATTCCTGGTTGCCAGGCTTCAAGTTACACAGAAACATTCGTTCTGAGTCACAATCTTAAATGACTGTGAGGTATCACAGTGTCAAAAAATGTCATATCATAATTAGACTTGGTTTATTTCAATAAATTCTTTTCAATGTAAATGTCTAAAGAATCAATAGAAATAGGACTCCATGCAGGTTTTGATAAGAAAATCTTTTATTTTAAGAATATTGGCTGCTCAAATTATTAGTGGTCATTTGTACCATCACTATACAGAAAAATCTTCCAGTGACTTATGAATGCAATTTTATCTGGCAACTAATATAGTTTTGTCTGCATTGCCCATGTCCTTCATATTCTACTGATTAATTAAAATTAATTGGATAACAAAAACAAGGAGCAGGAGGTTGTTTCTAGAAATCATGTTAGCCATGGAATATGCCTGATTCAATAGGCCTACTTCTCAGTCAAAAATCTCGGAAATCTACACCAAAGTAATCCTTAAACAAAAATAACTTAAGGATAAAAATCCTTAAAATTATATAATCTTTAAACTAAAGTCAACGAAGATAGAGTAACTTTCTGATTAATCATTTGAACTCCTGCTTAAGTCAATACTACCACAGATGCTGCTTTATAGTAGATGTCATGATGGATTTCAGATCCTGTTGAATAGTAATGAGTTTATCCTGAAATGTCCTACTGGCAAAAAAGGTACAAGGTACAAGACAAGGAATTTAGCATTCAATATTTTTCCAAGTAAAAGCTTTCAGACTGATCCAGAGTTACTGAAGGCATTTGATGTCCTTCCACTGACTGCATAGGACATTGAATAAGCTTTTAAGAGTGTCATAAAGGTCATCAGAACTAAGATTTCTTTCAACTGACAAATAACAGACTGAGCAATTAGAAACCTACAATGATTTGATTCTTCAGAGACGTTTAAAATATTTAAATAAGAAAATGCTACTATTACTTTCTTTTGTACCATACATTCACATATTGCTTTCCTACAGTTCTTTTCACTAGAAAATTTCAAACTGCTTGAAAAATGCTAATCAAAGTTAATAGAACAAAAAATACAGAGTCTCACTCCCTGGAGTCAAATATCTGATTTTCAAATTGACTGCAAAAATGGGGAGGAAGAGTTGTAAGTAATTTTGTTCCAAGTTCTTGAACATGGAACAAAATGTTCCAAGTTCTTCAATGCGTGCCTAACATATTTTGGACAATGGCATTACAGTTTTCAACAGGTTTGGTTTCGCGGTTATATAATGATGTTAAAAAAAAAAAAAAAACAAGCAAACAAAAAACCCACACCTGACTCGGTAAAAAAGGTTATATTCAACTATATACAGATTAAAAAAATGTATTGAAAGTTGCCAAAAAATACAGTCCTGGATCTTTTGTGATTGGCAAGCTCATACATAATGTAAATTAATTTTTAAATGTTTGAAGCAATATTAGTTATTATCACTTATAAAAGTCACTTTACTACAGAAATCAATTTACCCATAGCAAAAGCCACTTGCATATTGTTCATGCATAGGTTATTTATTTGACCCCATTTTTAAAGATCTCCTTCCAGCAAGACACTAATGAAAGTCATTGTACTATGCAGGTGCTCTCCAGCTGGACCTGATGTGATACAAAAGTGAATTTCAAGGGTCTGTGGCACTAGGACAACCAGCAATGCCAGGGCTCCCAGGCACTCTGCCATGGAGACAGGTACCTGCAGACCCACAGTGTTTCCCGCTAGATGGAAAATGCACATTTGGAAAAAACCCAATCCTTTCCTTTTGGCCAACTATTTAAAATAATGATTGACCACAAAAGAAATCTTTCCAGAGGAAATTTCTGTCTAGAGAAATGAAGTTTCAGCAGAAAGCGTGAAAAAGACCGGGCCTAAAGACGCAGAAAAGCACACTTGATCAATCCCTTCAAATTTAGAAAATATGACCTTATATCTTTACCTGTCCATGTGTTTGGTCTGGTGCATCATGATCTCCCATATGATTTCTGATCTGTGGTTTGAGGAAAAATGGATTTGATAAAAAGTGGCATGTGATTCAGTGGTTTGGGGTGGTTTTCATTTGTTTGTTTGTTTGTTTGTTTTTTATGTGATTGCTGCTGGTAAGATATCAGTGCCTATTTGGAGGAACTGATTGGAATACTTGTTAGGAAAATTCTTACACTTCCCAGATAATGAATGCCCATCTCTCTCTTTTCTTCACCGGTAAGGAGTGATACCAAGATTATTGATAGCCAGCATAGCAGAATCAAATGACCCAATTGTAGAAGCCATACGGGACACACAAAGGTGATAAAATAACATTTAACAACCAAGTGCCACTGCAATTCCCTCCAAACAACTTTCCAATTGAGCTGGCACACTGGGAGAGAATACAAAGAGAACTGGGGACAGGCTTCCAAAAAAAATCTGCCATTGCCAGTGGAAACTTGGATGGTGGGATCTTCCCCTTACTGAACCTTTCTGGGTGTACTCTACCAAAGAGTACCTCTGGATACCACAACTCACTGTTTAACTTGCAAAGTACCTCTTCTGACTTCACTGGAGTTACTGCAGACTTTAAAAAATGTAAATGCTAGAAGAAGCCATCTGAGCCTACTGGCATGGTGCTTCAGACTTATAATTCTGTGGTTTAAGATGTTTGCTCTAGGAGGAAAATGTGTATGAAAAATTGTTTTGCAATTTAATCTCCTAAGCCATTTCCATGAGATTATTGATGGATGTGTCTCACTGAGCGTTGTAAAATTTAAAAAAAAAAAAAAAAAAGAAGTGGAAATTGCCCTGAGAAAACATAATGCAGGCCCAAGGATGCCTAGAAAATATCAGTGGGTTCTAACATCTGTGAAAAGCAAGTGAAATGTAGCAGGTGATTATTCACTCTTCTAGAAGTTGTAAAGTTTTGATTCAGAAAAAGGAAAATAGAAATGTAATTTCTATTGCCTCATCTGTAATAAGTTAGACTGGCATCCTAGACTGTCATAACTCAACATTATGAGAATTTATGCAACGGGCAGTTAAGGTGGGTCTTGAACAGTCACTGCAGTGAGTAACATGTTTTGAACTGGAACAAAACAGACTGTTCTCAAGCAATTTCTCATGTTCACCTGCCACAATCTCCTATTTCCTTTCCCCTATTCCAGGCAAGCTTCCAGCAGACTCCTTGCACAAATGTAGATACTAGTGGCAGAATTCTGTCTATCAAATGCATGGAAAGTTATCCCCTTCACTTGAAAGTAACCAAGGTTTTCTTCAGGAAGTGATGTTTGGATTAATGATGAAGCTGGCATTTTTGGGTTGATCAGAGATAGTTGTTCCCTCTTTTTTATGTCAAGGGAAAATATCTGCATATATTTATATAATATTTGTATTAAAAAACCTTTCTTTTTTATTGAAAGCGCATCCCACATTGTTGCTTGCTGAAGTAGGGTTTAGTTTCCTTGAATAGCTTTGATGAAGTGCACTAGCACACAAAAATGAAGAAAACCACCCTGACAATGCATTCTGACAATGCATTTTGACCTAGCATACAATATACACAGTAGGTTGCTGTGCAGACACTCTGACTTACAATGCTGACCTGAATGGGACTAGAAAATGCCACACATTCACAAGGTAATTATTTGTGCCTGGCTGATTCCAGCTGACTGCAAAGCACCCCTGTCAAGCTCCCTGTCAAGGCTGAGTACTGGTGCTAAAAAATAAAAGACAATATGTGAATAATGATAAGCAGCATGGTTAAGAATAAACTCAGAAATGGGAAATGAAAATTCCTAATTCCCATTTGACCTTGGATCTTTGTATAGTTTTTGGCAGATTTCTTCAGTCCAGGCCTTGACTTCTCCATTTGCAATGTAGAGGCAACAGTTTCTACCTATTCTATTCCCCCAGTTGTCCCAAGAAATGTTTAATACTGGTATCACACTTGGGAGGCATACTTACTTGTTTTATTTATGTTTTTTTCTTTTTCTGATAAAGCTTATGATCAGCCACACTGTCCAGTCTAGAATTTTTGAGCACCTTCTCGCCATAACACCAAATACATAAAGAAGACATCAGACAGGCATGTCCCCAGGAAACCTGCCCAAATTTGGTCATAACGTTGGTTCTGAAGAGCCAACTGCACTACTTGGGAGGCAGCCTGAAGGGAACTGACTGTGCTGTGCTCCAAAGCTGTACAAAGTGAATGGGCCACTTCTCCTAAGGTGTCTCAATTTCTGTGGAAAGGAGAATGCCATGGGAACTTCACAAGGAGATTTGTGCCTCTTCTAGCAGGCCTTAGAAAAATGTGATGACATCTTACAAATCCTACAAATACACTTATCTGAGTGCATGAGTGACTATGTGCATATATGGCAAGAGGGAGGATCGATCAGTCTTTCTGAAGCACTAATTTTTTTCAGCAAGCCTAGCTGAAGATCTACCAGGAAATGTATGGTCCTACATTCAGCTTGTGTCTTTGTGAACTATGCACATACAATAACAGAAGGAGAACAACCTTAGACACATGCATGGAAAAATCCTATCCGAACATCTGACTACCTTCTAAATGTAACTGCAACATGGCAGATATTAATGGAGTTGAATTGAAGCTGAACGGTCCATCCCAGTTCTACCATTTCCTAAATTTTACATGCTTGACATTAGTCTTAGTGTTTCTAATGAAGCTTTCTCATTTGAAATAAATTATTTGCTTAGATAATGTTATGTAGATGATTCATAGCAACAGACCCATCACCCATGTTTGCACTCAATGTGTTGCCACAAGTGCTAGTTATGGGCAGCACTCGTTGCCTTACACTCTTAAAGGTCAAAAGAGAAGGAAGAGCATTATAATGGTCTTGCTGGCTGAAGTCAGATTTTATACTCTATAGCTTCATTAGATGGCATTACATCACAGGACACAGAAAAGCAAAGCCTGAATTGATCGTACTTGGCTGAATTCTAAATTAATGGAAAATGACTGCATGGTGTGCCAAGGGGAAGGAATAATGGCATGACAAAGTTATGATTTGTATGAAGATTTATGTCTTTATAGCACTTCTTTTCAGTTTATGTGTTTCAGCTGTGGTCATTGGATTTGAAAAATGGACACTCTTTTGCAAGAAGATTTTTCAAGCAAACCAAAAAAATACATTGTTTTTTTCAGTGAGTAATTTTAGAGTTCTTTCATTTCACTTAAAGAATTGTGCCTTATTCCAAGCACAGAAAGCTCATGATATTTTGGAAATTTATTTTGTTACTCTGATAATTACCAGTTATCAAAACATTCTCATTCATCCCCCTCCTGAAAGATATTGGAGCAGGGAAAAAAAATGAAATAAGAAAACAGTATCAAGAATGAGGCTAGGCTTTTTGCTCTTCTTCCACTGACAGCAAAAAAGCTCTGCCTCATGAACACTGCTCTGCTAAACCATTTCCCAACAGACAAGTCTCTGGCCACCACTTTCCCAACTCCTCCCCCATAAGTGATCCTTCTATGTTCCCTATCCATACTCAGAACCTCCTTTCTGGTCCTCAAAAACCCTGATTAACAGACTCTGATTATCCTCTGCATAGATACCAGATGGGCCTTTGGACATCATCATGCTGACATCCAGCTGTCCTGCTGACCTCATTTCTTTCTGTCCAGCCCTTCTATCACCTCCAGTCCTTTTTTTTTTATTATTATTATTCTTTCTGTAATATCCTCTTTTTAGGTCTGTGACTGGAAGAGAAAAAAGCCTTGGCTGTCTCTCTATACAAAACATTTCTCCTGAGCTGCATCTCTGAACACAAAGATACAGTACAACTCAGCACGAGGCAAGAATCCTTATGGAGTACTAAAAATAGCTGGCACTACAGTGTGAGTCTGTACAATACTTGAACTCATTTTTTAATTACTTCATTTCTGAATCTATAGTGATGTCAAAGCTGAGCATCAGTCTTTTGGGAACTTTCATCTAAAACATCATTTTTTTAAGACAGTGTTTCCCTTGACAGTGATCAGGATTCCTGATCTTTTTCATTGAACCATCTATGCGTGATTCAGGGAAATGGATGCTGCAGTCCAGAGAAAGGTTTAAAACATCAGCTATTGTGCTTCTGGCATTTTTCTCTTCTCTTGAAAGGAGCAGTCTTGGGCTTAGTAGGCAATGGCCTAATTGTAAATTCTGGGGAGAGAATAGTGCAGAAATGTCTTGCTGATTTTTGAAAGAATTTTCGAAGGTACAAGTCCTTCAATTCTACAGGAAATAAGAAATATTAAGTACAAACAAATGTCAGCTTCAAAGGGCTCAAGGTCTTACAGTTCCATCCATCTTCAAATTTTCTGGTGACTCTGATACAATTATAAGATTCGCAGAAGTCAATTCGGTAAAAGACTGATCAAATAATGCATAACAACAGCAAAATTCATACTGCAATTGTCAATATTGATTGATTCAGTGATTACAGCTTCTTTCCTGTCCAGGAAAAAAATGTCTGTATCTGCACACTGCAGATTCAAAACCTTTGTGATGTAACAGAACTAACCACAGTTGGGGATTTTCTCACCGAGCGAAGCTCAGTAAATAGAGACCAAAAGAATTACTAAGGGAATGTGACTAGAAAATAAAGCTGACAGGGGTACAGGAGGCAGTACTATGGAAACTGTTTATTGAACCATAACCTGTCCCATATAGGTTAAAAAAGTGTTTTGCTATTGCCTATGCTTTATAAAGTTTATTGATTCACTAATTTAGGTCAGAAAAGATATAGTTAGCTAAAATCTTTCTTCTTTAATTTCTCTCAGACTGAATAACATGTATGTATTTCTTCTGACTAGCATCTCTATTTGATCAAAGACTTTTTCTGTGTCACATCAATTTATGCACAAAGATTCCACTTAATTTATGAATGAAGCACTTATATTAACTGGCTTAATGTAACCTTTGGGTGACTTTTGAGATTAAAAAGTACTTTTTAAAAGATTTAGCAGCCTTTCTTTGGACTTGTCAGAGATGATTTATTTATTTTGCACTTTTACACATCTGTTTCTAAAATTTACCAGGCAAATACCTGTTATGAAGATCTCTGTGTGTCCTGGTTTCATCTGGGATAGAGTTAATTCCTTCTCAGTGGCTGGAATTCAGAACGACAATAATGTTGATAGCACACTGACATTTTGCTTTTTGCTAAGTCAAGGAATTTTTTATCCTCAGTCAAGGAATCTTTTTTTTTTTTTTTTTAATGTCTCATGTTCTGTCAGTGTGTAGGTACACAAAAGATAAAAACCAAGGACTATAGCCATGACATGTGACCCAAACTGGTCAAAGAGATATTCCACATCATGGAATATCATGTCCACTACATAAACCAGGATAGTTACCTGACAGTGGGGCTGATCTGGGTTTTGGAACCGGGTCTGGCACCAGTCAGGAATTGTATTGAGCATCACTTGTTTTGGTTTTTCCTTTCCATTTTTATTATCATTATTTTTATTATTTACTATTATTATTATATTTCGCTTTGTTGTCAATTTTTAAACTATTCTTATCCTAACCTACAAGCTTTTCTTTGGATTCTCCTTCCCATTCCATTGGGAAAGTGGAGGGTGTTGAGGGAGCTGCTGTGTGGTGCTTAGTTGACAGCTCATAAAAGATAAGCAGATGAGATTAGCTCCTTCTTATAATATGACAAAAGCAGGTATGGATATAAACATAAATACACACACACACACACACACACATATATACACACATACACATATATATGCTGTGCTTGCTCAGTGTCAGTTTCTAACAATCTGTAAGTCCAGAGCAAGACTTGCCAGTGTATATTTAATAGGTTAGGGGCTTCAGGGACAATAAAAAATGCAATTGATCTGCACAGAGTTAATTTTCTGGGGTTTTCTTCATAGGAGAAATGACAACCAGTGTTACAGTGATCATCAGACCACAGCATAAGCAGGTTGTAAGAGGTTTCCCCACTGCTGGACAGAGCTGTCTTCCTGAAATTAAAAAGAAGAAAAAAAAAAATTAAAAATCATTTTAAAGACTATTATAATAGAGGGCAAATTTACCACCTGCCTTGCTAAACCATACCAACGTCTAATCATCTACACTGATGGGACAGATATCCTATTTCAAGACCAAATGATTCTTCTTTCAGAGTCCTCCCATAGATCTAAGCTACATTTATGCACTATTGTGTATGTTTAACAAAATACTGAAAGCATCCACATTTTGACATGTATGGTCTTCATGTAAGTAAATATAATGTGTTATTAAGGTCATCTCTCAGCCTTCTCTTCAATCCATTGGTGAATCTGGAGAAATATTTACACTATGCAAAAGGGCACAGTGCAGAGACCCCTGACCAATGACCATTATGGGCACCTGCATGGCATGCACTCTTGATGGAAGTGAGAGCACAAGCTCACAGAAATCTAGTCATAACTTTGCACCTCAGCTCATTAGTCCAGATGGAAGCATGAAGTTATCTATGTGGAATCTTCATTAGGAAAACTAGATGTAACTGTTACATTTGCAGTACAAGCAGACTTTTACTACTGTAATCACAGTAGTAAGTTCCTTTACTACTAGAATCACAGAATATGCTGAGTTGGAAG
This sequence comes from Anabacerthia variegaticeps, assembly GCA_035583185.1. Classification (NCBI taxonomy): domain Eukaryota; kingdom Metazoa; phylum Chordata; class Aves; order Passeriformes; family Furnariidae; genus Anabacerthia; species Anabacerthia variegaticeps. Next base: position 52,020,242 of record JAWWEW010000112.1, read on the forward strand.
GGACAGACAAGGGTCATCAAGTCCAGCCTTTATCCACGCACAGAACTATATAATTTTTCAGCTCTCTGCAATACCTCTACAACATTTTTTTCAATTGTGAACATCTTGAACTGAATACAGTAATCTCCATATAACCTATCATTTGACCAGCAACTGACCCTGGGAAAGAGCCCCACATACTGATGTTTCTCTTAGGTTGTTTGTAAGACTGGGAAGGGTACCAAACCATGGTGGAGTCCTGCACCTGACCACTGCCCTGGCATCTCAGAGGTACTCAACGTGACAGAGCACCCAAAAAGGAGCAGAACAGAGTGGCATTTTTAAGAAAAGACTGAGCTTATGTAAGGAGAAAGATAAAGAGTTTTACTTAGTGTAATGTTTTGCTCTACGTGCTTTTAACTCTGAATGTTTTTATTTGGAAGATGATCTTTGTATGTCACTAGCAGTTTATGGTGACAGTGATACCCCAAGGAAACTCATCCACCTCTCAAACTCAGTTCAGTTTTCCCTGCAATAGGGTTCCAAAAGTTATTTTTCAGTTTCCATGAAAAGAACTATGTTGTCACCCATGGTTTCAACTCAGCGACAAAATTAAGTCAAGAGCAGTATGCAAACATATGGACACAGATACAGAATGTGGAACTCAAACGCCCTCTTCAGAGTTTCATTTTCCTCCTGTAAAACAGAGAAAGAATTTTACAACTGATTATGATCTGTAAAGGCAAGATCCACTACAGAGCATTAATTGTTCAAAACCACAATATGAATAGTCATTTAAATTCAGAGAATGAAAGGGGAAAAGCAGTAGAAAAATTATATTTACTGAGGGTGCATTGTTGTAGCACAAAGTTGCATAATTACGCAAACTGAAATACTGGACGGAAAACAAACTTGTTAGGCAGAAGCCCTCTGGGACTGATTTACTCCCACAGCTAATGCAGCTATGACAGATTTTGTACATAGCTCAGGACATTTGAATAGTCATAATTTAATTGTGGCTTAATAAAACTACTGGAGAGAACAAATCTTTTTGCGTTTACCTGGAAAGCTATGTCAACTGAAATAAATCACTTTGTCCTGTTAAACCATTTCACAGTGAACATGTGCAAAGGAGGGTAGAGCCTATTTCAAAGGACTCAGCAGTCAGCCAAAGTGACATCTCTCTGACAGGTGACACATTCCTCCTTGAAAGATTAGGAAATTTAACACAGTGCATAGAATGTTTTTCAATAGTTATGTAACGTTCACAGCTCCTAAGGGAAAGACTAGGATATCACACAGAAGGAAAGGTTCTTGTACACATAAACTAAGCCAATATTCAGATTCTGTCAGTATAAATGAGTTGGTGTCTGTTTCCTATTCTATTGCAGGAAAGAAAAATTATGCACACAGCCTCTTCTCTGTCGTTTCTAGCATCCCTCCTTTAAGCCAGTCAGGAAGGCAGTACCATACTCAGTGACCTGGATTAAATATTTATGTATGGCAATTGTTCATGTATTGAGCAGTCAGAATGCCTAAACAGTAAGGTTGCTTCTTTTCACAATGTGTTTACCATCTGACTTAAATGGATCATAAACCAAAAGGATTAAAAACAAAAATAGATATGTAAGCTTACATAACTTCTCAATAAAGCTCTGATTCCTAAAGGCATTTAAGCATCTAACTCCCAGTGAAATAAATACCTTCCACTATCTACAGATACAGACCAAATCTTTGGTATAGGTACCAGAACCCACACATACCTTTTTGTTCCCTCAGAGTAGCTTGCTTTTTAATGTTTTAGTTAATGGCAACAGAGTAGAGGAATTCTGAAGAGCAGTTTGGATGGAGCAGAGAAGGATGCTGGTTAATACAAACCTAGCAGTTCCTGCTGGAAAGCAAGCTAGGAATAAATAGATTGAAACACTATGTCTCAAAAAAATGCTCAAATGTTCTCCTTAAGCTCCAGTTTGTTTCCCATTTCTGACTTCAGCATGGACACTGGATCACTTCAGTCTTACACTAATTTCTTCTTCCACCTTTCAGTTTACATAATGAGGATTTCATCTCTCTCTTGGCTGAAATGTCAAGCAGCTAAATAAATATCAAGTCACTATTTACCAGGAAAGACTGAGAAAATAATTGAGAAAGCTATTCTGTATGTAAAGAGAGGAAATACTCTGAAATCTGTGAAGTGTCAATGACTCCTGAAAACCCTTCTTTTTTTTTTCTTTTCTTTTTTTTTTTCCCTGAAGTCAGAATGAAACAGGAGCTCACTCTGTTGTTTGGGCTACTAAAGTCACATTCAGAATACAGTGTAACAATGATCACTAAAACGTCGCCTTTTAAGAGGAAGAAAATCAGCACTTGGTAATCAGAAGTACTCTAGCATATTAGGTAGAAAAATAAGAGTTCTTTAGTAAGTTCCCAGAGGCTTTGGTCAGGCAAGACAACTATTCGAACTGAATTTGGCTGTTTGGAATTGTTTGAATTCACAAAGGCAAAATGCCTGCAAAACCTACAGGCATATGGGATTTCAGGTGTTTGCAGCTGGTGACTTCAGGGTCATTATTTGCAATCTTTTGAACCATTTCTGCCTACAGCAGTCATGGATAGAGCATTGCACAGAAAATGCTGGCATTTCAAGAACAGTGGCACCAGCTTGAGGCTGTAAAGTTTATTCAGGAGACTGTGCCCTTCTTTGCTCAGTAAATTAACATTTCTTATTTCCAGAAATAATAAAAATTTCACAAGCAGCTGAAAAATATTTCCAAGTAAGAAAATTCTGCAATGTGCAAAGGACTTTAATACGCACAGGAAACTCCCCTGCTTCCCCTGAGGCCAGCAGCCAGGAGTCCCAGAAGGAAGGTCTCTGGGGTTAAGCTGCGGTTACTCAATTGCAGTTTGACCAAGGCTGTCAGGGAGGTTCTGTTGCCTTCCTGCATCCATCAGTTGGTCTTCTTTTTACTGGATTTACCATCTCTGTGCTGGTGTTTGGCTCTGACTGCTCTGTGTTGCTTGGTCAGATTCATCAGTTCAAAGAGTGACTTCTTGCCCTCAGTGCTCAGTTTGGTGCAGTCAGGAGGAATAGCTAGAGCTCAGCTTGGTGTTTTTGCAGCTATGGTTTCAAACACGCAGTTGACATAAAAGGGGGAATAACTACTCAGAAATTGTGGCCTGCAGAGTACAGATCAGCTGGCCTCTGATAGGAAATGAGAGAAGCCAACCTGGAAAGGCCAACAGCCTGTGCTGCGCCCTTTTTTTTCCCAGCCATGATAGACCTTTTCCATACATACAAGCACCACGGTGCTAGCATCTCACTAAATGAATCATAGAATCATCAGAGTTGGAAGAGACCTTGAAGATCATGAGGTCCAACTGTCAACGCAGCACTGCCACTGTAACTCCTAAATCATATCACTCAGTGCAATCCAGGTGCCTCTTAAACACCTCCAAGGATGGTGACTCCATCACCTCCCTGGGCAACCTATTTTATTGCCTGACCACCCTAACAGTGAAAAGAAATTTTCTAATATCTTGTCTGAATCTGCCCTGTCTCAGCTTAAGACCATTTCATCTAGTCTTCCCACGGCAGGCACAGACCTGTCCCCACCTCACGACAACCTCCTTTCGGGTAGTTATAGAGAGCAATGAGGTCCCTCCTGAGCCTCCTCTTCTCTAGACCCAACAAACTCAGCTCCCTCAGCCATTCTTCAGAAGACACGTTGTTTAGACCCTTCACACAGGCACAAGGCCAGCCCAGCCCAACCCAGCCCAGTCTTAAGATCACTGATTAGGACAGTAGGCCAGCTGGTGTGATTGAGGTCATACAGGGCTCAAACCTCACAGATTTCAGCTGAGACAAATAAATACCCTGAATTCAGAAAGAGTGGTTCTCCAGCTCAAAATAATGAGTTCTTACACAGGAACAGAGACTGAGATTTTCAATGATCAAGTCAAGAGGATAAATAAGACAATCATGTTAAATAGAGCTGACTGGGTCACTTAGTTCATCCAACTGACAGCCCAGGACATCCAGAACAGAATTGTTGATGTCAATCTTACAATAAATTGGAATTAACTCAATGCAGGGTGGGGAGATAACCAGAGAGCCAGACTAGGAAGAGTTAAACCTCAGGAACAGCCAGGCACTTAGAGGACTTACTGTAGATGGAATTTCATTACACAGAGAAACTCATGGTTAGAATAAGCTGCCAAAGGAAACAATAGAAGCTACTACCTTATTTTAAAGACTTAAGAAAATATTTAAAAGAAATAAATATTTGGTAGTACATCTGCCATCTCAAAGGATACCTAGCTTCCTTTCATCCCTACAAGTGTTCTCTGTTCCAGCTGCAGGATATTTTGCTCATTGAACTGCTAATTTTCTCTTTTTATTTTGTTTTTTTTAGGCTTTACAGCAGCATCTGCTACATTTTAAGCTGGTTCTCTTGGCTCACCCAAGCTACTGTTGTCCCTATCTCAGCAGAATCGATATAAAAGCAGCTTTATTCTGCCTTTTGGCCTCTCCTCAGCTTGAGGATGAAGAAAATGGCTGTGTCACCCCTTGGGTTATATCCCAGCCAGCCCAGAGCTGCTCTACTCACTGCCTGAGAGCTATGGAGTAGATGGCACCCTGACATCTGCTCCAGGCTGGAGGATACTCTCTGACACTTAGTCATTTCTTTCCGCTTGCAATTTGACCTGTAGTACTGAAGTCTGGCTCACTTGTTCTGCTGACAGGCAATGCATAAGGCACTTCACAGGACGATGAAGGAATATTCTCTAAATCTCTGCAGCAGCAAAAAAAAAAAAGAGTTAAAAATTTAAGTCTGAATTTGGAAGTTATGATTAATTTCTGTGCGGGGAAGGAGAATTATACATGTATTAGCTTCACCATGAGAGGAAAGTATTTTTGCCATTACCTAAGCAATGAAGCTCCAAGGACAAGGAAAAGGAACCTGAAAGCCCTATTTTTCCCATTTTAATCCAACAGCAGTGGGGGTCGATGCCTCTTATGTCAGCTTGTTATAAAGATGAGTTACTAAGAGGTTTTTCTACTTGTCATCTTTCTGACAACTCTTGAATGTGGTAAAGGTGGGCTAAGAGATGATTAGTCACCACCTGCCTCTAACAAACAAGTTCTTTTGACTAACTCATGTGAAATGCTTAACTATGAATAAACTTATTTAAAGTGCCAGCTCTCCCAAGATCATTTTATGGCCATCAGGCCCTGTTCCTCTTCCCAGGATATGTCTTGAGCACTGTTCCACAATGCAGCTCCACAGCCACATGTCGAGTCCTGAGTTCCTCTGGGTGTCAGCAGGGAAAAAGCCAGGGAAGAGACACATAGAACAGTTAATGTTTTGCACATGAAAAGCATTTTCAATTTTGCTCCATGTTCCATTAGGCATATTTAGACAACACAAGAACACTATGTCCTGGACACCACTCCTTGATGGTGAGCTGCTTCCCCTGCAAGAGTCTGCATCCTGACAGCAATACAGGACCAACAGCTGCCTGCATCTGTCCTTCAGTGCTACATCTCACTCCTTGAATGGTGCACGGAGATTCAAATGCCATTTTTATTAGGTTCCCAGCCCTGTGCTTTCAATCCACAACACTTCTTACTTTCTTTCTCCCATCTCCTTTATTTAGGCTCTCCAGCCCCACTCTATGTGACATATATTTTCTCCCCAAAGCCTAACATTAAAGTCATAGATGCACCTGCATATATACTCTCTCTCTCTCATTCGCACACACAAACATTAAAGGACATAACGAAAAGAACTTCAGGTCTGAAGAAGTCAATGCAACTGTTTGGGCAGAAAATGGTTTCCTACTTTGTTACAATACTTGTCTAATAGTAGCACACAGTCCAAAAGCCATCTGATACAAAACACCACTGGTTGATACTGAACTAATTCTTTTGCATTTTTTGCCTTGGACTGTATTCAAAACAAGTTTGACATCATCCTTTTACCATTTAATTTGGAGTGTATCATTCCTTTTATCTGCTGGACTTGTCTTCTAGCATACTTCATAAATACACTGGACACCAAGGGAAAGTTCTCAACATTCATTCAAAAGACCTGCTTGAAGAGACGAGTGTAAGAGGATAATTGATGGCTATGTAAGATGGTGAAGAAAAGTTTTGAAGAGCAAACATGATGATAAGCAGAGGTGTAAGTGGACTTAAATGTGGATGATGAACAGAAAATCATCTTTGAGGCCTTCAATTCACAGTTCCCAAGGATCATAGGGTTTCATTTGGGTAAAAAGGCTAGGTGATTTATAAAGGACAAGAAAGTACCAAACACGATCACTGCACCAATGCCAATTCCTTTTGAAGCACAAAATGTCACAGCTGCTGTTCTAAGTTTTCACACCTGCTCCAGGCTGAGAGAGTGTTCTCAGATCATAAAGGCAAGTGAAACAGCTAAAGAAGAGCAAGTCACATCCTTTGGCAAAGACTACAGGTGCAGGGTGGGTGGAAGCGGGGGCAAGGATCAGAAAGTGTCATACAGATTTCACCATCAAGCCTGGGGACATGCCTGTTTTTATGTCAGGCCAGGGTGTGGAACACTTCCCCATGAAATACAGTTTGCTATCCATTTTCTGGGGAGCACGTTTCTTTGATTCCCACAGAAGTGTATGCTAAAAACTAGATGATATAATCTTGCCTTTGTGCAAATTATCATCCCTCCATATAAAAAGTATTTTCAGGATTTTCTATATTCAGTTCTACTACAGAGTGAGGTTCCTGGACTTTGCTGTCAGTGTTTTAATTCTGCAGGACTATTTATTTGTGAACAACCCATCTTGCATCTGTTTTATGACACATTGGGGCAGTTATTTGTTTAGAAGGCTTTGGTTCCAGTTTTTCTCCCAGATAAGTAGACACAGATGCCATTGAACTGTAAGAGCACATGAAAATCAAACGATCCTGACACCCACTCCCCTGTAATCCATCCCCCATCATCCAATACAGGGCAATCAAACAAGTGTTGCTGCTCTGAGATTAATCCACTCTTGTTTTAACAGGTAGAATATCCCAAGTAGTTTTTTCTGAGGCTGAATTTTGTATTTTCTAATACAAAAAACAAGATCCATTTTGTTCATAGGAAGTGGATCAAAGAGGTAAAGAAACCTTTGTATTGATTAGGGAAGAAAACTTCCTTGCACTTATTAAAACCTTTTAATTTGCTGATTTGCTGAAAGATTCACAGATATGGTGGATAACATCCAGGGTCATAGTAGGGGTCTACAGAAACATCTCTGAAAAGATGCATTAAACAAAATAAATGAGGAACCTCCAGTGCTGGTGAGATAGAATAATTTTTGCTTCTGAAAGCACAAATATCTTGCACAGTGAATGAAGAGGCCAAAGACAGGAAGGAAGAAGTAAATCAAGAAAATCTCAGCTATACTGAATCCACAAATGCTGGACATGTGATGATTGCTACTGAACTTACAATTATATTCAACAATGATGCTTTCAACTACAAAGCTCTTACCTCAGTCCTAGTGTCAGTGAACTCTTTAATACAGAAGGCAAAGAATTTGTTCAACACAAATATAAACCACCACATTTTCCTTTTCTACCAATACTTCCAAGAAAAAGAAAATAACCCAACAAGCTGAATAAGATCTTTGCTCTCCTCTGCCACTAAAAGTGGAAACTGTATGGAAGACATAACAAGTCTTCAGAAAAACTTGAAAAGGAAAGAAAATTTAGAGTTTGGGAAGAGAAATGCTGTCACTCCAACTGCCCTCCTCTTCCTCCTTCCCCACACTTTATATACTGAATATGATGTCATATGGTATGGGATATTCCTTTGGTCAGTTGCGGTCAGATGTCGCAGCTGTGCCTGCTTCCAACTTCCCATGTACCCCCAGTTCCTTCAGCAGCATGGCAGTGCTAAAAAAAGAAAAGGCCTTGGCTCTGTGTAAGCACTGCTCAGCAATAATGAAAACAACTCTATATTGTCAACCCTGTGTTCAGCACAAATCCAAAACACTACCCCATGCTAACCACCGTGAAGAAAATTAACTCTAACCTAGACAAAAACACTACAATATTTTATACATTAATTGAAATACTTGAAGAGGAAGAAAAGAGTTTGTTTTATTAATGGTAAAGGAAGGAAAAGCTGTTGTTCTAAAATAGTTATACTGTGCAGATCTAAAGTCATCCTTTGATGACCTAAAGTAATTTTGATGTTTCTGACCTAAACTGATACAGCTCCTCTGGTTGACTGAAACCAATACTACCTCAAACAGAGCTAAAATCTATTATTGTTGTTATTAATTACTTAGTTTAAAAAAGTGTATAATGTGCTTTCCCTGTTTATTTACAGTTAGAATATCTAAAGGGATTTCTTCTTTCCATTAGAAATTTAATTTCCTTCAAATGTTTTTCATGCCTTAAAAAGTATTGCCAGAACATAGAAGTAGTCACTAGATGAGTCCAGGTGTCACAGCTAATATCTGTAAGCCTAACCCAAACAGCCTTCAGCAATTTTTTCAGCAATTTTTGCATCAGACCATGTAAACGGATGGACCAGGATACAAGAACACTAACCTAAAGTAAAAGCTAAAGTTCAATGAATATAACTGCTTCTACAGTCTTACAGGTACACTTGTGTTGCTATACTGAAAAATAAAATATAAATAACAATAAATGTAATAGCATCCAAATGTCTCTTTAATCTTCAGTACCTCAGCATGCTGTATGCATGTCCTTAATGTTGAGTGTTTGCATAGCATGCTCTTGTGGTTTAGGAATGGTATTCCCCAATTTAGCCTTCCCACTGAGACACTCCAAACCATGTGCCACTTGCTCACTCCCCTCTTCTCCTACCTCTGTTCCTGTGACAGGATGAAAAGGGGAATTGGAAGCACAAAGGCAAAGATCACAGGTTGAGATAAGAACGATTTACTGGAAACAGCAATGAGAGAAGAAAATGAACAGTAACAGCAACAATACTAATGAGAGGCAGAAATGAACAATTCACACACAAATTCTCACCGCTGATGATACCTGATCACTTCCTCTGCCATGCTATCCAATGTGGAAGGAACCCCTTCTCCCCAGAAGAAATTCCATTTCCCCCATCTCTGCAAAATGATGTGAGGTGGTATAGAATAACCTCTGAATACAAGCCATGCCTCCTCCTGGTTACTGCAAAATTCACTGTTCTGGCCCGAGACAGGACACATGCCTACATTAAAAGTGTGCTAGTCACCTCAGCACTTCTGAAAATTGCCAAAAAAGTACTCAAAGGTGACAAACATGTAGATTAGTTCATTTTATTTCTTCTTGCAGAAAATCTCTGTGAAGCTGATACAAAGTGACGTTCTCCTCCACGGGCCAGTTAACCCAGCAAACTTATACAAATTACATATTGTGCAATTCCTAAAGTATCCATGTTCCAAAAAGAAAGTTACTTTTGTCTTTTCTGTTTGTTTGCAGTTATGTTCAGGTTGGTGAGGGAAAGATTTCTTGTACTTGAAATAGGAGTAAGTAGACCTGAGATCCAAGCTTATATGTCTGTGCTAGAATAAGATATTTTCATGGCATTTCTTTCACTAAAGAAAATCGAAGATGGATGATTTTTCATTAAAAAATCAGTGTCCAACCCCTGACAGGTAAGTGATAGATCAAGTGACAAGTTCTTGTTTGCTTTAAAATCAATTCACTATTATGAACACAACCTATGCAATTGTAGCACAAGAGGCATTGTAAAATCAAAATCCAGTGTAATGACCCACAATAGAAACCCTTTTAGAGGTGAGTTGCTGGCTGGAGGGAACTGGGAAAAGGGGATTACCAGAGACATTTATTCTTCCTTCTTCCTTCCTATAGCTGTTTTGTGGATCAATGGAAAACCTGTTTCCAGTTTGGCCAGTTTGTAATTTTTCGACCTAAGTAAACAGACCATTTAAAGGAATGTCATTGCATCACAGGAGCCCAGAACTCATTCTGTTCTGCTAGCTCTGTCCAATGCCAAGTTTAACACCTGTGGTAGGAAAAGTAATATAACCACTAATGCTGCGCGTTGCCATTCTCACCAGACCAGAACAGGTTTCACTTGGAATAGCCAAGTGCTCTTTCTTTCCCCTCATCTCCTTCCCCCTAGGAAGGAGAGATTTTTGAAGATTCAGAGATAGATAAAGAACCACCAGCTAGTGCAAACTCATGAGGCTTCTCTGACTTTACGCAAGCTAAGAAACTGATGCCAAGAGCAAAGAGTTGTTTTATGTAGGGAAGCCGGACAATATAAATTGAATCTTCATACTGTGTTCCATAGAAGTTGGCATGAAGAGCCACTGCTGAGTGACTGCTGTTTACATGTCCCACTTCCAGCTGACTTTATGAGCATATGTTACAACTACAGGAGATATGTGTAGAGAGCGGAAACAAAGCACTATGGACGAATCTGTCTTCTTCGATTGGAGAAATGCTTTTAAAAATTACTTTTTACACAGTAAATCAGAACAGCACCAGTGCTGAGGAATGAGTTTAACAGGCAAATTTGAAGACCAAGGGGGCACCACTAGCAGTGAAACCAGAGCGGTTCTGCTTGGCGTGCTGTAGTGGAGCAGGGATGTCCTACCTCTAGCCTGTCAGGAGCCCAAGTTCTTCCATGGAAATGTCCTCCACAACACTTCAGTAGAAGTAGAAAGGACCAGAAAGTGTGCAGGAGACCTTGAAACTGCGGGATCTGCCAGGGTGGAGATGAGTCTTGCCCTGCAGTTTGCTGCGGGAGTGTGCTGCCCCCAAAGCCCACACAAGCATCAGAGCTCAGACAGCGGATTTAGGCAACATCCCTATAGTGCTGCACATGAGCCTGGAAGAAAAAGTAGTTTCACGGTCTCTGTGGTTGTGAGCAGCCAGCAAAGATGAAGGTATTCTGCCTATTCTGCCTTGTCCAAGGTGAAAGTTAGTCTACAGAAAAATTTCAGTCAGACCACTCCTCACACATCATATCAGTCATTTTTCTTTCCCAAGTTTTTTGTTACACTTGCTAGTAACAAGATCATTTAAAGTTTCAAAATGTTTCATGGAGAAAGGAAACTTGATTTTCAGTGTTATTTGTCAACTGGCAGCAAGTTACTCTTTATTATGAGCATTTGATTTATATTGTGACATCATAAAGCACTCAATGGAAAATAAGTAACTCGGGATAGTTCATTTTAAATAGAAGAGATTCTGCATACCTTGATAAACCCAGATCAGCAGTTTCCATATTTCTTCATTTCTTATTCCTCTAAGTCAGCTTCACAGGGACACAGAGCTAAAACTTGAAGCAGAAAATCATATTTATGTTGTATTTAAACAGTTGAAGACCACCACTGTGAAGCTTTACTAGAATAAGGACTAAATCCTGCTATCTGATATCCAGCAGAATTTAGGAAGAACTTACTGACCCAATGAGAAGGTTTAATATTTTTGAGCAGGCACGTAAAGCACATTTTCACTCCTTCTCCTCTCTGCCCCCACCAATGCAAATGCTCTCAAGTTTTTTCTCACACAGAGCTAATTCAAGATTTTGAGGAGAGCTAGTGAAATGATTCATTGGGCAAAAACTCAAATGTAAATGCCTTAGTTTTGGACAGATTTACAAATGCAGCCAGAGAACAGCATTCAAATTCCCAAATCAGCTCAGGAAGAGTGCAAGGCAAGGAGAAGAGGCAGTTGCTGTTTTCTGACCTTGTTTTCCACTTGGGGGAAAAGACTCCATGCTTCCAAAAGACACAGAACTCCCACTCTCTGTTCAGACAATTAACATAAGAACAGTTCTGACATATGTGGAGAAAACTTGCCAGATTTATCTTCTGTACCTTTCTAGTAACTGCTTCCAGTTATGTAGCATGGCTACAGCATCTGGAAAATGAAGTCAAAAGCAGCTATCAATTCAACAAAAATCTTGTCTATTTAAAATGGCTTGTTATAGAATCCTTTTGCAGGAAGACTCACATGTCATTTAAAATGAACTCAGATAAATGAAAATCTTGGTCTAGGACTTGCTTGAAATCCTATAGCCAGGCCCTTTCGGTCTGAAATGCATTTCCATACTCAGAATGTTTTCCTTCTTCATAGGAACAAATCCAGTATTTCTGTGTACACCTACAATTAACTGAAATCAAATTCAACATGGAAAACTCAACTATAGGATGTGTTTAAAATATCTAACTCAGGTCATTCAAACACCAAATTTACATTGTCTAATATAATTATACAGTCACAGGGGATGAGACTTGTAAGCTACTTTAAGGCATTAACAGATCAAAAGATCTTTTAGAAAACACCATTTGGCATCCAAATGCCTCTAAAACTGAACTCTGGCATCTACTTTTCAGTGAACATGGAGGTGATGCTTTTGCAAAGCAGGTGGAGTGAGCAGCGTCCAAGGGCTTGATTTTTGAGTGCACATAACTGACTGTTTCCAATGAAAACCATCTGAACCAGAGATCTGCAGTGACAGAAACCAGCTATCAGCCTCTGATACATCAGCATTAGACCATAGCTCAGAAGAGCTTAACCCTGAAAGACTATACATCTGTTAAACATCTTGGCATTTCTGAAAAGCTGGCTGAGATTGCATTCCTTGAATTAACTTCTAGGTATTCATCTTGAGGCTCTTTTAACCCAGTCTGGGCAGCACTCTGAATATAGCTCATCTTCAACAAGACGTGCTCAGATATTCAGGAATCTGATGGTAAGACGTGAGCCAAGGGAAAATAACCTGCATTTCTCAGTAATTACTAAGAGAGAAAATTAAATGCTTTGGATCTCTGCAGTGTTTATGTACTTCTTCCCTTTTTCTTTTTCACATACAACTTGCATGTGAAAATTTGAGCTGACATTCTCGAGTGGTTCAGGACATGAATCACCTGCTCATAGACATGGAAAGAAAGTTCTTCTAAGAGTTATATATAAATATTTCTGACCAGGTTTTGGGGCTTGTATTTGATGGTCTTGTCAAAAACAGATGACAGGAAAACTCAAACTGTAACTGCTCAGCAGACATAATTTGTGACCAAGGTATGATCCAGCATAGAGGACAACAAGGCCCAGCTACAGAATGGGTTGAACTGGAGGAAGGGGGAATGCCAAAGAAAGAATGTCTTCATGCAGGGGATTGAGTTTTCCCTTAGTGTTGAGATAACGAACAGCTGCCTTGTTGTTTTGTAGCAGTCTTGAAATGTGAGTGCCAAAGGGTCACCTTTGGGCTGCTGATCTGGACCAGGTGATGGACTCAACACTGCCTGTCTGAGGCACCTGATGCTGATGCTGGCAGGATTGGTGCTGGTACATGTAAATAGAAAGTATTGACTTACATTTAACATATCTTTGCAGACTCCTTGTAGATCCAGTTATGGTGGTGGGACTCTTTCCAATGCATTGCTCATTAAATCTTTAAGCAAAATCTTGTGATTTATTTTCCTCAAGGCAGAAAATAGAAGTTCCTTAATAGGTAGACACAAGACCTGTTCGGTTTAACAGCTCACATATTGCTACTCACCTGCTAGCCCTCTGACCCAGCAATGCCATTCACTACTTTCCATACTCTGATGAAAAACTAGTTTTACTCAAGCTTTGCATGCCTACCTGTATTGAAGCCATAATCCATTCCAAGTAGTTTTATGGTGCTTAGTTAAGACATATAACTGGTAAAGAACTTTCTTAATGAAAAATATGGGGAACTCACTAGGTTATGACCATCAATCCATTTCATTTTCCTTGTATAACACACTGTATTACTCATTTCTCCAGAGGATAACTTGAGTTGAAAGCCTTTAAACAAGTAACTTGCAGAGGACAAGTGAAATTGTCATTCTGCAACCTAACCATATAGTTTTATCAGGGGACCAGAATGTTACCTATTATTTCATCTTCCATGGAGCCACCAGTCAACAAGTCTTTGTTCAATATTTTTACCCTGTTTTTCAGTACTGTGCCTTTAAAATATAGGGCAGAAAATTATAGCTAAATACAAGAGAATGAACTAAGAAGAATTTACACTACAATAAAGACTCTGTACTTGCCAATGTCACCTCTCTCAAACCCATCCCAGGAAGAATTAAATACCACTTAATTACCTACGTTCAGTCTGTGGAAAAGACCAAGAACCACAGAAGTAAGTGTCAAAAAAACCTGCATAAACACCACAAAGGAAGTTACCTAGGGTTGGTCAGTCTGGAATTTTGGATATCTGAATGTGACCTTTATTACTGTGAAGCTAGAAGTTGTCTACTTGTCTTTCAAAGGGAGTAAACAAGGGAGACCTAGACTCTGATTCACAGATCGGCTGGCTCATCTGAATTCTGTGACACACACACAGGCCCTTAGCCTTTGAGAGCTGGGACTAATGAAACCTCCATTATCCGTGTAGTCACTCTCAGCATCTGACTGTCACATCTGCTCTGTAGCTATGCAGAAGAGCTGGCAGAATGGTGGGTCTGTCCCCAGCGGGACTACTGCTAGTGTACTGCACAGGCTTTTTGGAGACAACAAAAACACTGAAGGGTTGATGAGGTGTTAAAGAGATTTTTAAAAACAATTGTATAAATTAAAAATTAATTACTCATAAGTGATTCAAACAAAGTCTCTCAAAGCTTTGGAGAAGGTCATCCCCTGAGCAACTCCCGTACACAAAAGGATAATTTTGGCTGAATCCTTTACACAGAAGTAACATCTTATGCCTACCACTTGCAACTCTCTACTGATGACTGTTGTCTCTGTTGCTATGACCATACCTTTATTGCAGAACCAAACCACTTGCCTTGCAGTTAATGCACTGGCCTTGTTAGAGTGAGAGCACACTGTGAAATAACACCTGTACTACACAGTGACTGGCTTGCCATGCAGAGAGATTGGATTAGCAACTGGGGAGCTGAGCTAATAAACTGTAGCTAATCTTCCCCTATGAGGCCACTAATTTGAGTTAAAAATGCCACTCTGCTCTCGTTAAGGGGCATGTGTGTAGAAGGTATTCACAATGGTATCAACACACAGGTAGCAAAACACTGTAGGAAAAAAAAAAAAGGAAAAAAAAACACCTGTGGCAAAAAACTTTATGAGAGTTATTATGACCTTTGAAGCTCTAAGAAAAATAAATCTATTAATCAATTTTATAAGCTTATAAAATTATCTAAACTAAAAGAGATGATGAGATATAATTCTAAGAGTGTCACTCAGAATTAAGGAGAATGAAGGAGAAAGTGTCCTTACACTCTTGTTAGACCTCTCCAGATGTGCAGTCTTCTTGGAAAAGAAAGGGGACTTTGCAACCTCTGTCAGCGAGGCACATTCCCATCTGCATGAGCCTCCCTGTCCCAAACACTGCAGAGCCATGGTGACAGCCGCCATCCCTTTCTTCCATGCCTCAGATACAAGAAGCCTGAAGAGGAGGGTGACCAGAAGCCCTTCCAGCCTTTTTCTGCCCTAGAAACCCCACACTCACACACAAGAACAAAGAGGCTTTTTCAAAAGTCTGTTTCAACATCTAAGTCTCCTTGTATGCAGCAAATACCATTTTTAATACTGTTCTTTATAAGTGGGACCAGAAATACTTCTGTCTTCCAGGACCAGAAGTGGTTACCAGAAGACACCAAGAGTTGCACCTCTGGGATGCATTCACAATTCAAGTTTTGCTTTAAATTAAACCAGCAGACAAAGTCCTACAGGATTATTCAAGCCTACTCGGCACAATAATGCATAGTACATAGAGCACTAAATTGATGCCAACTGAGTTCCCAACAGAAGTGGGGCAGGGTACATGTGGAGGACAGCCCCAGCCCTCCTCTGACAGAACAGTACTGCATTAGCACAGCAGCTTCTAGACCCAACCCAGCAACCACCCACCACTTTGGCCCAGGATCAGGATGCACAGGGTGCACAGGATGCACAGGATGCACAGGATGCAAAGGATAGAGGATCAAGCCCACTGTTTGGGCCACTTTTGGATCATTGTTCCTGAAACGTTCCTTAAAATTCCTGAATAGATTGTTTTTAATTCAGATACGATAC